>LR738715.1:413259383-413311953 GCA_902687465.1 Secale cereale
GTGGAATTAACACGGCAGATGTCCGGTTTAACGGACTTAGTGATGGAACCATCGCACGGGTTAGCTTGAAGGGGTTAAAAGCACACAAAGGACACAGAGGATTTATACTAGTTCGGCCCCTTCGATGAAGGTAAAAGCCTACGTCTAGTTTGGTTTGGTATTGCTTGGACGTCGATGAACAGGGAGCGGATCGCTTGCCTGTGTCTCGACGGGTTGTGTCTTGCTTGTCCCTGAACCGTCGCCGGGTCGTCCCTTTATATAGAGGCGACGCCCGATCCGGTTTACAGAGTCCCGAGGCCGGCTCATACTTGTGTCCGCCTCGGTCTCTGCTCTTTCTTCCTTATCTCTCAAGTTACATGATTAGGCCGTTTACAAACCGTAAGGATACACATGGGCCCTAAACCTTCATGGGCTGTAACTCCTACTGGGTATTACAATTATACAACTAAATTACCATAATCCGGTTTATACTAGCTGGTTTATACCCGCTAGTAATATCCCTGACACTGAGGGTAGTAACGATGGCTCACGTAGGGGGTACAGACATTAGTGCAGTATCTAGTCTCATCCCCAAAAGGGGCATACGGGATGTATCTGAACCCAGTCTCCTCCAAGCAGGGATGCTCTCTACGAGGATGTGTGATACCAACAAAGGTAGCATTATGTACTGCCATATCAATAGCCACTCCATCACCTTAGAAGGTGTGCAACTCGATGATGGAGAGATCCCGTCAATCATAGATGTCGACCACAGCATGGTACTACTCCTGGTTGAACTCGAAGTAGTCCTCATACACAATGTACTAAGGATACCAACGATATCCCATCAAGGTCAACAGATCGACCAGAATGGCCAGGAACCCGGTCGCCTCAATAGCCATGGTATGGCGTACAACCTGCGTTGCGGTACGCATCTGAAATAAAAGAATTCAAAGATGTCAAATGATAGTGTGTGCATCGTTCAATATGCATTCAAGGAAATAGTTGCAGATAATCCAACTCTCTGGGTAGATGTGATCACGAGAACCTAATGTTAGAGTTAGTAAATTCATTTTTTCCAAGTAGAAGAGATATCAGATTCCCAGAGTATAGATCGAGGAATAATGGATTCTAATACCACCCAATGGCGACGTGGTCCCGTAAGCCACACATCCATGTTATTAAAAGTTTTGCAATGACTAGACTCGACTTCGGCCAAGGAGTTGGAAAGGGGATTCCTACAGGCAGTCGGCTCTGATACAAACTTGTGATGCCCCGATTTAACCATACACTAATCATGCACGCAAATGTGTACGACCAAGATCAGGGACTCACTGGAAGATATCACAACACAACTCTAGACACAAATTAAATATCATACAAGCTTCATATTACAAGCTAGGGGCCTCGAGGGCTCGAATAAATAAGCTCGACCATAAACGAGTTAGTGGAAACAACAATATCTGAGTAAAGACATAAGTTAAACAAGTTGCCATAAGATGGCTAGCACAAACATGGATACAGATCGAAGAGGCGCATGCCTCCTGCCTAGGATCCTCCTAAACTACTCCTGGTCGTCGGCAGACTCCACGTAGTAGTAGGATCCGGTGGGGTAGTAGTAGTCGTCGACGAAGGCATCTAGCTCCTGGGCTCCACCATCTGGTTGCATCATCCGAGAAGAAGGGAACATGGGGGAAAAGGGGGAGAAAAGCAACCGTGAGTACTCATCCAAAGTACTCGCAAGTAATGATCTATACTACATATGCAATGGTATCAGTATAAAGGGGTAATATATGTGGACTATACTGCAGAAAGCCAGAATATGAGAGGGAAAGCTAGGGCTATCGAAGACTACGCTTCTGGAAGCCTCCATCTTGCAGCAGTAGAAGAGAGTAGTTGGTAAGTTCACTAAGTAACATCGTATAGCATAATCCTACCCGGCTATCCTCCCCTCATCACCCTGTTGGAAAGCGATCATCGGGTTGTATCTGGCACTTGAAAGGGTGTGTTTTATTAACTAGCCGGTTCTAGTTGTCATGAGGTCGGAATACAACTCCGGGTCGTCCTATTACCGTGGACACGGCTATTCGAATAGATTACTTCCCTGAAGGGGTGCACCACATAACCCGACACGCTCGATCACTCTGGCCGGACACACTTTCCTGGGTCATGCCCGGCCTCGGAAGATCAACACGTCGTAACCCTACCTAGGCCCGACAGAGAGGTCAGCATGCTAGTCTAAATCCTAAGCATGCAAGGGTCTTGGGCCCATCGCCCTTTGCACTCCTGCACATTGCGTACGCGGCCGATGAGCAAACCTAGCAAGCTCCATTACAAAGGAAGTTGCATTACGCGGTCCAACCCGGTGCGCGCCGCTCAGTCGCTGACGTCCGGAAGGCTTTGGCTGATACTACGACGCCGGTTGCCCATATCTTGTCCCGCATGGTAGTTAGTGCATATAAGGCCAACGACCCAACTCAGATCAAATATCCAAACTCATTAAGCATGTTATTTTGAAATAACCGCGGACAATGACCAGGGACCATACCACCTCTCTACTGGGTGTCTCAACCTGCCCTGTCGCTCTGCCACAAAGATTCACACAAAGGGCCGTCGGGAAAAATGTCCTTTCAGCCCCCAATCCGTGAATCACTCGCGGGTACTCTACGACCCGACCCGACTTTAGTCGCAACATGTATCATGTATAGTATATATATAGTATATACCCATGATCACCTCCCGAAGTGATCACGGCCCGATAGTGTAGCATAGCAGACGAACAAGAATTTAGGGCCACTGATGGAATACTAGCATCCTATACTAAGCATTTAGGATAGCAGGTAAAGGTATCAACAGTTGTAGCAAACAATGACATGCTATACAATAGAATATGAGCTATCGAATCAACAACAGTAGCAAACCTAATGCAATAAGAAGAGAGAGAAGAGTGAGCGATATCTGGTTGATCAAAGGGGGTTTGCTTGCCTAGAAGCTGGGCAGAGAAGGATGGGTCGTCAACATCGTAGTCGATCGGGGCAGCATGTGACGCCCGAAGACCGACGCTCTAGAAGATTCCAGATGTTTCGGGTTTTCCCGTATGTTTCATTTGTGCTTGCTTTCTTTATTTTGCATTGCATCATGTCATCATGCCATCAAGTCTTTTAATTTTAAAACTCAACTAAATAAACCGTATGGATCCTCGATCCATTTAAATTGAGGGATACTCACTATGGTGACTTCTCTTTATAACATATAAAAGCCGCTCAATATTATTAGGGAGCTATATTAAATTATTCCATTTGTTTGGAATTCACCAAACACACTTGCAAATATTCCCCAGGCCTCTTTTGCTTCAAGTTTCACCTCCAAACCTTGCCAACTTTTCCTTTCCCTTTTATCGAGGCTCCTCCTAAAGTCTCAACATTTTTGGACACTTTCTAAGCCATGTCCTAATTCAAACCATTTGAATTAAATTCAAATGAGTTCGAATTTAACTCTTGCATTCTTGCCTCTCCTATTTTTCGTGGACCGTGGACATTTTTGCGAGTCCGGGAAAAATAATCCCCTTGCCCTAATTCCTTCCCTAACCTCTCTTTCTTTTCTTTCTCATCTCTGATTTTTTTAGAAAGATAAGAGAGAGGGAGTTAGACCAGCCAGCCACTTGGGCCTCTTGTAGCTCTAAGCCCTGCCCACTTGGGCCTTCTACAGTCCCAGCCCACTAGGTCACCCGATCCCATAGCGCTCGCATCCCGCAGCCCGTCGCTCCCTCCTTCCCACGTACTCCTCTTCTCCCGCACCCCACCGCCAGAACCACCCTCGATCTCCCCCTCGTCCTCTCCTCCCGACCTCATCTCCCTCCTCTCGCTCTCTCTCCGCAGCCTGCCTCCCGTGCGTCACCGCACCCCGCCGCAGCCGAGATGCTCTGTAGAACCGGCGGCCAGGAGACCGCCACGTCCCCGCCGCGCCTCGCCATGGCGCCCCGCGGCCGGCCTTGCCGCGTCCCCGTCGCGGCCCTGCAGAGCATCGCCGACCCCGCCGCCCAGGGGCTTTGACCTCGAGCCGACAGCGCCGCCCCAGCCATCTCCGACGACTCCGCCGAGCGCCTTCCCACACCTATGGCCTCCTCCTCCGTGCTGCCCCGTCCCGCAGGCCCTCCAGCAACGCCGCCCCGCCTCCTTGCTTCGTCCCGCAAGCGCCCTACAGCCACATCGCCGGGCCTCCTGCCGTCTTCCTCCGCGCCGGCGAACACGAGCCACCGCGACAGCACCGAGACGCCGCGAGCCACCCTTCGGCCTCCCCATCCTCTGCATCATCTCGGCCTCGTCATCCTCGCCGGAGGACGCCACCAGTCGGAGTTCCTGTTGCCGGCCGTCTCCATGGGTTCGAGGAGCCCCTAAGTCGTGCTTCCATTTTTTGTTATTGTTTTGTTTTGTTGATGTCAAAGCCACGGTTACAAGATATGTGCCCGAATCACCATGTTCATGTTTTCGCCAAGTTCCATGAAGCTGAACGTGTACGACTACCCTCGAAGACCCGTGGATGCGCCAAGTACCTCTACACGTGAACCGAACGTCTACGAACCGTGTACCACTACCGTCGCCGAAGACCGCCTGTACAACTACCGCCGAAACGTGAACGCCTACTTCCACTACGAATCGCGAGAACGACTACTTCCACTAATTCCCTTGAAGAATTCGAACCCCTCCGAAAATGCACGCTTCGAAGGTATAACCGCCGAACCGATGACCCCGTGGACGATTGCATGTTGTATGAGATGCACCCTTTGTTGCACCGTGTTCGAAGTACCCCTCGTTGCCTTGTCGCCGAACCGTGGGAACCCGGCAACGGGATCACCCCCATCTTCTTGCATGACACGCTTCGCCACCCTTCTTTTGCATCGGCATCTCAACGAGTTTCGGAATCGTAACGTTGCCGTGGCACCGTTCCAGTTTTCGCCGCCATGACACCCCTTTCCTTCCGTTGTGGCGACAAATGCTTCATATCATCTTCATGTCCACTTTTAATAAAAAATTGCATAAACTTGCATTTGTCATCCGCATCATGATAACAACATTAAAAAGTTCGAATTGTTGTTTGCTTTAATAATTGCTAAATATGCACATGGGGAGTTTCCGGGATTTGTTATTTGTCATTCCGGCCTCATTTAAACTTGTCTAGATAGTGTAGTTTTGCTCATGCTTCACCTCTTGCCATGTTTAATAAAAACATTTAATCTTGTCTTGTAAATAAACAAGAGTCAACTAATTAAATAAAGTGTGGTGTTTCGTCAATATGCAACTCGTTGCATACTGAGCTCCGCTTAAATTGTAGTGTTGTTTGAGCACTTTGCCATGCCATGCATATTTAAACCGGACATGCATCATACTTGGTTGTGCATCATATGTCATGTTTGTGCTTGTGTGTTTACCGTGTTGTTTCTTCTTTCCGGTATGCTTCTCTCGTTAGCTTCGGTTTCGTTTCGGAGTTGTGAGGTTTTGTTCGACTACTTCATGGTCTCGTCTTCTTCCTTGCGGGATCTCAGGCAAGATGACCATTCCCCGACATCACCTCTATCTTTGCCTATGCTAGTTGTCTCGCTCTGTAGATATTGCCTCGATGCATATGTCTGTTTGTCAGCCTCCTATTGTTGCCATGAAACCTCTAACCTTTGACACCTTCCCAGCAAACCGTTGTTTGGCTATGTTACCCGCTTGCTCAGCCCCTCTTATAGCGTTGTTAGTTGCAGGTGAAGATGAAGATTGCTCCATGTTGGAACTTGTTGTTGGAATATCACAATATCTCTTAAATATATTAACACACCTATATACTTGGCAATGGGTGGAAGGCTTGGCCTTTTGCTCGGTGTTTTGTTCCACTCATGCGACCTTAGGACCCGATAAACCGGTGTTATGTTCCCGGATTTTTCATTCCTAACATGGTTGGGGTTTATGGGGCCCCCTTGATAATTCGCACTGCTTAAAGCTTTTCCAGCGAGGCCCAACTTTGGTACTACATTTGCCTAACAACTAAAAACTTGCCAAGGGAGTAATTAACCCGAGGATTTATTAATCAACCCCCGGGCCAGTGCTCGTTTTGAGTTTGGTCCAAACTAGAGCACTGTGCGGGTCCGCCCCTTGGCAACTTGGGGTATTTTAGCACCTGTACGCTTCGCTCATCCGGTCGTGGCCTGAGACGAGATACGCGCGGCTACTATCAGGGTGTTGGCACGCCGGGAGGTCTTGCTGGATTAGTTTTACCTTTGTTGAAATATCTTCAGCACGGGATTCCGAGAATACTCGGGTCTTCCCACCTTGGATTTGCGACTCCGCAGATCGTGAGCTTGTGATGGGCTAAGTTGGGACACCCCTGCAGGGTTTTGATCTTTCGAAAGCCGTGCCCGCGGTTATGTGGCAGATGGGAATTTGTTAATATCCGGTTGTAGAAAACATGACACTCTATCCTTAAGAAAACACTACATGTGTGAGTTCCGTGATTGTCTCTTATCGAAGGGGGTTTTGTAATGCCCAGGATGGGACTATACCTCCTACGTGTCGAGGCACAACTTAAAGGTATAAGCCCATTCTGGAATGATCTCAAGTTTGGTATCTTTGCACGACTCATGTAAAAGAGGGATTAAATTGCAAAAGGAGATAGTTGGCTTACACTCGCCACTTCACACAATACATTACATAAGCAAAACATCATTCAAAACATAAAAACCCGACCAGGATGGGACTATACCTCATACGTGTCGAGGCACGACTTAAAGGTATAAGCCCATTCTGGAATGATCTCAAGTTTGGTATCTTTGCACGACTCATGTAAATGAGGGATTAAATTGCAAAAGGAGATAGTTGGCTTACACTCGCCACTTCACACAATACATTACATAAGCAAAACATCATTCAAAACATCACAACCCGACTACGGGTGAAGATCCAAAAGAAAGATACCAAAACATAAAGCCACAGGTCCGAATCGCCCCTAGTAGAAACCACTACTGATCGTCGAAAACGTCACAAGCATACGACCACTCTCTTCATCGAGCTCCCAGTGAAGTACTTGAACCAGCTCTTGCGTCAAACTCTGCTGAACCTGCATCTGGTGTTGTAGTATCTGTGAGCCACGAGGACTCAGCAATCCCATAACCATGGGTATCAAGACTAGCAAAGCTTTATGGGTAGGGAGAGGTAAAGTGGTGAGGTTGCAGCAGCGGCTAAGCATAATATGGTGGCTAGCTTACGAGTACAAGAATAAGATGAGCATCTACGCAAACGGTCGCAACTAGTAGTGATCGCTAAAGATCCTGAACTACATACAAATCAAACATAACCCCACCGTGTTCTCTTCTCAAAGTGAAAAGAGACAGTCACGGTTACTCACATAGTTGTGCGTTTTACTTCGGATCCTCTGTCAAGTTTTCTACAACCGGACATTAACAAATTCCAATCTGCCACATATCCGCGGGCACGGCTTTCGAAAGATCATAACCCTGCAGGGGTGTCCCAACTTAGCCTATCACAAGCTCTCACGATTAGCTGAAGTGATAAATATAATATCATCACCCCTTATCTTAGGGAAATCCGATCAGGCTCGGCATCCCGGTACACAAGACATTTCGACAATGGTAAAACAAGTCCAGCAAGACCTCCCAGTGTGTCGACTCCCTGATAGGTGATCCTACAGGTTATACCAGATACCTCGGGTTTCCCCGACGCGGCCCCGCAGTCTCCCCGTTTGGGACCAACACCATCAGCACTGGCCCCCCTGCTATGTAGAATTAAGAACCCGGGGACGCGACCCCCTATGCAAATTTAATTAATTAATTAAGTTGTTATTATGAGCAAATTAAAACCAATGTTGGGCCTTGCTGGAGGAGTTTTATTCAAAGTCGAACTATCAAGGGGTCCCCATCCACCCATCGTGTAAGGAACGCAAAAATCAAGGAACATAATGCCGGTTTATCGGCGCCTAAGGTGGCATGAGTGGAACAAAACACCGAGCAAAAGGCCAAGACTTCCACCCATGCCCAGTATATAGGTGTGTTAATAATAATTATAGATATTGTGATATTCCAACAACAAGTTCCCACCTGGAACGATCTTCATCTTCACCTGCAACTAACAACGCTATAAGAGGGGCTGAGCAAGCTGGTAACATAGCCAAACAGTGGTTTTGCTAGGAAGGTGTCAAAGGTTTCATGGCAACAAGGAGAGGCTGACAAGAATGATGGGTAGCGCGACATATAACGATAGCATCGAGACAACTAAGCATGGCAATGGTAGTAAAGGTATCCAAGGGTATGATCATCTTGCCTGGGATTCCACAAGGGAGAAGAACGGATCCATGAAGTAGACGGAGCAACATAGTCGAGCGAATCCTCACAACTCTGGAACGAAACCGAAGCTAACAAGAGAAGCAACCGGAAAGAAGCAAACAACACGGTAAACACACAAGCATAAACATGGCATACGATGCACAAACAAGTATGATGCATGTCCGGTTTAATTATGCATGGCATGGCAAGTGCACAAACAAAACTACAAGTTAAGTGGAGCTCAATATGCAACGAGTTGCATATTGACGAAACACCACATTTTATTATTTAATTGACTCTCGTTTATTTACAAGACAAGGTTAAATGTTTGTTAACATGGCAAGAGGTGAAGCAAAAATAAACTACCTATTTAGGCATTTTAAATGGGGCCGGAAATAACAACAACAAATTCCGGGAAATCCCCATGAGCATGTTTAGTAATTTTAAGCAAACAACAATTCACACATATAATGTTGTTAACATGATGCGGATGACATGATCAAGTTTATGCAATTTATTAAAAGATGACATGAAGAAGATAAGGAGTATTTGTCACCGTGGTGGAAGGAAAGGGGTGCCACGGCAACGATCCGAAAATGATGCACGGCAACATCTCGGTTCCGGTAACTCGTTGAGAGTCCAGTGCAAAAGAATGATCGGCGTGAGCTAGTCGAACAAGAAGAAAGGTGGGGTGATCCCGTCACCGGGTTCCCACGAGTTGGCGACGAGGCAACCGAGGAGCACGACAAAAAGACGATATGGGCTCGGAGCACACAAGTGGAGCATCTCATACAACCAACAAGCATTCGACGGGTCATCGTCTCGGGGTTATACCTTCGGAACAAACGTTCACGGGGCGGTTCGAGGTCGTAGAGGAAGTAGTGGTACACGTTCGTAGAGGGAAGTAGTCGTTCCGTTATCGTGTCGTGGTACACGGGTCGTAGAGGTACTTGTCGCGGCATCGGACGTCTTCGGGGCGACGGTAGTGGTACTCGTTCGTAGATGTACTTGAGGGTCTTCGGACTTGCCGGACTCGGTTCTCGCGACGGTAGTGGTACTTGGCGTTTCTCCTTGTAGTCGAACTTGATATCGGGCGTCGAGGTACTCATGTTGGTGTAGTGGAACTTGACGCATCATCGTGGTACTTGCCAAAACAACCCCGGATGTAGTCGTACACACATGTAGATGAACTTGACGGATCTTGGGGTCCCTCGTTTATATGAACTTGGCAAAAACAAAAGGGGGCAGCAAGGTCTTGGCGGCGTTGGTGGCTGCAGGTGCACGCCGGCGGGGAGACGACGAGCTGCTTCCGGCGGTGGCGCTCGTCGGCACGGCACCGGAGTTGGCAGGGGAGGCCGATGCGCTGGGGGACGGATGCAGAGGAGAGGGGCGCTGGCTGGACGTCGCTGGCAGGAGACAGGGGCGGACCGGCGGCTTCCTAGCCGAGGCAGGGCGCTGACGACGGCGGCTCCTGGCCGGCCCGCGAGGCGCCAGTCACGGAGGAGGCGCGGCGAGGACGGAGGGGAGGCCGGCGGTGGCCGGGCGACGGGAGGGCGGCGTCCACGTGAGGGAGACGGAGGCAGGGGCGCAGCGGCGGGCCAGGCGAGGCCGCCGGCATGGTCTGGAGGGGCACGGCAGGAGAGCTCCAGCGGCGGAGGCGCGGCCTGCGGGGTGCGAGAGCAGCCAGGCGGCTGGCGCTGCTCCCGGCCGGCGTTGGTGATGCGGCGGGGCTGCGGCCCTGGCGACGGAGGGGGCCGGCGCGAGGGGACGGAGGGGCGCATGGTGGCGATGGGGTTCTCGAGGGAGAGAAGATGGGGATCGAGATCGAGAGAAAGGAACGAGGGGTCGAGGGGAGATGGGAGAACGAGCGAGGGGAATCGGGTGCGGGCGACGAGGGAGAAGCTGGCGGCGCTAGGAAACGAGGGGAGGAGCGACTGGGACGAGCGCTAGCTAGGGTTCGGAAGGGGAAAAATGGGCCAGGAGGCCAGATGGGCCGCGGGGACGGATGGGCTGCGGCTGGGAGGTGGTTGTTGGGCCAGCTGCGGCTGAGGGCTGCTCGGTCCCTCTAAAATAAATAAATAAAACAAAACCTAAAAGAGAAGGAAAAGGAGGAGATAGTAGAGGTGGAATTTGGGCATGGGGTTATTTTTCCTGGACTCGCGAAAATGTCCACGGTCCACGAAAAAAATAGAAGAGGCAAGAATGCCAGAGATAAATTCGAACTCATTTGAATTAAATTCAAATGGTTTGAATCAGGGCATGACTAGAAAGTGTCCAAAAGTGTTGAGGTTTTTGGAGGAACCTCGATAAACGAGAAAAGAAAAAATAGGGAAGGTTTTTGACGGTGAAACTTGAATTAAGAGGCATGGGGAATATATGCAAGTGTGTTGGTTAATTCCAAACAAATGGAATATTACTATAGTAGCTCCCTATAAATATTGGGAGGATATGTTTTAAAGAGAAAACACACTTCCCTCGATTTAAATGGACCGAAGGTCCACACAATTTATTTAAGTTGAGATGCAAAGAAATATGACATGATGGCATGATGACATGATGCAATGCAAAAATAAATAACACAAGCACAAAGAAACACACGGGAGAACCCGGAACATCTGGAATCTTCTGGAATCTTCTGGGACGTCGGTCTTCGGGCGTCACAACTCTCCCACACTAACAGAGGATCTTGACCCGAGATCCTAGAGATAGCACCGGGTAGAAACGAAAAAGAAGAGGTAAACAAGGTTGCTTCTTTGACAGACGAGTGAAACCACGAACCTGAGAGGTTGACCAACATGAAAGAAGAATACAACGGAGATGAACGAAGTTAAGAGCACTCCGGTAAAAGGAGGAACAAGGAACACAATGAGAACCTTGCAGGTTGAACGACATGAAACAAGAGCTCACAGATGAGGAAAGAATATGAAACCGCAATGGTATAGCCAAGGAATAAGAATGACAGAATTCGGGCGGCACTCCGTCTGAGAATGGAAGGAATTGAACAAGAACTTGAGGAGATGGAATGATACTTGATGAAATCAACAACACACTGCCTCTGAAACAATTGAAAGAATGGCACAAGTGGTAAGAAGGATTCAGACAGCACTTCGGTTGAAAAGAGAGGCAAAACTAGATAAGATGACGGAACTTGAATGGAGGACACAACACTTCGGTTAAATGATAAGCAAGGGAAAGAACATGATCTCGATAAAACGATATGATGGTTTGGAGAGAGCAACATCACAATGCCTCCGGAATGAAAGAATAGCATATAAATCAACGAAAGAAAAGAACGGAGAAAAAAATGACAACTTCTCTCAAAATTGAATTTGAAAGAGCATCCTTACGAAGAAGGGTTGAACGGAGTTGATTTTAAAAAAATCAACAAGGAAAACGAATAAGCTTGATGTGGGCTTATGGAAAACATCTCAAAACTATAAGGTGACAACCAGCCACTTACGAAAACATTTGATTGGATTGAGATCAACAAGGAGACGATAAACTTATCTCGCCGGAATGATAAATGAAGAACTTGGGTCATTTATAAGCACCATAATAGCAACAATTCTTAGGGAAAGTTTTTAGGTGAATTGTAACCCAAGTTAACTCCAATGAATAATTGAAGGGCTGAAAGGATCTCCTGAACAAAGAAAAAAATGGTTTTAAATATCTCATTCTTGACAACTCGTGAATCATGAAACGTGAAGGAATTGTCAAAAATGACATAACACCATCTGAAAAGATAAGGTAGAAAGAATTGCAATTGGAAGCATGATGAAGAATGCTTGAGCTCCAACAAGAATCTTGATGCAGACTTCAAGGATGAATTAAAACATGATGAACCACCATGAAAACTCCGGTAATGAAAGCATGAGAAGTGAAAGATGAAAAGAATAAGATTCAAGGCCTGCGATGAATTAGTTGGAGCTTTGAAATGATATAATTGAAATAACTTGGAACTCCGGAAAACAAGATGAACAACTTAGAACCGAGAATATGATATGATGAACAAGCTCCGAAGGAAGGGATTAAATCACCTTGAAGGAATAAGAATAAGAATTATGTCATGCATCTCCTTCACCAATTTAAATTGATGGCAACCAAAGGATTTGGCATACCACTTATTCTTCTTGAAAAGGATTGGAGAGAGATATAGCCAGACTTGAGAATAATCTTGAACGCCTCACCGGTAGGATTATGAAAAGAACAAATGAATTAATACGATAACAACGAAAGAGTAAACTTGAGTGAACCACCGTAAGAATGTGGAGACGAAAGAAGAGACATCGATGAAGAATAGTTGGAGGACGAAGTTGAAAACTGAGAACGAAGAACTCTTCTGAAATGATGGCCTTCGGAGGATCACAAAGAAAAGAATTCATGAAATGCTTCGGATGGGTATAAAAGAATTCCTCACAATCTGAACAATAATGAGGATGGCATGAAGCTAGAACCACGAATCTTGAAGAGAACGGCCAAGATTTAAGAGAAACTCGTCTTCGGTCTTCAAAATCTGAGAAGACGATGAGATACACCACCATGAATTGTATAGGCCCTCCGTAATGAAGAATTAAAAGGTTGAACCAATGATGAACAAGAATTTGAAAGCGATCTTGGAGAAGGCATGTGACTGATGGGGATCATTCTTACGTCACACTTGAAAAGAATTTGAGTATAACTCCAGAAAAATTAGAAGAGTTAGGTAAGATCCTGGAAAAGACCTGTGGGTTAGGGCCCACTAAAAAGAAATCACTGTTGAAAAGATTGCTTAAGAGATATTACACCGGTTGAATTAAATGGCTTGAAGCTCAGAATAGTTTGAACGGATTAAGAATGGAAACATGAATCTTCAGCACTCCGGATATGAATAGCAAGAGGAGAATGGTTACTTGGTGCACCGGAATAAGAATGCATTGTGAAATGAGGAAAAGGATAAGATCAACACCGAAATCTTGAATTACATCCACCGGCAGAATTTGAGAACAAAAGAATGATGAACTTGGAGCTCTTGAGCATCTTCACGATAAATCACCGGATAAGAACATTGAAGGAAAAGAATGAAGAAACATCACATGAATAAAGTGGATATTTCATTTAAGAATTTCTTGCTCCGAGAAGAAGAAGGGTGGGAGGGTGGGGAAAACAAAGACAACTTGGGATGAATGAAACAGACAATCGTCAGATTTCTCAACGGCGTCCGTATGGAATAACTTGAAGAGAAGGCACACCGGTTGAAAAGAATTTAACATGAAGATCTCGATGGTCAAGAGGAATTAGCACTCCCATATAAATATGAGAACACCGATTAGGAAAGGTATGGAATCAACACTTGACATCGAAGCAACTCGAATACCAGAATCAAATCAAAACAAAGGATAGATGTGTTGCAGCATAATCTTCACAATATCATCCGAACAGAGAATTGAACGAATGAATTCCGTAGGTACATCAACTTGACGGGAAGACACTTTGGAGAACAAAAGATAAATAAAAGCAACAAGGAGCAGATAGAACAAATAGAAGATAGAAGCTTCGTCCCACATATTCGTGCTGAAAGCTCATGGAACGTGTTACAAAAGGGTTTTGCAATCCCCGGATCAGCATAGCCAAGGACCCTTTAAGATGCAACTCCCGATCGGAACAAGCCCATAAAACCACTTCACTCAATGTAGAACCCCGAACTTCATATCATGCATTCGTTGGAAGAATGCCTAGAACTACTAGATGAACCCACCTATTAATTTCCGAAAGTTTCCAGTTATGCAATCAGGTGTTGGGGATACAGGGGAAGCACCGCGCACTCAACTCTAATCGTACATCCAGCTGTATCCATCCTTCAACACATAACCAGTTATTTCCGGAAACCGTTTACCTCGGACCTTCGAAACGCATCTACTATACAAGCTATGGCAATACTCCCAAACTACATCCCCAGTACTGGGTGATGTCGGGGTTATCTTGCCACTAACCGCATAGGAGAGTTTTTTATGTCGGCCGTCTTAAGTATTCCAGAACTGATGCGATATATTTGTGACGTCAACACCTCGGAGCTCAACTCCCCGGGACACTGCCACAACCCCTAATGTCAGGAGGCATCGAGAACAATATTCTCGTCACAAAGACATCGGAACAATCCAAACAATACTCGCGTGATCCTAAAAGAAAATTGTGCATTTTGAGAGTAGAAGAGACAAAAGTAATCGTCAGGAGTCCTCACCAGAGTGAAAAGAGATGAGGAGCAAAAGAAATCCTACTCTCCGATATATATATAGGACTCAAAACATTTTCAGTGTGTGCCTAGACTCAACCGTCAACGATTCGATCAATCAGTGGGGGCTTCTAGGTCGGAGAAGGCTCTGAATACCAACTTGTAATGCCCAGGATGGGACTATACCTCCTACGTGTCGAGACAAGACTTAAAGGTATAAGCCCATTCTGGAATGATCTCAAGTTTGGTATCTTTGCACGACTCATGTAAAAGAGGGATTAAATTGCAAAAGGAGATAGTTGGCTTACACTCGCCACTTCACACAATACATTACATAAGCAAAACATCATTCAAAACATCACAACCCGACTACGGGTGAAGATCCAAAAGAAAGATACCAAAACATACAGCCACAGGTCTGAATCGCCCCTAGTAGAAACCACTACTGATCGTCGAAAACGTCACAAGCATACGGCCACTCTCTTCATCGAGCTCCCAGTGAAGTACTTAAACCAGCTCTTGCGTCAAACTCGGCTGAACCTGCATCTGGTGTTGTAGTATCTGTGAGCCACGAGGACTCAGCAATCCCATAACCATGGGTATCAAGACTAGCAAAGCTTTATGGGTAGGGAGAGGTAAAGTGGTGAGGTTGCAGAAGCAGCTAAGCATAATATGGTGGCTAGCTTACGAGTACAAGAATAAGATGAGCATCTACGCAAACGGTCGCAACTAGTAGTTATCGCTAAAGATCATGAACTACATACGAATCAAACATAACCCCACCGTGTTCTCTTCTCAAAGTGAAAAGAGACAGTCACGGTTACTCACACAGTTGTGCGTTTTACTTCGGATCCTCTGTCAAGTTTTCTACAACCGGACATTAACAAATTCCAATCTGCCACATAACCGTGGGCACGGCTTTCGAAAGATCATAACCCTGCAGGGGTGTCCCAACTTAGCCCATCACAAGCTCTCACGATTAGCTGAAGTGATAAATATAATATCATCACCCCTTATCTTAGGGAAATCCGATCAGGCTCGGCATCCCGGTGCACAAGACATTTCGACAATGGTAAAACAAGTCCAGCAAGACCTCCCGGTGTGTCGACACCCTGATAGTAGCCGCGCGTATCTCATCTCAGGCCACATCCGGATAGGTGATCCTACAGATTATACCAGATACCTCGGGTTTCCCCGAGGCGGCCCCGCAGTCTCCCCGTTTGGGACCAACACCATCAGCACTGGCCCCCCCTGCTATGTAGAATTAAGAACCCGGGGACGCGACCCCCTATGCAAATTTAATTAATTAATTAAGTTGTTATTATGAGCAAATTAAAACCAATGTTGGGCCTTGCTGGAGGAGTTTTATTCAAAGTCAAACTGTCAAGGGGTCCCCATCCACCCATCGTGTAAGGAACACAAAAATCAAGGAACATAATGCCGGTTTATCGGCGCCTAAGGTGGCATGAGTGGAACAAAACACCGAGCAAAAGGCCAAGCCTTCCACCCATGCCCAGTATATAGGTGTGTTAATAATAATTACAGATATTGTGATATTCCAACAACAAGTTCCCACCTGGAACGATCTTCATCTTCACCTGCAACTAACAACGCTATAAGAGGGGCTGAGCAAGCGGGTAACATAGCCAAACAGTGGTTTTGCTAGGAAGGTGTCAAAGGTTAGAGGTTTCATGGCAACAAGGAGAGGCTGACAAGAATGATGGGTAGCGCGACATATAACGATAGCATCGAGACAACTAAGCATGGCAATGGTAGTAAAGGTATCCAAGGGTATGATCATCTTGCCTGGGATTCCACAAGGGAGAAGAACGGATCCATGAAGTAGACGGAGCAACATAGTCGAGCGAATCCTCACAACTCCGGAACGAAACCGAAGCTAACAAGAGAAGCAACCGGAAAGAAGCAAACAACACGGTAAACACACAAGCATAAACATGGCATACGATGCACAAACAAGTATGATGCATGTCCGGTTTAATTATGCATGGCATGGCAAGTGCACAAACAAAACTACAAGTTAAGTGGAGCTCAATATGCAACGAGTTGCATATTGACGAAACACCACATTTTATTATTTAATTGACTCTCGTTTATTTACAAGACAAGGTTAAATGTTTGTTAACATGGCAAGAGGTGAAACAAAAATAAACTACCTATTTAGGCATTTTAAATGGGGCCGGAAATAACAACAACAAATTCCGGGAAATCCCCATGAGCATGTTTAGTAATTTTAAGCAAACAACAATTCACACATATAATGTTGTTAACATGATGCGGATGACATGATCAAGTTTATGCAATTTATTAAAAGATGACATGAAGAAGATAAGGAGTATTTGTCACCGTGGTGGAAGGAAAGGGGTGCCACGGCAACGATCCGAAAATGATGCACGGCAACATCTCGGTTCCGGTAACTCGTTGAGAGTCCGGTGCAAAAGAATGATCGGCGTGAGCTAGTCAAACAAGAAGAAAGGTGGGGTGATCCCGTCACCGGGTTCCCACGAGTTGGCGACAAGGCAACCGAGGAGCACGACAGAAAGACGATACGGGCTCGGAGCACACAAGTGGAGCATCTCATACAACCAACAAGCATTCGACGGGTAATCGTCTCGGGGTTATACCTTCGGAACAAACGTTCACGGGGCGGTTCGAGGTCGTAGAGGAAGTAGTGGTACACATTCATAGAGGGAAGTAGTCGTTCCGTTATCGTGTCGTGGTACACGGGTCGTAGAGGTACTTGTCGCGGCATCGGACGCCTTCGGGGCGACGGTAGTGGTACTCGTTCGTAGATGTACTTGAGGGTCTTCGGACTTGCCGGACTCGGTTCTCGCGACGGTAGTGGTACTTGGCGTTTCTCCTTGTAGTCGAACTTGATATCGAACGTCGAGGTACTCATGTTGGTGTAGTGGAACTTGACGCATCGTCATGGTACTTGCCAAAACAACCCCGGATGTAGTCGTACAAACATATAGATGAACTTGACGGATCTTGGGGTCCCTCGTTTATATGAACTTGGCAAAAACAAAAGGGGGCAGCAAGGTCTTGGCGGCGTTGGTGGCTGCAGGTGCACGCCGGCGGGGAGACGACGAGCTGCTTCCGGCGGTGGCGCTCGTCGGCATGGCACCGGAGTTGGCAGGGGAGGCCGATGCGCTGGGGGACGGATGCAGAGGAGAGGGGCGCTGGCTGGACGTCGCTGGCGGGAGACAGGGGCGGACCGGCGGCTTCCTGGCCGAGGCAGGGCGCTGACGACGGCGGCTCCTGGCCGGCCCGCGAGGCGCCAGGCACGGAGGAGGCGCGGCGAGGACGGAGGGGAGGCCGGCGGTGGCCGGGCGACGGGAGGGCGGCGTCCACGCGAGGGAGACGGAGGCAGGGGCGCAGCGGCGGGCCAGGCGAGGCCGCCGGCATGGTCTGGAGGGGCGCGGCAGGAGAGCTCCTGCGGCGGAGGCGCGGCCCGCGGGGTGCGAGAGCAACCAGGCGGCTGGCGCTGCTCCCGGCCGGCGCTGGTGATGCGGTGGGGCTGCGGCCCTGGCGACGGAGGGGGCCGGCGCGAGGGGACGGAGGGGCGCAGGGTGGCGATGGGGTTCTCGAGGGAGAGAAGATGGGGATCGGGATCGAGAGAAAGGAACGAGGGGTCGAGGGGAGATGGGAGAACGAGCGAGGGGGATCGGGTGCGGGCGATGAGGGAGAAGCTGGCGGCGCTAGGAAATGAGGGGAGGAGCGACTGGGACAAGCGCTAGCTAGGGTTCGGAAGGGGGAAAACGGGCCAGGAGGCGAGATGGGCCGCGGGGACGGATGGGCTGCGGCTGGGAGGTGGCTGTTGGGCCAGCTGCGGCTGAGGGCTGCTCGGTCCCTCTCAAATAAATAAAAAACAAAACCTAAAAGAGAAGGAAAAGAAGGAGATAGTAGAGGTGGAATTTGGGCATGGGGTTATTTTTCCTGGACTCGCAAAAATGTCCACGGTCCACGAAAAAAATAGAAGAGGCAAGAATGCCAGAGATAAATTCGAACTCATTTGAATTAAATTCAAATGGTTTGAATCAGGGCATGACTAGAAAGTGTCCAAAAGTGTTGAGGTTTTTGGAGGAACCTTGATAAACGAGAAAAGAAAAAATAGGGAAGGTTTTTGACGGTGAAACTTGAATTAAGAGGCATGGGGAATATATGCAAGTGTGTTGGTTAATTCCAAACAAATGGAATATTACTATAGTAGCTCCCTATAAATATTGGGAGGATATGTTTTAAAGAGAAAACAAACTTCCCTCGATTTGAATGGACCGAAGGTCCACACAATTTATTTAAGTTGAGATGCAAAGAAATATGACATGATGGCATGATGACATGATGCCATGCAAAAATAAATAACACAAGCACAAAGAAACACACGGGAGAACCCGGAACATCTGGAATCTTCTGGAATCTTCTGGGACGTCGGTCTTCGGGCGTCACAGGTTTCGAGAAGAAAATCACGGTGGGGTTATGTCTGACGTGAGTAGTTAGGATCACTTCGTGATCACTTTCACGACCGTTGGCTCTTACTCTCTTCTCGCTCTGAACTCGTAAGTTAGTTGCTTAGTGCTTGCTGCAAACACTTTTAAAGCCTTCCCTCAACTATAAGGCTTTGTTAGTTTTGATACCCGAGAACGGGATTGCTGAGTCCTCTGTGGCTCACAGATTCAACACACACCAAATGCAGGTACCGCCGAGAACAATGCAGGAGGTGGATGAGAACTTCGCTGGGAGTTCGATGATGTGACACCCCGAGACCGGTGCGCCAGGTGTCAGTCAGTTATTCGTCGTCGTTGCCATGTCATCTGCTTGCGTGTTGCATTTTGCCATGTCATCATGTGTGTTGCATCATCATGTTTCAAAACTTGCATCCGTCCGAGCCCCCTCGTCCTTTCCGTTGTCCGTTCTGTGCCGAGACACACTCACACGCGCCCGCGGCGCCTCCGAATATTTATTTTGTGAGTGCCCGGAAAGCGTTCTCGGAATGGGTTGAAACTTGGCGTGTGGTCTTATTAGAGCATAGGTAGACCGCCTGTCAAATTTTGTGGCATTCAGAGTTCGTTTGATAGCCTAACCGTTAAATATAGCGGCACTAGTCTCCGGTTATTCGTCGGACATTTTCGGTCTTCGAAAACCTCCGCGGGGCTCTCTCTCTCTCTCTTCTCTCCATATCCTAACCCATCTACACAGCCCACTAGGCCATCCCTAGCACCCCTCCGCTCCGGTGCCGTTGGATCGCGATCGGAGGGCTCCTACCTGCCCCAAAACACCGCAAACCCTAATCCCTAGACCCCCTGCTTATTTAAGCCCCCCTTCCCTGCCATTTTTGGCCTTCTTCCACCTCCTCCTCAATTCCCGTGCGCAGCCAACCCCCTCCTCCTCCAAATCCGGCGCCTCCACCTCTTCAACACCACTTGGCGCGCCCCGATTGGCCAGCCGCTGCCCAGTCAGCGCCCTCGGCCAACCGGAGGACGCCACTTGGCCTCCTGGCGCCTTCCCTGTCGCCAGCCCGCTCCAGCCCGAGCCAGGCCCGCCGCGGCCGAGCCGGGCCCGTGCTCCCACGCCCCCCGCTGCTCCCTCTCGCTCCCTCACTTCGATCTGGATCGAGGGGAGGAGCCCCTCGACCCGACCCCGCCATCCGCCATGTGCACCGCCGCCGCCTCGTCGGGACGTCGCCGTCGGCAACCTCGCCAGGCCAGCACCGCCGCCCGTCGCCTTCCTCCTTCCTCCCGTCGGCTCCCCATATCTCTCAACCTCTCTGTCTCTCTCGCAGGGAACCACCGCCGCCAAGACCCTCGTAGCTCGCAGTCGTTCCTCCTCCGGCCAGGTCTGGCCTCGCACAACCAGATCCGCCCCATTCCCGTGCCATCCCTCGCTGTCACCCCGGATCTGCGCCCTGCCGGCGTCCCGTTCCTCGCCGGCGATGTGCCACCACTTGCCCAGTCGTGGCCTCGCTCGACCTCGTCCGCGCTGTTGACCGCGTGGGCTGCAGCCGCGCCTCGAGGCCCAGGCCGGCCTACCTCTCCACTGCCAGGCCGGCCCAGTGCTCCCACGACCCGCCTTCGCTCCACTGACCTGGGCCCAAGCCCAGCTGGGTGAGCGCCCCACGAACCCTATCCTTCGCCCTGTGCACCTTTTAGTATCAGACGCTCACTTGTGTTTTTTTCCTTTTCCTAAGTCAAAAAATGGCTAAGTCTGAGAAATTCATACATTTTATATGCACATTTGAATGGCTGTAACTTTTTGTGAGTTTATCCAAATGATGCAAATAATAAGTCAAAATGATCGTGGTGATATGCTCTACACTTTGTTCCATTGTGCCTTGCTTGTTTGACTTCATCTTGATGTCCTAATCATCGTTGCAAGAGTGCTACTTGTTATAAACTGTTGTTGACTATAGTTTTGTTGCATACTTGTGATGCTTGTAACTTTGTGCATGTTTATCCAAATGGAGCATATGATATGTCAAAATGTTCATTGTGAAATGCTCTACATGATGGTTGTTGTAGCATTCATGTTAGGTGCCATATTGCCATGTTAATCTCTGTTGCAAAAGTGCATTTGGCTGTTAAGTGCTGAAACTTGTTATGAGATGCTGATTTCACATGCTCGTTGCTATTGATGTGTTCGTCTTCATGCCACGTGTCAATATGTTTTAGAACCACAATCATATGGTCTTTGCTGTGGTGCAATCATATTTTCATGATATGCCTTGAGGTGACTTAAACAAGTTTGTAAACATGCCATGTTGTTGTTGCTATTTTATACTTAGTGAAAAAACTGCTAAGTCTGGAATCTGTTATAACCTGATGCTATGTTTGCTTGATGCCCCACTCAAATCCATGCTTGTTTTGGAGTGGCCAATGATCATGTCTTGTTGTCCATGTTATTGTCTATCCATTCATGCCCTTACTTGCTCATATGACCTTCTGTAGCTTATTTATTTCTTGCTCTCAATTTGCTATAAATTATACCTGTCAGGATTTTATCGGCATGTTCAATTTGGTGGAGCTTGTTGCTATTGATCCATGCCTCCTATGGAGTTGCTCCAATGGAGTTGTTTGCTGTATGATATGTCTACTACATGTCCATGATATTTATATGCTTAGTGGAGTTGATATGCATGTTGTTTTGTGCCTCTGAAGGCAGCATCGTGATGATGTTTTTGCCTTCCCAGATTTTGGCTAAGTCTGGATAAATTTATTGCAACTTGACATGCTTGTTTAATTATGTTCCAGCAAGCTTTTGGGTGTGTTATAAGTTCATGCTTGTTAAGTATCATGTCTATTTCACATCCATGCTTCTTGTTATCATGTTTGGGTGATGTAGCATATATCTACCTTGCTCCAAAGTTGCTATGTGGTTGTTAACTTTAGTTTGTTGTTATATCTTGTTTCATGTGTATGTGTTGAACCGTTGCTCCGTTTTGAGCGTGCCCTATATGAAACTTGTGTGATTTTGCATGTAGAAGCATAATATCATGTTGTTTTCATGTTTGGAGTGTGTTTGCTTGATGTTTGGGTGCATCCTGCATCGTTGCCATGCTTGTCTTGTTTTGCTCATATCTTCTAGACCGTAGCTCCGAATTTAACAAACTTTATATGAAACTTGACTAGAATTTCGTGTATATCATCATGGTGCATGTTAAATTGCTGTTTAACAACTTGAACATAAGGTTTGTTCAGATCTGGACTAATTTCAAAACGTGCATATGAGGACTTACCGGAATGGCTATATGTTGATTCCGGCCTCATTTAAACTTGTTGTCTTGTGTTATTTTTGAGTGCTTCATACCTTGCCATGTATTGCATCATATATAGACTTGTCTTGCTTCATACCTGGTTGAGCATCTTGTCATGTCTTGTGTGCTGTGTTTACCGTGTTGCTTGCTTCTTCTCGTTAGTGCTTGTTCCGTTGCGATCGTGAGGATTCGTTCGTCTACCTGTGGTTCGTCTTCGAGGCTTCTTCTTCGTCTTCTTCGTGGACTCATTCTTCTTCCTTGCGGGATCTCAGGCAAGATGACCATCACCTTGGATACCTTTACTATCATTGCCATGCTTAGTGTCTCGATGCTATCGTTATATGTCGCGCTACCCATCTTTATTGTCAGCCCCTCTCCTTATTGCCATGAAACCTCTAACCTTTGACACCTTCCTAGCAAACCATTGTTTGGCTATGTTACCCGCTTGCTCAGCCCCTCTTATAGCGTTGTTAGTTGCAGGTGAAGATGAAGATCGTTCCATGTTGGAACTTGTTGTTGGAATATCACAATATCTATTATTATTATTAACACACCTATATACTGGGCATGGGTGGAAGGCTTGGCCTTTTGCTCGGTGTTTTGTTCCACTCATGCCACCTTAGGAGCCGATAAACCGGCGTTATGTTCCTTGATTTTTGCGTTCCTTACACGGTTGGGTATATGGGGACCCCTTGACACTTCGTCTTTGAATAAAACTCCTCCAGCAAGGCCCAACATTGGTTTTAATTTGCAACATAATAATAACTTAATTAATTAATTAAATTTGCATAGGGGGTCGCACCCTCGGGGATTCTTTTCTACATAGCAGGGGGGCCAGTGCTGATGGTGTTGGTCCCAAACGGGGGTTATGCGGGGCCACCTTGGGGAAACCCGAGGGCTGGTTTTACTCGTATAATCGCCCATCCGGTCGGGGCCTGAGACAAGATACGCGCGGCTACTATCAGGGTGTCGACACATCGGGAGGTCTTGCTGGACTTGTATTACCATTGTCGAAATGTCTTGTGCATCGGGATTCCGAGCCTGATCGGGCCTTCCCTAAGATAAGGGGTAATATTATTATTACTTCTGCTGATCGTGAGAGCTTGTGATGGGCTAAGTTGGGACACCCCCTGCAGGGTTATGATCTTTCGAAAGCCGTGCCCGCGGTTATGTGGCAGATTGGAATTTGTTAATGTCCGGTTGTAGAAGACTTGGCAGAGGATCCGAAGTAAAACACACAACTGTGTGAGTAACCGTGACTGTCTCTTTTCATTTTGAGAAGAGAACATGATGGGGTTATGTTTGACTCGTTGGTAGTTGAGGATCTTTAGCGATCATTACTAGTTTGCGACCGTTTGCGTAGATGCTCATCTTATTCTTGTACTCGTAAGTTAGCCACCATATATTTTTGCTTAGCCGCTGTTGCAACCTCACCACTTTACCTCTTCCTACCCATTAAGCTTTGCTAGTCTTGTTACCCATGGTTATGGGATTGCTGATTCCTCGTGGCTCACAGATACTACAACAACTGTTGCAGGTGCAGGTTTTCGATGTCTTGACGTGAGAGCGATGATCGTTGTGTTGGAGTTCTTTCTTCTTCTTCTTCAGTCTTGGGTTAGGTTCCGGGTCGGCAGCCTGGGATAGCAGATGGATGTCGTTGTGCTTTTCATGTTTGCATCCGTAGTCGGATGCCTTGTATTGATGATGTTGTATTCATGTGACTTGTATGTTTTGTTGTATCCCCCATGTATGTATGTAATGGTATGATGTAATGATATCCATCTTGCTAAGCGCCCGAAATGCGGTTGTGCCCCAATCACGTAAGTGTCACGTGATCGGGATAGAATCGCATCTTGGGCCTGACAGATGAAGAGCTTGGCCGTATGTATGTGACGTTTTCGACGATCAGTAGTGGTTTCTACTAGGGGCGATCGGGACCTTGTGTTGCTTTATTTATGGTATCTTTCATTTTGATCTTCGTCCGTAGTCGGACCGTGATGTTATTTGGATGATGAATGTTTATGTAATGCATTGTGTGACGTGGCGAGTGTAAGACAACTACTCTTTTACAATTTCACCCCTCTTTTACATGAGTTGTGCAAAGATACCATACTTGAGATCATTCTAGTATGAGATTATGCCTTTAAGTCGTGCCTCGACACGTGGGAGGTATAGTCTCATACTGGGCATTACACAGCAGCAGTGACGTTAGTCTCGAAGTCTACCGGAGAGAAGAGGGGGAAGAAACAATAAATACAATGCAAACAGATGCATGACATGGCAATGAACGGTTCTAGTTGTGACCTAACGCAGTACTAGGCGCTACAGGCGAAGGGGGAAAACATCCGGGAAAGTATTCCCGATGTTTGGCTTTTTCTGACAGATAAAACGGATGGGGGCGGTTGCATGTTCGCTATGCTAGGGACGTGTGGCGGACGAACGGACTGCGTATTCGGATTCGTCTCGTCATTTTGAGTAACTTTCATGTACAAAGTATTTTCATCCAAGTTATGGGTTATTATATATATATATATATATATATATATATATATATATATATATATATATATATATATATATATATATATATATATATATATATATATATTAAAGATTTTAAATCATTTTCTAGAATTAGCAGATTAAATTAATTCAATAATAGGTTTACTGCATCAGCATGATGTCAGTATGAAGTCAGCGGTCAACATTTACTTTTGACTGGATCAACTGACGCATGGGGCCCGTTCGTCATTGTCTCTCTAACTAACTAACAGATTAGTTACTTAATTAGATTAACTAATACAAGTTAATTATGCATCCTAATTATTAATTAATTAATAATTTATTTATATATCTTTTTTTATTAACGTTTTCGTTTTGTGCTGGGCCCACTAGTCATAGGCCCAGGGGGCTTAGCGGGCGTGCAGGCAGGCGGTTGCGGGCGAAGTCGTAGCCCGCCCGGAAGCGAGGCCGAGCGGGCGCGGCCGTTGCAGCCAGCCGGCGCGGGCGCGACAGGAGGCGGACCCGGGCGGCGCCACGGGGGGGAGCGTGGTGGGGCCAACTGCCGGAGGCGGCAACGACGAAGCCACCGTAGGGCGGCGCGGAGCATGGAGCAGGGCACAGATGAAGGGGCGAGCAGGGAAGGTGCTCCTTGAGCGGGGCGAGGAGGCGGGACGGGCTGCGGCGACTACGGCCTGGTGCGGCGGAGGTAGTAGTTGGGCGCGGGCGGCGGAGCAGCGGCGAGGCAGCAGGACGACGAGGTGGGGCGCACGACCGTGGGCGCGAGGGCGCAGAGGGGCGCCGAGGCGCTGGCGTGCGCAACAGGAGCAGGGGGCGCGGCGAGCTGGAGCGGGGCGAGGGCCGGTGCGGGGCCGCGGTCAAAGGCGGGCGCGACGCCTGGCGGAGCCGCGGGAGGTGCAGTGGAAGCAGGCGATCGAGCACACGCGCTCGAGTGCGCGGTCACGCGCGGGCAGGGGCAGACGAGCTCAGCGACAGGTAGGCGGAGGCTGCAGACAGTGGTTAGCGGGGGCGGCGCAGCCAGGGCCTCGCCTGGGGCGGCCATGGTCACGGTGAGCGCGGCCTGGACGGCCAGAGCGAGTGCGGGGGTGCAGGGGGAAGAGAGGGAGCACGGGTAGTGCTCACGTTCGATGTAGGGAAGAGGGGCGGCGTGGCTTAATGGCGTCCGACAAGGACGGACGATGATGAGCGACGAGGACGGAGGAGCTCCGTGCCGCGGAGACGAGTAGCAACGGCGGGGTGGTCCGATGACGGGGAGGCTTTCGGGTGGCGGCGGACGGGGCGTCGGGTGGTGGCATGATCCAGATCTGGATCGAGGGGAAAGGGAAGAGGATCGTGGGTGGGGGGTAGGCGTCGGTGGGTTAGGGTTTTGTGTAGTGCGGGGCTTAAGGGAGCGGGGCTGGCCCGGCCAGGTTAGTGGGTTGGCCGGCTGGGCCGTCTGGCCCAGTTGGCCGGGGGGTCCTTCTCTTTTTTCTGTTTTGTATTTTCCTTTTACTGTTTTATTTTTTATTTGAGTATTTAAATATTTTATAATAGTGTGGTTTCTTCATCATAATTACTTATGCACTATTTGGCACAATCCGAACATTTTAGTTCTATGGTTTGAAAACTTTGCTGTTTGCCTTTAATTCAATTTGTATTTGAATTGTTTTGAACTAACACGATATTATCAACAGTAATCGAGGTGACGTGACATTATTAACAGATGTTTACTGTAGCTTAATCATCCGAACGTTATAGCCCATGCGTGCTAACTTTAACCCCGGAGAAACAAATTGTTGAAAATATACCCCGATTACGTATATTTAAATAGCACGGTAATATACACATCGCGGGCGTGTAACTCATACCAAATTCCACAATAATTTTGACTCGTGAGAGAAAAGTTGTTGAAAAATATACCACTAATCGTCTTATGTGAAAATAAGACGATAATATATGACTGCATACACGATAACTTATGACAAACACCATGGTAAATTTGACTAAAGGAGAAAATTGTTGAAAAACACGTCATCGAATAATTATGTGAAAATCGGATGGTAATATATGAACTGCATAGCCAATAACTTACGTAGAAACACCGATGTAACATTTTTTGACCGGAAAAAAAAGTTATTGAAAGCATACCCCAATAAGTTATGTGAAAACAATATCATAATTAATGAACCGTATGCATGATAACTTACAAACACCGCGGTAAAAAAATTGACCGGGAGGAAAAAATTGTTGAAAGCACATTTCCAACAATTTATGTGAAAATAACACGATAATATACGAAATACTTACACGATAAATTACGTACAAACATTGCGGTAACTTTTTTGACCGGGAGAAAAAGTTGTTGAATAATCGAATAATATGAGCTCGGTAACTTATGTGAAATTAGCTCGCTAACTTGCTGAAAAACATACCGTCTCTAGCTTATTTGTAAATGTATGCTAATATACCTCCCGCATACTCGATAATTTACGAACAAAACACCGCGGTAACATTGACCAAGGGGAGAAAAAGTTGTTCAAAAACATACCCCTGATAGCTTATGTAAAAATAGAATGCTAATATACGAAACGTGGCAAATTTGACAATTTTGACCACTGGGCGAAATCAATTCACAGAATGAACTGCCCGTGAAACAATTTCACACCCCTAACCTTTTTGTGTAACGCCCGCCACGACGGCGCCACACCCTACGGTGCAGCGCCTAGCTCGGGGGCGTTGCACGCCTAGCCAGCGTCGCACCCGGGTGATTCGTAAAATTACAAAGTTAGTGTGCAACGCCTGAGAGCTAGGCGCCACACTATACAGTGTAGCGCCTAGCTCATAGGCTCTGCACATTGACTTAGTAATTTTTAGGCAGTTCGGGGTGCGACGTTGCCCAGGCGTGTAGCGCCCCCGAGCTAGGCGTTGCACAGTGTAGTGTGGCGTCGTCGTGGCGGGCGTTACACAAAAAGGTCAGGGGTGTGAAATTGTTTCACGGGCAGTTCATTATGTGAATTGATTTCGTCAAGAGGTCAAAATTGTCAAATTTGCCACGAAACGTTCACCTGATAACATACGTATAAACACCGCGGTAACTTTAACGAATAGAGAAATAGTTGTTGAGAAACATACCCCGGTAATTTTTATGTAAATAGCATGGTAATATAAGAATTCCATACCTAATAACTTAAGTACAAACATCGTGGTTGCATTTTTGACCAAGGAGAAAAAAGTTGCTCAAAAATATAGCACGGTAACTTCCATGTAATATATGGACTTATACCCGATAAATTAAGTATAAACATCACGGTAACATACCCCGACAATTTCTATGTAAATAGTATGATAATATACAAACCTCATATCTTATAACTTAAGTAGAAACATTGTGATGATCTGCATCTGAAAAGGAGGGAAGGGAACACCCGAGTTTGTGAACCATCTGAACAGGTGTAAAACGTGCAAAAAGAAGTTCTAAAACCCGGAAGTGAGTCTCTCAGCTTGGATTTTCAGTTATAGATCGCTCTTTTTCATCGCTCGATCTCATGTCATGAAGGTAGTGTACAAGTTGTATGTACTCAATAAGCTGGCCTAGCCCAATTGGTTGTCGTAGCTCAATTTTCTATGGAAGATTTGTTGGTTCAATCCCTCTTCCACCCCATATTTTTTTCGGCAAATCCTATTTAGCACCTGGTTTCTTCTGTATTCTAAAACCCGGAAGTGAGTCTCTTAGTTTGGGTTTTCTATATCTCGTGTCATGAAGGTAGTGTGCAAGTTGTATGTACTCAATAAGCTGGCCTAGCCTGATGAGGACATGACTACCTTGGATACGACCAAAAATATTGCATACATGTATATTTGTGAGGTGTATGAGACATTTGTACAATCCACATATGAAGATAAGGGAAAAAGAGAAGTTTAGGTGTTGTTCAAAAAGTTCTATCACGTCACTTTTGGGCCAAGAGAAGATAGAGTCCAAGTCTCTCACGTTCTGCATCCAGATTCGGACTGCACAGACATACCTGACTCAAAACGGCAAGAACTCCTTCATACGGACTCCGAATTGGGTGATTCTTTTTTTTTGGAAACTAGATTTCGTACACTTTCCAACCCAATTGGATTCACCTTCAAATTCGTCCGGAGCGTTGAGATACCGACGAAACAATCTGATGCTGCAGTAGAATCCGAGTCAAACTACAAGTCCAAAGGTGTTACATCACCTCCACTTGGGCCCATGAGCCTTGTACGACCTAGGGTTAGTTTTAGGCTGCCTTGGGATGTCCTTCCACCTCCTTGGCCGCCACCCCTTGCTCCTATATAAGTAGATCCATCTAGTAGCTTTTTCTTTGGGATTTGTTTAGTCAAAAGTTAGCCATTGCAACTTCGTGTACTTCGTTTGTGTCCAACGACCAGACCAAGACCGTTTACGGATCCCCACCTTTATCAATACATCATTTATATTTGCAATATTCAGATTGCTTTATCATATTCTTGCTTGTTCTTCGATTGCATGCAGGAATAGACCTTCGTGGTCAGGCTGATCGTGCTTCTGGCATTGTCAGTAACCCCTGGAGATTGGTTTAGTGATTGCTAAGGCGCAACGTCGTGCACGTTTGTAGTCGGATCGTCAAAGTCGTCTCCACCAAATCGATAGTTATCGCCGTGTTGAGTTGCTGGTCTTAGTGTCTAGTTCGTTAGAGTTTCGAGTTCTGTTCACATTAGTCACGTCGCCGCTGCATCGTTATCCCTTCCGCTGTCCACCACCTCATCCATCAATTTCCACCTCGTGCAACCCATCATTCATTGTCACAATCATAGTTGAAGTCGTTCACATGTTTGCTTGATCCAATATGCATCTTATCTAGTTTGTCTTGGAAAGAGGGAGAAAGAAAAAAAAGACGGAGAAAAAAAAGTAAAAAAAAAAAGAGGAGAGAAAGAAAAAGAAAAAAAGTGTGAGAAAAAAGAAAAAGAAAAAGAAGGAAGATCACAACGACAGTAAAGATAATGATGAAAACAACTGCCAAGCAGAATATACAACAACACTCTCTCCAACTTTCTTTTCCTTCTTTTTCTTTTTCTTTTTTCTCACACTTTTTTTTCTTTTTCTTTCTCTCCTCTTTCCAAGACAAACTAGATAAGATGCGGATTTGATCAAGCAAAGATGTGAACGACTTCAAGTATGATTGTGACAATGAACGATGGGTAGCACGAGGCGGAAATTGATGGATGAGGTGGTGGACAGCGGAAGGGATAACGATGCAGCGGCGACGTGACTAATGTGAACAGAACTCGAAACTCTAATGAACTAGACACTAAGACCAGCAACTCGACACGATGATGCAACCGCAAATTCAACTAAGCAAACACGGAAAAGATTATGCAAAGGCTCAGACTGGTTCAGATATGATGAACTGATGCGGAGCATCCGTCAAGCATCCCCATGGACAACCCGGCATCGGCACAAGCACTCAAGGGACCAATGACGAGAGCACGTGCACGCGCTATCGAGGCCGAGGTGAATTCTCTCCTCTTCGAGCTTCGTTTGGATTCGCATGAGGATTGGGTTCTACCTCACAAGGAGATGTTGTGCATTCTCAGTTACCAAGGAGGTGATCGCGTGGAAGCAAAGGAGAACCCATTCAGCCCGGAAGCAAGTGAAGACCCGTCCAACCCGGAACGAGCGGTACTACCGTTTCCCCAAGACGGTACTACCGCTCCTGGCCAGTCCGGCACCAGCGGTACTACCGCCTGCAAGCGGTACTACCGCTCGAGCGGGCGGTACTACCGCCCTGCCTGCGTGCAGCCTGCGGCCCTTGGCCTTGTACCCCTCTCTCCTCGTACCCCTTCGTAGCATAAACTATAAATAGACCTCCCCCATGTCTTTTGGAGGGTTAGCAAAGATATTGAGAGACCTTGAGAGCTTTGCTCCTTGTATCCCCTTCGTGAGGAGATCAAGACCTCCCAAGGGAGAAGAATCCACGTGGATTGCAAGACCTCCCAAGGGAGAAGAATCCTCTTGGATTGCAAGACCTCACCTCCTCTAGGAGTGGGAAGAACCTTACCGTCGTGCTTATTTCCTTGGATTGATCTTGTAATCTTGTGGATCCTTCGTGTGCTACTCTAGTGGATGTGATATTGGGTTTGTTTTGAGTGAATTGTGTTTTGTGTTCTTGTGTGTTCTTCCTCTTTTTCCCCTCCAAGTGTGAAAAGATCCCCCCTAGGGTTTCACCCTACAATATCTTGGTATCAAGAGCAAGGTTGATTCACATCTTGGAGTCCCATCCCCCCACTTTCTAGCTTGTTTTTGTTGTGTTCTTGCCCAATTTCGAAAATCCCCACAAAAAATAGCCCAAAATTTTTCTTGCAATTTGTTAGTTCTTGTGAGATTTGGTTGTTTTGGTCCATGGATTTGACGCTTGGCACGTGGATCTAGCCCCTCCACCACTTTCCCCACACATCCACCACGAAATTCATCCAATTTGCCCCGCCGACACCATCCATTTCCGCCCAAAATTCGCCCCGATCTTGAGCTGCAAAAAAATTCCTGACACTAGCGGTACTACCGCCCATACAAGCGGTACTACCGCACTACAACGCGGTACTAAAATTTTTCTTCCGCCTTGCCAAGCGGTACTACCGCTTCATCAAGCGACACAAAAATTTTACTTCCGCATCCCTAAGCGGTACTACCGCCCTACAAAGCGGTACTACCGCCCCGCATCCACCTTCCGCATTTGACACGTTTCGGGTTGCGATTTCGCGTTTCCTAAGGTGTTTCGGCTACTTAGGAGCGTTTGCCCTCGACATCATCGCCTCGGAATCATCTTCACCGCTAACCGTAAGCAAGGACGGTAACCTCGACGACACTTACCTTTTGCTTTTGCGTTGATAGCCCGAGCCATTTGCGTTGCTTACCTATCGAGACTAGCAAGTTGAGAATTGCCGGGCCACGCTCTTGTGCACCGTAGTGATCATGTTATCATCTTAGTGCCATAAGTCTCTCCCGTGCATATCTTACATACTTGTCTCATATTATCATCGGCTCGAGCATCATACTCTCAAAAAAAAGCTTTTAAGCAAAGAGAGGAGCAACAATGAGCATATAGGCAATAGCTTTGAGCCACTTTACATACTCATATCATCTTGGTCACCACATACATAGCATAGTTGGGATCGAGGACGACACGTTTCTCTCATAGGTTGGTGCACAAAGCGTATCTCTCCCATTTGAGCAATCGAGCTACCGTCTCTCTAGTATCCGCACAACAAGAGCATTTTGCGTGATCACTCACATTTGGCGCTCACCCTTGGTTGTGTGGATCCCATCTATCCTCCGTGCGTGTGTTCCTAGTGATACTCTTGGCTTTGATCTATTTGCTTTACGTGCATCTTTGTGACTCTTCTCAACCTTATCGATATCTTGACTAACATTTTGTTTGAAATTTTGCCACCATCCTAACCAAGCTACTCCATAGGCCTCTTTACTTGTAGGTGTGAGGAACAAACCCGGTTCCAATTCTACTATTGTGGCATTTCATTGAGTGACACTTGTTACATTTTCAATCTTCGGAAGAGGTAACCTTGGTATTATTCTCTCATTTACCTACTCACCTACTACTTCCATGATGGATAGGCCAAGTTCTTCGACCGACCCGACCGACGAGCATCTAGTGGAAGCACCGAACTACGTCACCAAGAATCACCTTTTCGGCGTCCAACGAGCTCTTCATCAAGAAAGCGAAGCGTTGGGCGACCGCATCGAGCAACTTGCTCTGACTTCCGCACGCAAATGAAAGAGTTCCGCCACATCTTGGTGAACCGCATGTCTCCGCCTCATTCATCAAGACGGCGCCATTCAAGTCGACGCTCAAGTTACAACTCTTCAGCTTACTCTTCCACGGATGCAAGTCCTCCTCGTCCTCGGCAAGCCCAACAAGGCGTCAATCAAGATCGACATTCTTCGGACAATCCATTCCATGGCAATGGGTTACGAGATCGAGTTCGAGCACGCGAGCAAGGGCGCCACCAAGAGCAACAACGCCCACATCAAGTACACGAAGATGACGATACAATCCGACAAGCTCAAGAACGGCGTGACAATCAAGCACACAACGCACAACAAGCTCTTCGTGACTCGACACGCGTCTTCGCCAACCGCAACCGCCAAGTACGTCAACAAGAAGAACTTCATCAAGAGCGACAAGAGGAAGCCGCACATCACGAAGCGGAGCAAGAACGACGAAATGGAAACGATGTGCCACGACACCACCAACGACAAGACCATCATGAAGAGCAAGCTTTCATGGAGCGACTACCCCGTCATGAGCGACATCACCGTCATCAACATGATGAAGAACAACACTTCGGCAAGCTCAAGTTCACTATGCCCAAGTTCTCCGGAAGTACCGACCCCGAGGAATACCTCTCATGGGCATTGAAGGTCGACAAGATATTCCGCCTCCACAACTTCAAAGAAGAGAAGAAAATTGCCATGGCCTCTCTCGAGTTTCAAGACTATGTCCTCATTTGGTGGGAACAAACGATCAAGCGACGACATACAAGAGGCGAACCACCCATTACAACTTGGTCAGAAATGAAGAATGTCATGCGAGCTCGCTTCGTGCCTACACACTACACCCGCGATCTCTTCAAGAAGTTGCAACTTCTCAAACAAGGCACGAAGACGGTGGAGGAATACTACCAAGAAATGGAGTTCTCTATGATACGAGCCAACGTCAAGGAAGACGACGAGCAAACAATGGCCCGCTTCTTGAACGGCCTCAATCACCCAATCAAGCGGATTGCCGACTTCCAACCATACTCCAACCTTCTAGAGCTAGTTCATCAAGCGTCCAAGGCCGAGTGACAAGTCCAGGATGACTTCAAGTATGCCAAATACTCATCCAAGACCTACGGCTCCTACTCTCAAGCACCCGCGACTTCGGCACCTCCTACCTCAACTAGAGCATCACCAAGTACCGGCGACAAGTCAAGTTCCAAGCAAACTACACCTTCCTCGACTCATTCTCCGGCAAGCAACTACAAACCCAAGACTCCCCCACCTTCGGCTCCACCTTACGACACCGTGAAGACTAGTTCCTTCAAGTGCTTCACATGTGGTGGCCGAGGTCACAAGTCCTTCGAGTGCACCAACAAGAGAACCATGATCTTCAACGACGATGGCACATATGACTCGATGAGCGAAAACGAAGTGGAAGCTATTGAGCATGTGGCCATGCACCGGCGCATCAACGAAGATGAAGATGATCAAGTATTTTGTGACAATGATTCAAGTCCCTCTCTCGTGGTATCCAAGGTCTTGACCCTCCAACACAATCAAGACGAAGACCAACGATGCCATATTTTCCACACAAAGGCCGGCATCAACGGACGCTCCGTCAAGGTCATCATCGATGGAGGAAGTTGTCACAACTTGGCAAGTGATGAGCTATGTTCCAAGCTCCAATTGGTCAAGAAGAAGCACCCTCGTCCATACAAGGTACAATGGTTGAGCGACTCCGGAACCATTCAAGTGGAGCATACGGTACAAGTTTCTTTCAAGATCGGCGCCTATGAGGACACCTTGGAATGTGATGTAGTTCCCATGACGGTGTGCCACCTCCTCTTGGGATGACCTTGGCAATTTGACCGTGGAGCCATCCACAACGGACAAACCAACTACTACAGCTTCAAGATGAAAGGCAAGGAATATGTGCTTCGCCCAATGTCACCAAGCCAAGTGATCGCCGATAGGCAAGCACACACCCATCATGAAGATCCTAGTGAGAGAGTGATCCACCAAAAAGAAAGTGAGTGCCACAAGCCAAAATTGAGCGCCTCTTCCCCAAGAGAGAAAAACTTAGTCCTCCTAGCCACCAAACGTGAGATGAGAGAAGTGTGTGAGAACCCCTCGAGCGTCTTCCACCTTGTGCTTCTATGCAAAGGGGAAGCCAAACCTACTAACACTTCACCACCTCCACCTTTTGTGTTGTCTCAATTGTTGCAGGAATTCTCTGACGTCTTTTCCGATGAGCTACCACCGGGTCTACCTCCACTTCGCGGCATCGAACACCGCATCGACCTCGTACCCGGTGCACCACTTCCGAACAAGGCTCCCTACCGCGTCAACCCGGAGGAAACAAAGGAGATACAACATCAAGTACAACAACTCATCGACAAAGGTCATGTACGTGAAAGCCTAAGCCCTTCTGCAGTTCCCGTTATTCTCGTGCCTAAGAAAGATGGAAGCTTTCGCATGTGTTCCGATTGTCGTCCGATAAATGCTATCACCGTTAGATACTGTCACCCTATTCCACGCCTAGATGACATGCTTGATGAATTATGTGGTGCCACCATCTTTTCTAAAAATGAACTTAAAAGTGGCTATTACCAAATTCGCATTCAAGAGGGTGATGAGTGGAAAAAAGCTTTCAAAACCAAGTTTGGGATATACGAGTGGTTGGTCATGCCGATGGGCTTATCGGAAGCGCCCGGCACATTCGTGCGTCTTATGCATTTCGTTCTCCGACCTTATATAGGCGTCTTTGTAGTGGTTTACTTCGATGAAATTCTAGTCTTTAGCAAGTCGCTTGAGGAACATGTTGACCATGTCCATATGGTTTTGCAAGCCCTTCGCAAACAACAATTATATGCTAATATGGAGAAATGCACTTTTGGTGTTGATAAAGTTGTCTTCCTAGGATTTGCCGTGTCTTCACAAGGTGTTCACGTTGATGAAACTAAAACTGAAGCAATTAAAACTTGGCCTCAACCAATGAACCTTCAACAAGTGCGTAGCTTTCTTGGTTTAGCCGGTTTCTATCGACGTTTTGTGAAGGACTTTAGCACCATCGCTATGCCTCTACACGCCTTGAGCAAGAAGAACGCACCCTTTGTTTGGGGTCCTTCGCAAGACACCGCGTTCACTAAGCTCAAACACTTGCTCACGCACGCACCACTTCTTGCCCTACCCAACTTTGATAAGCCTTTTGAGATTCATTGTGACGCTAGTGGTACCGGCATAGGTGGCATGCTCATGCAAGAGAAACACCCAATTGCGTATTTTAGTGAAAAACTATCCGGCGCACAACTTAACTACCCCATCTATGATAAAGAGCTCTATGCTTTGGTGAGAGTTTTACGTGTTTGGGAACACTATCTTCGACCCCATGAATTTATTCTTCACACGGACCATGAGACGCTCAAGTATCTCAAGGGTCAAACGAAGTTAAACAAGCGTCATGCTAAGTGGAGTGAATTCATTGAGTCTTTTCCCTATGTCATCAAGTACATCAAAGGCAAAGAAAATGTTGTGGCGCATGCCCTTTCCCGCAAATGCATGCTTGTTACCAAACTTGAGTTGAATGTTATTGGCTTTGAGCACATAAAAGACTTATATGAGCATGATGTTTTCTTTGCAAATCCTTATGCCAAATGTGTAGCACATACTTCTTGGGAGCAATACTACATCAACGATGGATATCTCATGAAAGCTAACAAACTTTGCATTCCCGAGTCTTCGCTCCGTTTGCTCCTTTTGCAGGAATCTCACGGAGGAGGGCTCATGGGACACTTCGGACGCGACAAGACTTTCGCTGCGCTCTCCAAGAATTATTTTTGGCCAAAGATGTTCCGTGACGTCTACCGCTTCACCAACCGGTGCTCTACATGCCGCAAAGCTAAGTCAAAAGCTCAATCCCATGGCCTCCACATGCCACTTCCTATTCCTTTCCATCCTTGGGAAGACATTAGCATGGATTTCATTCTTGGATTACCTAGAACTCGCAATGGAAATGATTCCGTATTCGTTGTTGTTGATAGATTTTCCAAGATGGCACATTTCATTCCTTGTCACAAGATAGACGATGCTTCACATATTGCGACTCTCTTTTGTAGGGAAATATTGCGCCTACACGGCGTACCAAAGACGATTGTCTCGGACCGTGACGTCAAATTCTTGAGTTACTTTTGGAAAACACTATGCTCCAAGCTCGGCATCAAGCTACTATTCTCCACGGCATACCACCCGCAAACTGATGGCCAAACCGAAGTCACCAACCGGACGCTTGCCACTCTCCTACGCGTGTTGATCAAGAAGAACATCAAGGAGTGGGAGGAGTGCCTACCCATCGCCGAGTACGCCTACAATCGCGCAAGACACTCTACGACCGGCAAGTCCCCCTTCGAGGTTGTCTACGGCTTCAATCCATTGTCACCATTGGACATCCTTCCTCTCCCGCTTCAAGAACGTGCCGACATGGACGCAAGTGCAAGAGCAGCCCACCTCAAGAAGATGCATGAAGAAACACGTTCCATGACCGAGCGTCAAGTTCAACGCCGCGCCATCAAGCTCAACATCAACAAAACACCCATGGTGTTCCATCCGGGCGATCTCGTTTGGCTACACCTTCGCAAAGACCGCTTCCCCAAGGAACGCAAGTCCAAGCTTCTTCCACGAGCCGACGGACCATTCAAGGTGCTCGCACGCTACAACGACAACGCTTACAAGATCGACATCCCACGCGACAAGTACAACGTAAGCGACATCTTCAACGTCACCGTCTTGGCCAAGTACCATGGAGATGAAGACCACGATCCGTGGACGGATCTTCCCCAAGGGGGGGAGATGATGCGGAGCATCCGTCAAGCATCCCCATGGACAACCTGGCATCGGCACAAGCACTCAAGGGACCAATGACGAGAGCACGTGCACGCGCTATCGAGGCCGAGGTGAATTCTCTCCTCTTCGAGCTTCGTTTGGATTCGCATGAGGATTGGGTTCTACCTCACAAGGAGATGTTGTGCATTCTCAGTTACCAAGGAGGTGATCGCGTCGAAGCAAAGGAGAACCCATTCAGCCCGGAAGCAAGTGAAGACCCGTCCAACCCGGAACGAGCGGTAGTACCGTTTCCCCAAGACGGTACTACCGCTCCTGGCTAGTCCGGCACCAGCGGTACTACCGCCTGCAAGCGGTACTACCGCTCGAGCGGGCGGTACTACCGCCCTGCCTGCGTGCAGCCTGCGGCCCTTGGCCTTGTACCCCTCTCTCCTCGTACCCCTTCGTAGCATAAACTATAAATAGACCTCCACCATGTCTTTTGGAGGGTTAGCAAAGATATTGAGAGACCTTGAGAGCTTTGCTCCTTGTATCCCCTCCGTGAGGAGATCAAGACCTCCCAAGGGAGAAGAATCCACGTGGATTGCAAGACCTCCCAAGGGAGAAGAATCCTCTTGGATTGCAAGACCTCACCTCCTCTAGGAGTGGGAAGAACCTTACCGTCGTGCTTATTTCCTTGGATTGATCTTGTAATCTTGTGGATCCTTCGTGTGCTACTCTAGTGGATGTGATATTGGGTTTGTTTTGAGTGAATTGTGTTTTGTGTTCTTGTGTGTTCTTCCTCTTTTTCCCCTCCAAGTGTGAAAAGATCCCCCCTAGGGTTTCACCCTACAACATGAACTAACCCTAATTTTTTTTTTGGCTTTTTCGTGGACTGTAGGTATGAAGAACAGACTCGATCTAATCTACGAAAAACTATAAAATCTCACCGAGCAACCTGGAAATCTGATACCAGTTGATAGAGGCGAGGGGCCCGATCTTTCGATGAGATGATAACTATCGATTTGGTGGAGACGACTTTGACGATCCGGCTACAAACGTGCACGGCGTTGCGCCTTAGCAATCGCTAAACCAATCTCCAGGGGTTACTGACGATGCCAGAAGCACGATCAGCCTGACCACGAAGGTCTATTCCTGCATGCAATCGAAAAACAAGCAAGAATATGATAAAGCAATATGAATATTGCAAATATAGATGAAGTGTTGATAAAGATGGGGATCCGTAAGCGGCCTTGGTCTGGTCGTTGGACACAAACGAAGTACACGAAGTTGCAATGGCTAACTTTTGACTAAACAAATCCCAAAGAAAAAGCTACTAGATGGATCTACTTATATAGGAGCAGGGGGTGGCGGCCAAGGAGGTGGAAGGACGTCCCAAGACAGCCTAAAACTAACCGTAGGTCGTACAAGGCTCATGGGCCCAAGTGGAGGTGATGCAACACATTTGGACTTGTAGTTTGACTCGGATTCTGCTGCAGTGTCAGATTGTTTCGTTGATATATCAACGCTCCGGACGAATTTGAAGGTGAATCCCATTGTCTTGGAAAGTGTACGAAATCTAGTTTCCAACAAAAAAAGAATCACCCAATTCAGAGTCCGTATGAAGAAGTTCTTGCCGTTTTGAGTCAGGTATGTCTGTGCAGTCCGAATTTGGATGCAGAACGTGAGAGACTTGGACTCTATCTTCTCTTGGCCCAAAAGTGACGTGAGAGAACTTTTTGAACAGCACCTAAACTTCTCTTTTTCCCTTATCTTCATATGTGGATTGTACAAATGTCCCATACACCTGGAATTAGACATGGCACAAATGTGTGTGAAGTATTTTTGTCCTGGATGACATAAATAAATTGTTGCATAGTTTGCATTAGAAATCACCTCACAAATATACATGTATGCAATATTTTTGGTCGTATCCAAGGTAGTCATGTCCTCATCATCATTATTCTCGAATTTTGTTTCTTGTTTCTACTAATCATGACAGGTACCGGAGACAGAAGTTCTTGGACGACGGATACATCTTCACCATCACGTGACGTGGGACAACACACACAAGCACATGGTCAGGTTATTTCTTTACCGTCATTTGAGGGTAGATTTAATCCTGCTATTTATCTAGCTTGGGAGCTTGAAGTAGAAAAAGTTTTTAGTCACCATCATTTTTCTGAACTTGAGAGAGTACGAGTTGCCACTAGAGTATTTACTGGTTTTGCTTCTGTTTGGTGGAGTGTGCATTGTAAGAAAAATATTGATAACCAACCCACAACTTGGAAAGATTTGAAGGCTGTAATGAGAAAACATTTTTTCCCTCCTTACTATCGCCGTGAATTGCTTCGTAAATTGGAACAATTAAAACAAGGCAGTAACACCGTTCATGCTTACTACCAAGAGTTCAAATCTTATATGCATCATTGTGACATAGAAGAATCTGAGGATGATACAATGAATAGATTTTTTGGTGGTTTGAACCATGATATTCGTGCAAGATTTCAGTATATTCCTCGTTGCATTATTGGTATGTATGTTCGTGCTTGTACCTTTGAGAGACAAATAGAGGAGGATGCATTGTGTGACTACAACAACTACTATTTCAGTTCATGCTCACCACCACTGGTTGGTTCCTCCGCCATTGCACCTACTAGAGCAGCCACCCCTCCAATTGTGAGCGTGACATCATCTAAAGTGTATGATACATTGTCATCGTCCGTACCTACATCAGCTACGTCTTTGCGACAAGGTAACAGTAAAACCAATGATGATATAACTTCACATGAGGATGGTGCATATCTAGTTAACTTGAATACATCATGTATTGAATTACCTGTTGATTTGAGCACACCACCTAGTTTAGATAATCATGTTACTGTCATGAATGCGTCATGTGATCAAACAACTAAAATACCAACAATTTTGAGTGCACCCATTGAATTAACTGTTGATGCAAAAGAATCATGTGAATTAGAGAATAAAATAGATTTGGATAAAATAAATTTGAAAATTATTGTGCCAATGTTTAATTATTTTGATATGACCTCTAATCTTGGTGAGGATTCTATGTCAAATGACTTATTGCATGTTTGCTTATTTAGGCATGTTGTAGCCTGTGAATTTCATGCAAGTAAGGTTTATTCACCAATGTTGGGATGGTTTAATGATGAACATGGTCAATCTTTTGATATGAATAAGAGCTTCACTTATTTGTGCAAACTGAGTTGCAATATTTTCATGCCTTCTACTTCTTGTGATAATATTTTGGCTTTATATTTTATGAACTACGAAAGTTACTCATCTATATATGTGTCATATGTGCAAAAATTAAGGGAAGTAAAAATGGATGATATATACGTATACAACATGTACACCTTGTCTATTTTCTTACCCAAATTTCAGATTAAGCAACGCCGAGGACGGCTTTATTTTCAAGAAAGGGAGGATGATGAGGACATGACTACCTTGGATACGACCAAAAATATTGCATACATGTATATTTGTGAGGTGTATGAGACATTTGTACAATCCACATATGAAGATAAGGGGAAAAGAGAAGTTTAGGTGCTGTTCAAAAAGTTCTCTCACGTCACTTTTGGGCCAAGAGAAGATAGAGTCCAAGTCTCTCACATTCTGCATCCAGATTCGGACTGCACAGACATACCTGACTCAAAACGGCAACAACTCCTACATATGGACTCCGAATTGGGTGATTCTTTTTTTGTTGGAAACTAGATTTCGTACACTTTCCAACCCAATTGGATTCACCTTCAAATTCGTCCGGAGCGTTGAGATACCGACGAAACAATCTGATGCTGCAGCAGAATCCGAGTCAAACTACAAGTCCAAAGGTGTTACATCACCTCCACTTGGGTCCATGAGCCTTGTACGACCTAGGGTTAGTTTTAGGCTGCCTTGGGATGTCCTTCCACCTCCTTGGCCGCCACCCCTTGCTCCTATATAAGTAGATCCATCTAGTAGCTTTTTTTTGGGATTTGTTTAGTCAAAAGTTAGCCATTGCAACTTCGTGTACTTCGTTTGTGTCCAACGGCCAGACCAAGACCGCTTACGGATCCCCACCTTTTATCAATACATCATTTATATTTGCAATATTCAGATTGCTTTATCATATTCTTGCTTGTTCTTCGATTGCATGCAGGAATAGACCTTCGTGGTCAGGCTGATCGTGCTGCTGGCATTGTCAGTAACCCCTGGAGATTGGTTTAGTGATTGCTAAGGCGCAACGTCGTGCACGTTTGTAGTCGGATCGTCAAAGTCGTCTCCACCAAATCGATAGTTATCATCTCATCGAAAGATCGGGCCCCTCGCCTCTATCATAGCCCAAGTGGTTGTCGTAGCTCAATTTACTATGAGAGATTTGTTGGTTCCATCCCTCTCCCACCCCATATTTTTTTCGGCAAATCCTATTTAGCGCCTGGTTTCTTCTGTATTCTAAAACCCAGAAGTAAATCTCTTAGTTTGGGTTTTCTATATCTCGTGTCATGAAGGTAGTGTGCAAGTTGTATGTACTCAATAAGCTGGCCTAGCCCAATTGGTTGTCGTAGCTCAATTTTCCATGGGAGATTTGTTGGTTCGATCCCTCTCCCACCCCATTTTTTTTCCTGCAAACCAGCGCCCGCAGGCGCGGTAGCTGGGCTCGGCCCATTTGCGTTCTTTTTCTACCGTTTAAAACTTCAAAAAATGATGCCGCCGTTGGACGTCAAACCCACACCCAGCTCCTTCGAGGCAGTCAAGCGTAACCACTAGGCCATTGAAGGACTTGTGCTTTCCAAGCGTTTATTGTTTGGTAAACGTTTGGGGCCGGGGCACCGGCCGAACCACTCGGTCGGTCGCGCGCGACCTGTGCGATCCCCTTCCATCGGCCCACAAATCGCTCGCCATTAACGCCCCACGCGGCTGCGCTGCTTCCTCTCTCTCTATTTCATCTCGTTGGTCCCTATCTCCGTTGGCCGTCGCCGTTCGCCGTCCCCGCCGGCCGTCCTCATCGTCGGTGGCCACCCGCGCCGACCGTCCCCGTCGCCGTTCGCCGTCCTCGCTCACCGGCCCCGGACGAAGCTGGAACCGCGTCGTGGCCTGGTGTAACCGGTGCCCAGGAGAGCTGCCATCATGGATGGCGAGCATGGTGACGGCGAGCTGCGAGGATGGCGGCGCTCGCGCTGCAGACATGGCGGAGGCATTGCAGAACGTGCCGCACGCCCTCATGCTACAACCGTTAACTAAAATGCTTCAAACCAAGATGAAAAAAGCTTCAACCAGATACATCAAAAGCTGCAAGCAGTCATTGCCATGGCGGAGTGCTACAACCGTCGACATAAAATGCTACAACCCTTGATGAAAATGCTTCAAACCAAGATGAAAAAAGGTTCAACCAGATACATCAAAAGCTGCAAGCAGTCATTGCCATGGCGGAGTGCTACAACCGTCGACATAAAATGCTACAACCCTTGATGAAAAAGCTTCAACCAGATACATCAAAAGCTACAAGCAGTCATTGCCATGGCGGAGTGCTACAACCGTCGACATAAAATGCTACAACCCTTGATGAAAAAGCTTCAACCAGATACATCAAAAGCTGCAAGCAGTCATGGCCATGGCGGAGTGCTACAACCGTTGACATAAAATGCTACAACCCTTGATGAAAAAGCTTCAACCCGACAAGGGCAGTGGCCATTTTTTTTTGCTGCAACCGGCGACAAGGGCAGCTATCTCCGGCGACGACGGCGGGCCGCATTTTATTTTTGTTGGGCGACTGCAGCAGCTACCACCGGCGACCGGCACGACGGCGAGCTGTGCGGATATTTGTGAGTGCGGCGACGAGGGAAGACCAGCGACGGCGTGAGCTGTGGATCTGGACAGGAACTGGCGTCACAAAATAGACGAAGCGATCCGTGCGGGAGGATTTTTCCCCTTTTTGTGCGAGGGGCCCGCGAGATCGTGCACGTACGATTGTTGCGATCAAACGATTGAGAGCCGACCGGCCGAAAGTTTCGGCCGGCGGACCGGCGCCCATCACTGCCCTTATTGTTTTCTATTTCATTCTACAATCAGGGATCCCTAGAAGCTTCCCAAAACCGGGTTTTCACTTATTCGCCGATCATTTTCAAGGACGGTTTTATTCGAGTTTTCTTTTCTTCCCTTTTTAAATTTTTTGTTTAAAAAAATCGATGAACTTTTTTCGAAAATGATGATTTTTTTCTCAAATTCCATGAACTTTTTTCGAAAATGATGACCTTTTTAAAAAAATGATGAACTTTTCTCAAATTCGATGAACCTTTTTCTAAATTTTATGTTTTTTAAAAAAAATTGATGAACTTTTTTTAAATTTGATGAACTTTTCCAAATCCTAATCATTTTTTAAAATCGATGAACCTTTTTCAAAGTCGATGAACCTTTTTCAATTTTGATGAACTTTTTTTAAAATTTCAATGAACTCTTTCCAAATTTGGATGAACTTTTTTCAAACTTCATGAACCTTTTTGAGTTCTCAATTGTTTCGGTTTTTGTATTTTTTTTATTTTTTAAGTCAACAATTAACCAATCAACTAGTCAACTACGACCATTCAAACAGTGCTAGAGCAAGCGGGCGACCAGGCTGCGAGTCGAGCGCTCGGAGCAGGCGAGCGCACATCTCTTGTAAATGGGCCAGCCCAAAACCAAGTTGCTGCCGACGCCAGTTCTGGATCGGGCGCATACAATGCCGATTAGGAGCTCCCATTTTTTCCTTTTTCAGACTACAAGCAATATGTGTGCAGAAGTGCAGAGGCCCGGAAAATCGTGAGGGGCCCAGCGAGAGTGATCGGGGTGGCCCAGACAATCGGGAGGAGGGAGGAGTTTGTGTGGAGGGATTGGGATGGCCCAGAGAATCGGGAGAAGGGAGGGTTTTGTATAGCAGGAGTCGGTTCGTTTGGTTGTTTTTGCAATCGAGCACACGATTGACAGTTATGACGGTCCATGATCAATTCTACCTATCACCATGCAATTTCCATTTAAGTTATTTATGATGTGTAAATTTTCCCATATAAAAATACAATAATTATCAATATGTGATTATTGTCTATTTAATTATATATTCTATTTTTACTATTGTGTAGTTCAAAGGGGAAACATGAACTTTTTCTAAAAATTATGTGTATTTAAACAGTTCAACGTATATTATAAAATATTTTGTAATTTTTTTGTATCTTCATTTGGGGAATTTTAACGTAATAAAAACATTTTACGTAATGAAAACATTTTAACGTAAACAGTTCAATGTGTATTAAAATTCATTGTGTAAAAATAATAAATACTATAAATATATGTATTAAAACATGTTAAATGTGTTTGCAGAAACATAAGAATAAATTTACACAATAATGTTTTTTTTGACAATTTTTTTACACAATAATGTTTCTAATGCACGTCTACAACTTCTTAATACACGTGATAATATTTGAAAAGCATCTTGATTATTATTTTCCAAAATCACTAACTCTTTAAGTTTATGGCAGCTGTAATATTTTCTTGCATTTCCTTTTTCAAACCGGAAAATAACATAAATAATAAACATGAAATTGAAAAAAAAAACTTGTATGAGCCAGTAAGAGCGCCATATAAAAATAAGACAAATGCTTGAACAGGTAAATGGCAACATGATATATAGACGTCTAGCTTATAAATATGAACTTACTCTATCCGATATCCTTATTCACAAACACGATGCATAGATGTCTAGCTCATAAATAAGACAAACGCTTGAAGAGGCGAGTTAACTTCTTCTTAATTTCTCTTTATTATTTCAGACGGTATATTTTTTGTTATAAAAGACGAATATATCTCCACATTGCACAGAGAAGTGTTTGACCTAGTGGCCAACACATATGTGCACTTGAGCGCCCTGGTACTTGGTTCGAACCTCTGATGCGCACCCTTTCCTTTCTTTCTTAATAATTGTTGTTTCATCTAACGTGCTGGCTTCAGGACCCAAACCTGATAGGTGCGATCAAAGCAGTTTGGCGCATTTAAATAAAATAAAAGGGGCGTTTTGTGAAATTTAATTAAAGTACAGAAAGTTTTCTATAAAACTACCAAAGTGCGGCTCTGACACCGCTCTCTCTCCTCTCACAATCATTGACATGTGGGCGCCAACACCACGCTAGCATGCCACATGGGCAGTGCATACGCTAGGATACAGCTGAAGGCACCGTATTTGAACGCTCGGACACCAATTTCGTATATTTTACAAGTTTAGGCACCAAAGTTACCGCACCGCACAAATTGAGAGACCCATGATGTATTTAACTCTAATGAGATGCACATCACATCCAGATTCTAGGATCATCCTTTTGGGCAAAGACTTCCATGCAGCTAGCATATGCTTCTGTTTCACTAGATGACCATGCATAGAAATATTAGGCTGATACATTAGCCCAAGGATGGATAATCTTCATGAAGCCTTCTGATATTGCCGGACAGCACTCCTCAGCCCAAACTTGGTCAACCCTGATTCATGGCAACTGTAGTTTGCTGGGTAGAGAAGCACAAGAATGGATCACTTGGATCAGTAAGGACGTGCAAGGATTTATTTCTACCACTCTTTTGCTAGTTTATTAGTATAAACATAATCCACAATGCACATGTTACGCTATGACAAGTACCATAGTTCTATATCATCCCAAACAAAACTGTCAACACAGTAACTAATAAAAGCTAAAGTTCAAACAAACTAGCGAGCATTTACAGAAGATGGGTTCGACCATTACAGGGTTCTAGTATACTAGTAATTGCTAAAATCACAACTTGAAAAAGCAACCATGTTGAGAATAATTATGCTAGGCTCAATCCTTAATGACACTTTCCAATCATCAATATGGGTGATATCGTCCTGGGGCAAAACTTCCCCTATTCATGTCAGGTGTGCCGCCAGGTGCATAAACACCTAGTGCAGGATCATATGCCCCAGCATGCATGGCGCCAAAGCTAGAACTACCAGGGCCACCAAAGCTCTCATCACCACCCCGCCGGTAGCCACGCAAGTTCCCTCCAGCATAAGGCCAATCAAAGCCTCCATCATATGGCCCAAAACGGCTAGGATAACCAAAGGAAGACATGCCTTCATAGCCTCCTAATCCCGGATAGTAATAACCGTATCGCTCATGGTAGTCACGTACCCCACCATGACCACCAACAAAACCTCCATGGTTCCTATAAGGACCAAATCCACCACTGTTGTAGCTCCTATAAGCATCAGCTAGTCCACCTCGGTCATCCCCAGATGTATGGTCCCTAGAATCCCTACCATATGCTGATCTAGAATCACTACCAGTTGATGTTGGCAGATTTGAGGATTTCTTTGGTTCTGCTTTCTTGATCTCCACCTACAAACAAAGCAACTGACCTAAGTACTGACAAATACAAACCTATAGGTCCTCGCAATGATCTGTAAAGCATGATGATCCATGACACTAACACAGTTGTTGGCATGTACTCCCTCCGTTCACAAATACTCCCTCCGTTCGGAATTATTTGTCTCGGAAATGGATGTATCTAGAACTAAAATACATCTAGATACATCCATTTGTGCGACAAGTAATTCCGAACGGAGGGAGTATAAGATGTTCTAACTTTTTTCAGAATTGGACGTATATAGACACACTTTAGTGGGGTTCACTCATTTCGGTCCGTATGTAGTCCATATTGAAATATCCAGAACATCTTATATTTGTGAACTGAGGGAGTACAAAAGAATGGAATTTCTTTTGGCAGACATTAATTTGAAGTGAAACTTCTTTACACATTTCAACCTGTACAGTATTACAGCGGAGGGGCTAACAAATGGTGGCATTTGTGTTATGAAATGCACAAGACTCACCTTCGAACCAGCAAGATCAATCATATTCCCATTTGCTAACAAATCATCTACAACCTCCTCAGATTCAAAAACAACAAATCCAAAGCCTCGGGAGCGTCTTGTTTGATGATCACGCATAATCTGGTGCTCAACCACAGCTCCATATTTTTCGAAGAAATCCTTGAAATCATCTAGTAATAAACACATAGAATGGATGTATAAGGAAGCAGACTCGCAAAGAAGAATGAGAAGCAGACAATATGATTCCATGATGTATAATACCTTCTGTCAGTATTGGGGGAAGGCCCCCAACAAATATCTTTTTAGTTCTGAAATCCTTAGGGTTGGACTGCATATAATCTTTTGGAATGGTTCTCTTTATCTCAACCTGGAAACAAAAACAGGCAAGCCCACTAAGTAATTTCCATTACAAACATGTAGGAACAGGGAAGTTGTACAGTAGGCATATGGTACACTAGGCAATATATATATAACAATAATAGAGCTAACAAGAACGTTAAAATGGCAAAATAGAACTTTAATCAAAGCATATTTGCATAGATCAACTTAAAAAAATGAGCAACTGGATTCACACAGTTGATATTAAATTGAACCAGAAACACCATAAATTATAGAACACAGAAAAACAGACTGACATAGGTGCAACTAAAATCCTATTAGCATTTGAAGTGCTTGATGAATGATTATAATTGAAAATGAAGCAAGCATCAAATCAATAAGTAAAATAGATATATCAGAAGATCGAGATTTTATAATCAGTAAGTTAACATGGATGAGTATTTCAGCAGGCCATCTATAATGAGCATATGGAAGTCACATGCACAAGGCGTAGGCATTAACAGTAAAGCTAGAAGTGCTTAACTTTATAAACTATAATAAACAGTTTAGCAATTGTGAAGCTGCACTCCTAGGTGGTGTATTTAGAACACAAAACTTACTTGCTTTCCATTGATGACATGGGTGTCCTCCATCACTTTATCAACAACAGCTGGTTCAGAATATGTAATAAAGCCAAAACCCCTTGGCTGAGATGTCTGCTTATTTTTCATTATCACCGGATCAACTATCTCCCCATAGTTGCCAAAATGCTTCTGAAATGTGGCTGTCATTGAAAATTACATAACCAAATTAGTACTAAAATATAACTCAAGAGAATATATTACTCAGGGACTCCCTCCATTCCAAAACACATGAAGTTTTAGGTTTGTCCTAAGTCGTCATACATCTTTGAGTTTGACAAGGTCTATAGAAAAATGTATCAACATCTACAACATCAACTGTATATACTATGAAAATACATTTTATGATGAATCTAATGACACTAACTTGATGTTCTAGATGTTAGTATGTTTTCTATAGGCTTGGTCAAGCTCAAAGATATTTGACTTAGAGGACAAACCTAGAACTTCAAGCATTTTGGAGCGGACAGAGTAACTGGGGTAGTATCTATATCAATCAGATGATTGGCAAAGAACCAAACATAATTGACTCAAACAGTGCTAGTCCGTTCATGCTCCGCTGTAGGAATTGATTCCCGTGGATCAATTACAACCCACATTGTGCACAAACAGCATCTCCTTGGTAGTGAAAATAACTTAGCAGAGTACTTTAATCCGTCAAATAATCTCATGAATAAACAGATGTTTTGCTTCAATACTACAAAACACAAATAGCCACGTGATATGCATGCCACAGGTTGACAACAGTTCTGAATAAAACCACACAAAAAACTACAATACTAAGCAGATTTATGTGGGCCGTTGACAGAATTTATTTTGAAGATCAAAGGGGGCAGCAATCATAGTATCGTCTTGTCAAAATGTACATGCTACAAAGTCCGCACACTAACTAGGTGTCTCGCTCGCATTAAGCAGTGCAACAAAAATAAGCGTATACATGAAAAATAAATAGAATATGCTTACACAATCTAGTTAAACAAACATACAAACGCATTAAACCGTAGGAATATAGTCCAGTAAATACCGATCTCTACACGATACGACTGAATCGAGATCTGAGTGACCACATCCAACACAAGGCGCCACAAGCATCAGATACCAACAACATAACATGAAGGAACCAAAGCGAGTTACCTAGTGTGGTATCGCGCGGGAGCCCTCCGACGAAAATCTTCCTGGAACCCAAAACCAAACCCAAACAAATCAGGCAGCCAGATCGAAATAGCTCGAAAAATCGCGAGGAGAGGGGGCAGGGATTCTCTTACCCGGGGCTTCCGCTGCCGCCAACATCGCCGCCGCCACAGTCCTTGGGTCTCGCCTCCCACTTCCTCATGGCAGCGCTGGCGGTTCCGGTGCGTATTCGATGATTTGCCACACCTTACTTTACCATTTGATGATTTGTCCCGGATTGCCTCAATGACGGGTGGATCCGAGCCCCACCTGTCATTCTCAAGGGGAGGGCAAATCATCAAATGGCAAAGTAAGGTGTGGCAAAATATCAAATTTACCATATTTTATTGGGTCGCGCCTCAGCCCTTGGATGCGAGCCTGTGTGGTCATTGGATGCAGCAAAGAAAAAAACGATTCGTCCTGGGCTTTTTCTACCTCGGACTAGATCTACACGTTCTGTTCGGCGTCCTCGTCGCCGCGCCTTTAGTCCCCTTTGGTGACGTCCTCGTCGCCGGTCCCCATCCTCGTCGTTCGTCCTCGTTCGCTAGTCCCCATCCTCGTCGGGCTTCCACGCCGCTCCCGGACCCCGTCCTCGCCGGTCGTCCTCGTCGCCGGTCTCCATGCAACACCTCCACCTGCGTTGCAACTCTTGACGGCGACAGTTATAGCTCGGCCGCCGTCCCTCGCCATTGATGCTCGCTGCAGAAAATTATGTCGACGACGGCCGCCAGTCAATCAACGCCATTTTGAATGGATCTAGCAAAAAACTTCACCGGTAATAGCAAAAATAACTACGGGTGAAGCAAAAATCAAACACCATTGCCCTCTTCGCGAGGTCGCAACTCCGCCTTACATGGATGTAGCAAAAAACTTCATCGGTGGTAGCAAAAATCTACTACGGTTGCAGCAAAATCGTCGTTGTCATCGTCGCGAGGTCGCAGCTCCGCCTGATTGATGTAGCATAAAAATTCGTCAGTAGTAACAAAATCCAACCACGGTTGCAGCTTCCCTTTGATAGAGGCAAAGGTGTCCCGTCTTTCGATGACATGGTGGCTATCGTTTTGAAGGAAGTCGACTTTGACGATCCGACTACGAACGTGCGAGGACGTCGCGCATTAGCAATCGCTAAACCAACTACAAGAGGTTATTGACCACACCGGAGCACGATCACCGTGACCATGAAAGTCTGTTTCCTGCAGGCAAACGAAGAACAAGCAAGAAACTAAGATTGCAATCTGGATATTGCAAATATAAGAGGAAAGATTTATTAATCAAGGTGGGGTTTTGTGACGCCTTTGTCTGGTCGTTGAACACAAATGAAGTACGCGAAGTTGCAGCTATGGCAAACTTTTAATCTAAACAAAACCCAAAGTCTAAACGACGCCCTAAGGGCTGTATATATGGGAGAAGAGGGGGGAATTTCGTGGTCCTTGGAGGAGGGGTCCGAAACCAACCATAACTCTTGTTTTCCCACATATACGGACTCTAAAAACAGCCTATACTCAAGTATTTCGAAATTACATGGGCCTGGCCCAATAATAAGGTGACACAGCACCTATAATAGCCTCTGGACGAAATTTATGAAGTGGCATCTTGTATATTTCGTCCAAGGCTTTACGCACTCATTATGGTGGCTTCAAAGTCCTGAAATCATCACTTGTAACTCCGTTCTTGTTCCCCTTGCGCATGCCATCAACTCCATGCGTGTTCTTGCTCCAATGTTCATCCTTCTCCAAGCTAGGCTCTTCATTTGTAAGCAAAATAAATGTATGCAATTTAGGCAGCATCATATTCTCATGACATTAGAATCATTAACAAGAAACGAAAGTACCTGGTAATTTAATTGACGTGCGCGAGCTCTAGTAATTGGTCCTGTATATGTGTCAGTTGGGGCTGTGGGTGTAACCTTGTTAGTGATATTCTCATCATCCTCCCCTTCTTGAATTGAAGTCGTCCTCAACGGAAGCTCATCTTCCTCACCCAAGTAGGGCTTCAAATCTGCAATGTTAAATGTGGGACTAACCCCAAAATCTGCAGGCAACTCAAGTTTATATGCATTATCATTTATTTTCTCTAACACCTTGAAAAGACCATCAGCACGTGGCACTAGCTTTGACTTGCTCAAATTAGGAAACCTATCCTTACGCAAATGTAACCAAACAAGATCTCCAGGTGCAAAAAGAACACGTTTTCTACCCTTATCTCCAACAAGTTTATATTTAGCATTCATGCGCTCAATATTTTCCGTAGTTAACTCATGCATTTTTAAGATCAATTCGGCACGTTGTTTAGCATCAAAATTAACCTTCTCCGAAGATGGAAGACGCAACAAATCAATAGGTGCACGAGGTAGGAAACCATAGATAATTTCAAAAGGGCACATCTTAGTAGTAGAATGCAACGAACGATTATAAGCAAATTCAATATGAGGCAAGCATTCTTCCCATATTTTCTTGTTATTCTTCAAAACAGCCTTTAGCATAGTAGACAAAGTTCTATTGACTACTTCAATTTGTCCATCAGTTTAGGGATGACAAATAATACTAAAAAGCAGTTTCGTCCCCAACTTAGCCCATAAAAATCTCCAAAAGTGGCTAAGAATTTTAGTATCACGATCTAAAACAATAGTATTTGGCACACCATGCAAGCGAATAATTTCACGAAAGAACAAATTAGCAACATTAGCAGCATTAGCAGCATCATCGTTTTTATGACATGGTATAAAGTGTGCCATCTTCGAGAACCTATCCACGACAACAAAAATGCTATCCCTCCCCTTCTTTGTTCGAGGTAAACCCAAAACAAAGTCCTATCTTCCCAAGGAACACTAGGGACAGGCAAAGGCATATATAAACCATGAGGGTTGAGTCGTGACTTAGCTTTTTGACATGTAGTGCAGCGAGCAACAAAACGCTCAACATCCCGTCTCATCTTTGGCCAAAAGAAATGTGTAGCAAGTACGTCCTCCGTCTTCTTCACGCAAAAGTGTCCCATTAATCCTCCTCCATGCGCCTCCTGCAACAACAAAAGACGAACAGAGCTAGCTGGAATGCATAGCTTGTTAGCACGAAACACAAATCCATCATTAACGACGAACTTGTTCCATGTTCTCCCTTCTTTACAATTCTGCAATACATCTTTAAATTCAACATCATGCACATATTGATCTTTGATGGTCTCCAAACCAAATATTTTAAA
>LR738715.1:413320473-413353800 GCA_902687465.1 Secale cereale
GGCGCAGGAGGCTGTCCACCTCGAGCGCAGGAAGGAGCACTGGCTCCGCCAGGAGCAGGCCGACGGCGAGGAGCAGATGCGGTACGAGGCCATGCTCCAACGCGACGCGGAGGCGTTCCGGCTCGAGGAGGAGGAGGAGCGTGGTTGGCAGCAATGCCGCCGCCCCAGCAGACGCCGGAAGAGGCTGCCCTAGCAGCCTACCAGAAGGAATTCAGGTGGACTGGCCCTACTCTAGTCTTTATTGACCTCACCAACGACGGCGGCGTCGACGATAAGGGCAAGGGCAAGGCCGACGATGTCTAGGGCAGCGTGCGGGGCAGCAGCAGGCGGGCGCAGATTTTTTTAATGTTTTAGTTAATATTTAATTAGGTTTAAGTGGACTTTGGCCGGCGTTTGACCGGCCACTTATGTTTAAGTATGTTTATTTCGTGCGAGTTTTTTTTTCATGCCAGCACATTTGGGTCGCCCCCCTATTGGGCGGTCAAGCCGACCCATTTTAAAATGTGGACGCGCACGTCCGCCTGGTCGACCCAAACGGACGAAAAGCGGACAAAGCGTGCGTCTGTTTGGGTCGCCCTGTTGGAGTTGCTCTAAGGCTTATCGCCACCATTTTTTTGTCTTTTTCCTGTTGGTCTTTTTGGGGTTTTCTCTTTTCTTCTTTTCCGTTTTTGTTGCGTGAACTTTTCTCAAATTCATGAAAAAAAAAATTCTTATTTTTTTTTCAAATTTTCAAACAAAAGTTGTGAACTTTTTCATTTGCGTGTTTTTTTTAAATCATACTCTTTTAAGTGCCTGTTCGATACCTGTCCCGTTTCAAAACCCCGCTCCGTGCGAGGAGTTGGGTCTTAGCAGCTCCGTGTGATTACGTTGTCGCTCCCTTCGCTCCGGGAGTTGTAGCTGTGGAGCAGAGTGGATCCGAACAGGGCTTAAGTCAACCAAAAAAACAGGAAGGAAGGCTCTGAGCGATAACGAACCAATAGTGCAAGGTGGGCCGGCCCATATAGGCGGCTTCATGCGTTAGAGAGGGAAATTGATGCCGGAAGCATCGTATAGGAGGTCCCAAGAGAACGTGCGAGTAGACTAGTAGGCCTACCCACATATTGGGCATTATTTATCATGTTGTGCCATTCCAAACCCATGAGCTGCTTCTTTGAAGTTATCCTTTGGGATTTTCCTTTTATGTCGTAAACCATTTCGGAGGACCTCTCACTCTAAAGAAAAACAAAATAACCACGATCAAACAAGTACTCCTTTCGTTCGAAATTACTTATCGCAAAAAATAGATTTAGATGTATTTTAGTTTTAGATACATTTATTTTATCTATTTTTATGACAAGTAATTTGGGACGGATGGGTTATTTTAATTAGAATGAGAAATCAACCATCTAACTTTAGCGACATACCTGAACGATTATGTCCCCGCCTGATCCGCATCTCGCGCTACATGCGCTCGCTCCATTTTCTCTCTCCCTCGTGGTTTTCTGGCTTTACCTCTCTCGAACGGTCAACGCAAGCCCTGTGGCCCCACCAGTCTCTCACACCAGTCCTGCTCTTTTCTTTCATTTTTCCAACTTGTGAAATTTTACAAGATAAAAATATGTGCGAACACAAGTAGAGGTCTGGTCAGAAAATCTAACGACCAACTAGGCTAGGCTATGATTCACGTCTAATGAAAGAAACCTATCAACTTTAGCTTCACATAACAAAAATAAACATCAATTTGGACACTGAAAAATTGAACCAAATAACCCGCTAATGCCTTAATTTTAGAGATACCTTCAAACAATTCGGGAGCCGCATGATCCGCAACTAACACTCACATGCTACCGCTTTTCTTCCTTGATTTTTGTTCGCTTCTATCGCACCACATGGCTAGTTTTTCTGTGATGTACTCAGGACATGGAACAAACAAATTGAGAGTTTGATTAGCTCGGTGATGAGGACATGACTACCTTGGATAGGACCAAAAATATAGCATACATATATATTTGTGAGGTGATTTCTAATGCAAACTATGCAACACTTTATTTATGTCATCCAGAACAAAAATACTTCACAGACTTTTGTGCCATGTCTAATTCCAGGTGTATGGGACATTTGTACAATCCACATATGAAGATAAGGGAAAAAGAGAAGTTTAGGTGCTGTTTAAAAAGTTCTCTCACGTCACTTTTGGGCCAAGAGAAGATAGAGTCCAAGTCTCTCACGTTGTGCATCCAGATTCGGACTGCATAGACATACCTGACTCAAAATGGCAAGAACTCCTTCATACGGACTCCGAATTAGGTGTTTCTTTTTTGTTGGAAACTAGATTTCGTACACTTTCCAATCAAATTGGATTCACCTTCAAATTCGTCCGGAGCGTTGAGATATCGATGAAATAATCTGACGCTGCAGTAGAATCCGAGTCAAACTACAAGTCCAAAGGTGTTGCATCACCTCCACTTGGGCCCATGAGCCTTGTACGACCTAGGGTTAGTTTTAGGCTGCCTTGGGACGTCCTTCCACCTCCTTGGCCGCCACCCCTTGCTCCTATATAAGTAGATCCATCTAGTAGCTTTTTCTTTGGGGATTTGTTTAGTCAAAAGTTAGCCATTGCAACTTCGTGTACTTCGTTTGTGTCCAACGATCAGACCAAGACCGCTTACGGATCCTCACCTTTATCAATACTTCATCTATATTTGCAATATTCAGATTGCTTTATCATATTCTTGCTTGTTCTTCGATTGCATGCAGGAATAGACCTTCGTGGTTAGGCTGATCGTGCTTCTGGCATTGTCAGTAACCCCTGGAGATTGGTTTAGCGATTGCTACGGCGCAACGTCGTGCACGTTTGTAGTCGGATCGTCAAAATCGTCTCCACCAAATCGATAGTTACCATCTCATCGAAAGATCGGCCCCTCGCCTCTATCACTCGGCCATCGGTCATTTTTTTGTTTTTAACTTGCTCGGTGACCAGCCATATTTAGCACGGTAACTACCGACCCCGAAGCAAAAGTTGTTTGAAAAATATTAACCCCCTCCCTCCCTTCCCGACCTCTGTGTAAACAACATGGTAATATATGTATGACAGAGATGATAACTCACTACAAACACCGTGGTTCCTTTTGACCTTGTGATAAAAGTTTCTCAAAAGTAATCTCTGTGTAAATAACATGATAATATACGTAGAGCAAAGATGATAACTCACGTAGAAACACTGCAGTAACTTTGGACCTCGGGAGAAAAGTTGTTGAACAATCTCCCATTGACTATTGCAATGGATGTCGTTATTATGGGCTGCTAGAGCATATGGATGAGCATGAATGATAAGATCTTCAGAATGACCACACCATCAACAGACACTTGGAAACACTATCTGAAAGAAAGACTACAAATTATATAATTAAGAGCTAGAACAGTCAAGGTAGGGCAGATCCATCATTGGATATAACATAATCTATAATTTGGTTTCTGATGTTACCTAAAAAAAGGCATTGGTTAGTTTTCTATTGTTACTTTGATTTCTGTACATATACTTTATTATAATGAAAATTTACCGTTGAACAATTGTTCTATGGTTTGGGCTAAAAAAAATCTATGTGTAAATAGCATGCCAATACACGCACAACAGATGATAACTCACATACAAACACCACGATAACTTTAGACCCCGGGATAAAAGTTGCTGAGAAACGTACGCCGGTAACGTGTATGTTAAATTGTAAATAACATGGTAATATACGCATATCAGAGATGATAAGTCACGTACAAACACCGTGGTAACTTTGGACTCCAGAATAAATATTGTTGAAAAAATACCCCAAAATCTCTATGTAAATATCATGGTAATATACACACAACAGGCATGATAACTCACATACAAACACCATGATAACTTATGATCGAGGATAAAAGTTTCTGAAAAAAATTGTGCAAATATCATGGTAACATACGCAGAGCAAATATGATAATTCATGTACAAACATCGCATTAACTTTTGACTTAGAATAAACATTTGAAAAATATACTCCTGTAACATATGTGTAAATAACATGGTAATATACACACAATAAAGATGATAACTTACATACAAACACCACGATAACTTGTGGACCTAGGGATAAAGATTGTTCAAAATCATACCTAGTAACCTCTGTGTAAATAGTATGATAATATACACACAACAGAGATGGTAACTTACTAAGCCCACGCGTGTAACTTTTTGACCCGACGAAAAAGTTGTTGGAAAACACCCCAGTAACTCATCTGTAAAAAGTATGATAATATACACACAACCGATCTGGTAACTTACTTTGCCCAGGCGTGGTAACTAGTTGACCGAAAAAAGTCATTGGAACATACCAGCATGGGATCTAATTTCGGAGGCCTCATCGCGACGGATTTTTTATGTGAAAACAATTTCCCGGTCGAACTGGCGGTTTGAGTTACCAAACATTTTGAAGTTTCATGCTAGTAGAATGTAGGACGACATTAGTTCTTTTGTCTCTAGTGCATGCGAGGAGGAGGTTGGAGGAAACATTTTGTATGCACCAATATTTTTTTTTGTAAACAGTCACTACAAAAAAGACACATATGTGACATTATGACCCAAATAAAGCAATTATCATGTTTATGAAACTTCTACGATGATAATTGTGATAAAACATGTATCATCATAGATGTGGTGGGCTCATACTTTTAGGACAAAAAATCATGACCTAAAATGAGCTTTTCGTCTTGGGCGGCCCGGAGACGCACCTGTATGACAGTCTTTGGATCATCCATGACGGAAAAAAAAAATCATGGTAGAAGCGAGGGCGAGGAAAATTTTGAGGAGTTTCTGGTTACGGTGGGTGGTCAGGGCCGTACGACGCACTATGTTTTTCATGTTGCTCTTATATAGGTACGCGCGTGTGTGCGAGGCGTTGTCTCTAACTGAACCCGAGCGATTGCACTAGCTACATTGCTGAACCCGAGCGATCGATCCCTTGGCTGTTAACTGAACCGAAGTGATTCCTTTGCTTCTGACTGAACCTGAGCGATTCCTTCGCTACATCCGTTAACCGAACCCGAGCGATTGATCGCTGCTGCTGCTTACTGACGCAGATAGAGCCCCCGTGTGAGACCAGGGCCGGCCCTGAGGGGGGGCAGGGGGGCGGCGGCCGCCCCGAGCCCCCAAACTTTAGGGGCCCCCGACCAAGTATGTAGGCAGGCTTAGCCCTATGGGTCTGCCATCAGTCAGAAAAAAATGGATGGGCTTCAGCTGCGTAAGCGCAAGGAACGACCGATTCCTTCACGTAGTAAAAAATAGGCCCCTCGCCCCTTTCTATTCCAATCACGCAGCAATTCGCAACCCCAGTCCGCAGCCGCCATACTGCCGCCTCCTGCTAATTTCCTTCCTAATCTAATCAAGCTCGCTGTCGCTGCCAATTTCAATTGCAGGGACCCCATTGTCACGCCGTTTGCTTGCTCTCCGTCTCCGGACTCTATAGGCGTTGTATGGGTAGCCACACACATTGACGCACATCACCAAGGTATATCATATTGTTGTTCCTTAGATGCATAGCCATGCTATAATTGATGCTGGTTTTTTCTTTCTAACATCGTCCAGAAAATATACTTGGAACACTTGGAACAATAACAACGCGACAGCACGAAGATACTCACAAAATTTTCAAGAGTATTCCGCTGCTTCAATAAAATTTCACACCAACATTAGTGATAACAATGTGGAGCGCCTCCCACCAAATGCTACTCATACCGTCATTGCCGAGTGTCCAATCGGGCGATCACAGAGGTATACCAGATTATCATTTTCTATATCTATTTTGCTAATTAATTAATTTATCTGTACGTACATGATGCATGGCTTGCATTGTTCAAACTTTGATGCAATTTTCTTGGCCTACTATTATTCAGCTGCCACTATTTTTGCACGAGTCAATATTTTCGCCACCCCGCCAAGCCAGATTTGTCCTATCGTAAATCGTAATGGCCGAACCGCCATCAACCCCTACCCTGGATCTGTATTGCACTATGGTGTCTACCCGCACCAGTTCCTCTGGTGCAGGGATGCCACCTTTGCAACCATCACCCTAGTGACTCGTTCTCCAGCATCGGTGACCCCATGAAACCCACAACTATCTACCTTCGACTCCCCGCCACTAGCGATTCCAAGGATCTCGCTCAGATGCCATAGACGATGCCACCTAGCCCTTTTGTCTAGGAAAATCAATTGACGCCGTTGATGTTTCGCAAAAGTATAATTTCATTGTCATGATGTTTATGTAAGGGGCCCCGAGGTTTAGTTTCGCCCCGGGCCCCTAAAATCTCGGGACCGGCCCTATGTGAGACGTAGCCAACAGGTGTTGGCTTGCCTCTCGATGAACAATGATCATTGCTACTGCGCGCGCGATATGTAGAACGAGTCGAGAAGTGCTGAGTCGAGCCGGTTGGTTGGCAGTGGATGAACAGTTCCAGGTGGGGGTTGGATGAACAGGACCCCACGTGGTTGCCGCTGGATGAACATGACCATGAGAAGGCCGCCACATCCCATTCAATTGGGGGTGGATGAATAGGACCTCGTGAATGCTGGATGAACAGTAGCCGATGGAGGTTGGATGAACAGTAGCCCGTGGATGAACAATTGCTGGTGGAGGTTGGATGATGCGGAGCATCCTTCATTCATCCCCATGTACACCATTTGGATGCAAGGTGATCCCATTCCTCGATGCTTCCCCTTTCCTTTCTCGCGAGACATGGATGCCACTTCAAGCGCAGACCTTGTGCATGCTCAGGAACACCCAAGGAGACCATGGAGAGCCCAAGGACCAAGGCCAAGTGTGCGCGGGAGAGAAGGAAGAAGGGCCAGCACCTACAGGCCCCATACATCCGGCCCCCAGGCCCGGAAATCCGATGCCCCTTCACAGAAGCAAGCTCGCCAATCCAGACATCCGGCCCCATGCCCTGGACATCCGGCTCCTCTCGAAGCCCCGGACATCTGGCCCCTTCACCGGAAATCCAGCCCCTCATCACACAAGGCAACCGAAGCCGGCCACGCTCAGCCCGGACATCCGGCCAGAGGCCCGGACATCCAGCTCCTCGTGAGCTGCCGGACATCTGGCCCCCAGCCCGGAAATCCGACGCCTGTTTGTGCACAGTGAAAGGGCCAGAGGCCCATGTACCCCTTCGTCCCCCTAGACCATATATAATCCTCCACCTCCCTCTTTCTAGGGTTAGCTTAGGTTTAGCTCATTTGAGACAGAGCTTTGCTCATCCACTAGTGGTTCATCTCCTTGTGAGTGACTGCGGCCCCTCCACGGAGAAGATCCACACGGATTCAAGACCTCCTTCGTGGAGAAGATCCCGCAGGATATCCCAAGACCTCCTCACGGAGAAGAATCGGTTACCCTTTGTATCGTCCCTTGTTGATCATGGATCTTGTATCTCTTTGTGTTTCGAGGATCTAGCATATGTGTGACTTGTTCTTGTTGGTTTGAGTGATTCTCTCGTGTTCCCCCTCGTGTTCTTCATGGGATCCCCTCCATTTCGTGAAAGATCGGCTATCTAGGGTTCCACCCTACATCACAGGAGGAAGCCGCGGTGGATAAATAGTAGCGGGTGGAGGCTGGAGGAAGTCGATGGTTGACGAACAGTAGCGCATGGAGGCTGTAGCGACGCAGTAGATGGTGGATGAACAGTAGCCCATGGAGTCTATTTTACGGTACGCCACACTCCTCCCTATGAATAGGACCCTATTTAGATCGTACATGCTCAAAAAGAAGTTTGTTTCCTCTATTTTGTGGTATGCCACACCCCTCCCGATCAACAGGACCCCGTTTCGACCATGGGCACTCAAACAGAAGTCTGTTTCCTCCGTTTTGCGGTACACCGGACCCTCCCAATGAATAGGGCCTCGTTTTGACTGTACGCATTCGAATAGAAGGTTGTTTCCTCCGTTCTGCAGTACGCTAGACCTCATTTTAGCTGTTTTGTCCAAGCCGGTTGGCTCCCGATGAACAAGATGTATTCCGACCCAGTCGGTTGCCTCCTGATGAAAACGACTTTGTTTCCTCCGTTTCGACCCAGCCGGTTTGCTTCCGATAAAGAGGACGTCGTCACTGTACGTGTTCGAGACCCCGCCCGTATGTATGTACGTAGTCGTATTTACTTTCTTGCAACATGGTTGTACGTACGTGTACACGATATAGACAGGACTGTGTGACATGCTACGTCGGCGGTTCTACTACGACATGTGCCGCTCCTTACTCAGCCACGATTCATTGCTGAAGAGAGACCGATCGACCGCTACGTACGTACACGTTCACGACTAGACAGATAATGCTACGTATGCTTTGACCTAGTGGGTCCGAGCTGTCAGGGGGTAAGAAGGCACTTCATTTCGTGCGAAGATGTAGGTAGTGGGTCCCAGCTGTCATGGGGACATTTTGTCACGAAATATAGATGCCCTTCCAGTGGGTCCCCGCTGCCAGGTGGAGGAACCATTATTTTGCACGTAATAAGGAGGCACTTCCTTGTGTGCGGCCGTGGACCCATCTGTCAGTCTCTCCATGTACAGTCCTCTTCCGATGGATGTCGTTCGTTGACCATGTTGATCACGCCGCGCCGAGAGCACCAAGGCAGTGGACAACGGCGAGGCCTAGGAAGGGAATAACACAGAGCCGGGGAAGACTGGACCGTTGTTTCCCATGTGGAGGGGAGTACGAGGGTTTACTGGTTCGTGTGCCATCGCTGGAGAATAACATGAGGTGTGGATGAGTAGAGGGATGGTCAGGCTAGCGATGGGAGAAGGGTGAGGCAGTGAGGCCTGCGCGGCAGCACAACTGGCCATGAGAGGCAGGAGCAGGCGATACAGTCGGCGCTGGTTTGGGTAGCTGGGGCATGAAGACCAGAGGTTGAAGAAGCGACACAGATGTTGGATTAATGTAACGCCCCGAACACACCTGCTGGTGGTCGTTACTGCCGGTGGGATCTAGTCTGGCCCCGTACATCAATACTAGTCTTTTCTGTGCACTATGTCCTCACTCGTGCGCACCCGGGAGCAACTTCCCGGTCGGTCACTCATCTTGAAATTACTCCTAGCCGAGCATGCTTAACTTTGAAGTTCTGTCCGAATGGGCTCCCGGAAAAGAAGGAATTCCTTATTGACTAGAGTAGTCTATCATCCCTAATAAGCCAGACTATCACATACACCCCACCCAGAGAAACCGACGTCCTCGTCGGGCCACAGGAATATTCCCTCTTGGCACATATGTCTGTGCATCCAGTCCGGCACATGTGTCATGCCGTGTGCCACGACGGGTCACAAACGTCATGCACAACATGATCGCGCACCTATCGCCAAACATCCGTGTAATCGTGAGGGTTGGCTCTAATACCAATTTGTAACGCCCCGGACACACCGCTGGTGGTCGTTACTCATGGCGGGATCTAGACTGGCCCCGCACATCAATACTAGTCTTTTCTGCGCACTTTGCCCTCACTCGTGCGCACCCGGGAGCAACTTCCCGGTCGGTCACTGTCGTGAATTTGTCACGGTAGATGTCCTAGTGTGAGGACTTAGTCATGAGGCCAACGCATCTACGTAGTAGCTTGAGAGGGGTTGATCGAAATTGAGAGACGCAACACAAGACAAGGGTTTAGATAGCTTCGGGCCCCGGAAAACATCATCCGGTAATAACCCTACATGCTGTTTGTGGCTAAGTCTCATTATGATCATGTGGGAGTCGCCGTATAAGCCGGCTCTCCTCTAGTTGTATCTAGCCATAGAGATATTTCTTCTTGCTTGCCCCTCTTGGGGAGCCCTGCCCCTCCTTATATAAGTTGAAGGGGCGGCTTACATGTAGAGTCCTAGTTGGATTAGGACTAGCTTATTCTCTATTACAAGCCAGATAGAAGTCTGGGTCTTGATTCCTTGTAGGGGAAATACTCCTCCCACCTTTCCTCTTAAGCCGGCACACCGTCACATGAACCGGCCTATTGGGCCTTGGGCCTTGTCGTCTGTCTGACCCGCCCGCCGGGTCTCCAACGAGTCGCAATGTTCAGGCAGGCTGCCCGTAAACCGCCAGGTCCAGGCGGGTCGCCAGTGAGTCACCAAGCTCCAGCCAGATCATACATCCGGCAGGTTACACCGCGGGGTATATCCCCGACATTAGCCCCCCAGTTTAGCTTGGATTTATCCATGGTAAACTTATGCTGCAAAATAAACACAAGAATAAATTTGACAGGTTGTGCTCCGGGTTAAACGTTTTCCTAAACCGACACTTGATTATCCTTAAGTCCTTGGCATTTCCTCCTGGATGCGTGTTCATGATCTCATATCAAATCTCCTTTAGCAGATATGTTCAAACTTTGCCAATGCAAAAAATCCGGGAACTTCTTCTGAAAAATCCGGGTTAATAGGCCAGCTTCATAATCAATTTGCCGACGTCAGTTTCTCACATAAAAATATTGTGAAGAATAATTCATTTGATTCGACTCCCAATGCTTAACAAAAATATTGGTCTTCGAAGTACTCATCCGATCTTCAGCTGGCTTAAAGATGTAAAACTTGCCAGTTTATCATTGCCAAAATTGCCGGGTTATAAAATAGACGATGCCGGGTCATAATTATTGTTGACACCGGGTCATGTAATTGGTCTTCCTGAGTTATTCAGGCCAAAACTGACAATATGATCCCTGACTTACTCAAAACTGAGAACTTTGGAGATGTCCCCCCCTTATATGCATATCACCTGTTGCCCCCAAGTCTTAAGAGAAGCGTAGTAACAACTTAAGACTTGCTTCAATATAAATGTTGCAACCTTGAAGAAATCCAGGTTGTTCATCTCAACCATTAGTCAAAACTGAATATTCCACATATGTAGCCCCCAAGTGCCGGGTTGTCATGCTTGCAGCAACCTGGGACTTATAAAAAACTTCAACCAGTGTAGCCCCCAAGGGCCGGGTCATTATGTAATAATGAGCAGGGACTTTGTAGATATGATCATGTAGACTTGAACAACGACGTGTAGCCCCAAGGGCCGGCTCAGTATGATAATACTGAGCTGGGACTTTATATATACTTCATTAAAAAATAACATCATATGATGTAACCCCCACCATGGGGCTTGAACAAATGTCCATAAGGTTAAGAGCTTTGTACTCTACCATCTGAGTAGTGAACCCTTCAATATAATGGGTTAAAACTTGTGTACCTATAATTTTGGACAGGAGCAATTGGTAGCCCCCAAGGGCTAGCCCATTACGATGTGACGAGTCAGGTCTTCAATAACGCAAGCAAAAAATGATTTTACATTAGCCCCCAAGTGCCATGGTGCATGCTGGCAGTGACATGGGACTTGCATATTTGATGGAATCTCAACTTGAATAATGTAGCCCCCAAGTGCCGGGTCATAAGCCTGCAGCGACACGGGTCCATTTTAGAATAAATCATATCCATTGATAAAATAATAGCCATTGCACTGAAGCGACTTTGAAAAACCTCAATCATAATATTGGTTATTGATAACCATAATAAAAATCCAGCCATGTTGAATATTCAAGATTTGAATAATATAATCCAGTATGAAAACCTCAATCATTCAATATCATCATGAAAATCCAGCCAAGTTTGGCTATTAAAGATTTGAATAACATAATCTGGAGTTAAATACCTGGCAGCTCTTAGCCGATGATGACTTAATGCGCATCCATTGTAATCCGGGACTTTTGCAACCCGGCGGCTTATAGCCTTTGTGAAAATCAATAATTGATAACCCTTTTGAAACGCCAATTTCAATTTTTGATGATGGGCTTGAACTTAATCATTTGTATAAGTCATAGCTCTGAAAATCCTGCACAAAGTTTAAACAACATATGCCCTGGCGACTTAACGTCAAAGGCTAGGGCGGGTAACAACCCAAACATAATATAGTCTTATGCAATTATGGACAAGACTAGAATTAAGGCCATTCAAGCCAAAACATACTGGCGACTTAAGGTCAAAGCCAGGGCGAGTTATCAAACCTCGCATATTCATATAACCAGGAAAACATACCTGTAGGATTGATTTACACTGCTGGCTTACATTGCCATACCAAGTGAGGGTAGCAATCCAATAATTTATAAGCGCATGATTCCAATGGAGCAATCCAAAATATACTAGCGACTTAACGTCCAAAGCCAGGATGATTTATCAAATCCAAAGATGCTCAATGATGAGCCATATACTCAAGGCTACATGGCCTGTGAAATTGGTTCATACTGCTGGCTTATCATGCCAGATGCAACAAAGGGTAACAACCCCAAAAATGCCTCAGAGCTTAAACTCTAAGTGCACAGTCATATCATACCGGCGACTTATTGTCTAGAGCCAGACCGGGTTATAAAAAACCACGGATATGTTCAAATATGATCCGTAGAGATTAAGGCTACATGGCCTGAATTGTGTTAAACCATATGGTACAAAAAAGGAAACCAAAAGTGTTCAAAACACAATAAACCACAAAAACAAGGCTTTTATAGGCCACCAAGCCTAAATCTCAAGTGCTTTCATGGGCGCACCGCCACTGAGTTAAACCTTTATGCAAACCTTATAAGCCGGGCCTCACATGACCAATCATCATTTTAACTTTGACAAGTTCAGGGTCATGTATAAGATTGATTGTCAAAGGTATGGCGGGTCATTCCATTCAATCTGGGCGGAGTGGCAGACTTAAAAAGGTAGGATAACCCGGGTTTTTAGGTGAATACACCTGGCTTTTAAGCCTATTACAAGGGTCATAAAAACTCTTGTCCATTGAACAAAGAGCCCCCAGGTAATATTTTATTAAAGGCATACAAGCCGGATCAAGAGGGTAGTCAAGGCTCTGCTCATTAAGGAGGTCACCCCCAAATGATATCAAAGCAGGGTACCTATGTTTGAGTTGTGCTTTGCAACAGACTCTCTTTGGTCCCTTTAACCTGGGTAGCGAGCCCCCAAGTGTTTTGTAATCATGGCGTATAAGCCGGATCAAGAGGGTAATCATAGCTATGCTCAATGAGCAGGAAGCCCCCAAGTGATCAATAATACGAAAACCAACAAGGCAGGATACCCATGTTTGAACCGCACATCATGGCAGCAAGCTCTCTTTGGCAACCTTTAATTTTTTCGAGAACTCGAACTTTGCGAGAGATTAATTCTTTTTAAGCCGGAATTTTTAAACCGGATATCGATAGCTTCAAAGCTTGTGAGAGACATATTTCCTTTGAGCCGGATGTTAAACCAGAATCTTCATTTTGAGCCGGAAGTTTTTTCACGGTCTTTAAATTTTCATCAATATGATAGTAGCCTCTGGGACCGGGTTTATCTTCCTTCCAATGACCCGGAGTTCTTCAATTCACTGAAATCGGCCAATCCTGCTGAGTCATGTCATCGTAGCCCCCGAGTCTCAAGACGACTCGAGGAGTTGGCTTGATATTCTTCATATTCAACCGTGATATAAACCGGTATGAGTCATTCAACATCTAAGTGATATAATATCCCCCTTTTTGCAGTAGACTACTTGTCTTGCATTGTAGAAAACTTGCAAGACGGAGTAATTGCTCTTGTAAAGAAAGCAATATATAATATAAAAATATACTGGATGGATTTCACCTCATATATCAGGCCAAAAATTATCCGCCCATGGAATTGATGATCATCATGTTGAAGCTATCAATAACGGCCGAGTCAGCCGCGGAGTAGACAGATGAACCAGCCGCGGCGTTGTAAGCCAACACGGACGGGCGAGTCAACCGCATGCGCGGTAAGCCGCGCGGACGGGTGAATCAACCACGTCATATTGATGTAAATTGGGTCGTAAAAATGGCAGTTTGGCTGTCTCAAACTTGTGTCGTGCGGACTAAGAAAGGGAGACGAGAAGCCAAAGGTAAAATGAGCTCCTGCGACTCCCGCGGCGACTTGCTGCCCGCGGCCTCGCCGCCCACCCCACACCGTCGTCGTCCGTCCCCGCTGATGCCTCGCCCCCAGCTGCCCCAACCGCCTTCGTCCCCTTCCCCTCCCTGTCCCCGGTGCCGGCACCGGTGCCCCGGTGGGCTGACCTCGTAGAGGTCGAGGATGTGGCGGCCAGCCATCACGTGGTCCGCCGCGACCCCCCTGCCACGGCCGGTTGTGGCCCGGGTGGTGGCTGCCCCCACCCCGGCGTGGTGGCCCTGCTACCCCCGCGCGGCTTCGCTGGCCCGCGATGGCGGTGCCTCCGTTGCCGCCCCGGAAAGCAGCCTCCTTGGCCCCCTGGATCACTTGCCGCCACCGCGCTCCAGCGTGGGGCGTCGCGGGGCGGTCCGACCAGGGACATGCGTGCTTTTCCTGGAGCTCCGCGACAACGGTGACCCCTTCCTCCCCGGCCGATGCTTCCTCTCACAGCCCGACGGCTCAGTCGGCGTGCGTCCCGCCTCTCCACTGCACCTTGCCCTTCACACCATTCATCGCCTCGTTTGGAACGTCCTCTCTCCACCTCTCGCCCAACCGTGGCCCCATCGCTCTTGGCCCGCTCCCCCTAGCTCGGCCACCGGCCGCGGCGGGGATGGCGGCGACGAGGGAAACCCTCGCGCCCATCTCCCTGCCCCGCTGGCTGGGCCGGGATGCTTTGGGCCGGATGCACCTTGGGCCGCCTTCCCTCCGACGGGCCCCTGTGCCATCTGTCCTCGGCCTCCCTCTTATGGCCGCACGTGGGCCGGGCCACGCGATCCGCCCAGCTATCTAGCTGCCTGCTGGGCTCCCTCGCCTCCAGTCCCGCACTCCACTCCCGTTACCTCGTATGGAACCCTAGCTCCGCCTCCCGTGCTCCCTCGGCCGCCGCCACCCCCTCCGGCGACCCCCCGCCCCATCCTCGCCGGTGCCCATGAATCGCGCGTGGGGCGACGCGACCCCCGTCCCAAACGGCGGGCGGATGAGCACCGCAAGGTGCCCCGTCTTTTCCCCTGATGTTGCTCGCCAATAGGCGGACCTCCGCCGTCAGCTCTTGTCCCGCGATGGTCATCGTTCTCCTCCCCAATCTGACCGCCGCTCGCCCTCCCGCACGGACTTCCGCTCACCGCCACGACGCTCTCCGGCCCAGGCTGAATGCTGGGACCGCTCCCGGTCCTGCTCGCCCGCGCAGGCCGCTGACTGGCGGGCGCAGCGCCGCCGTGACGGCGACCGCTCGCCGCCCCGCGGTGGACGCTCCCGCTCCCCTGCCCGTGTGCATCACCCAACGCCCATCGAGGAGCCGCGCCGCTTCCAGCCCCTTCGCGGCGAGCCTAGCTTCCCGTCGGGCCCCAACGGTGCCGTCCGGGGCAAGCGGGGCCCCAAACGCAAGAAGAAGAGGGCCAGGGGCCTGGCTCCGGCCCGGCCACCACTGCTCCCTGATACATCTCCAACGTATCTATAATTTTTTATTGTTCCATGCTATTATATTATTTGTTTTGGATGTTTAATGGGCTTTATTATACACTTTTATATTATTTTGGGACTAACCTACTAATCCAAGGCCGAGTGCAAATTGTTGTTTTTTTTGCCTATTTCAGTGTTTCGCAGAAAAAGAATATCAAACGGAGTCCAAATGGAATGAAACCTTCGGGAGGATCGTTTTTGGAACAAACGCAACCCAGAAGACTTGGAGTACATGCCAGGGAAGCCACGGGGTGGCCACGAGGCAGGGGGCGCGCCCAGGGGGTACGTGTGCCCCCCACCCTCGTGGCCCCCCTGTAGCTCCACCGACGTGCCTCTTCCTCCTATATATACCCATGTACCCTAAAAACATCCGAGAGCACCACGAAACCCTAATTCCACCGCCGCAACCTTCTGTACCCATGAGATCCCATCTTGGGGCCTGTTCCGGAGCTCCATCGGAGGGGGAATCGATCGCGGAGGGCTTCTACATTAACACCATAGCCTCTCCGATGAGTTGTGAGTAGTTTACCACAGACCTTCGGGTCCATAGTTATTAGCTAGATGGATTCTTCTCTCTCTTTGGATCTCAATACAAAGTTCTCCTCGATCTTCTTGGAGATCTATTCGATGTAATTCTTTCTACGGTGTGTTTGTCGAGATCCGATGACTTGTGGGTTTATGATTAAGATTATCTATGAACAATATTTGATTCTTCTCTGAAATCTTGTATGCATGATTTAAATATCTTTGCAAGTCTCTTCAAATTATCAGTTTGGTTTGGCCTACTAGATTGATATTTCTTGCAGTGGGAGAAGTGCTTAGCTTTGGGTTCAATCTTGCGGTGTCCTTTCCCAGTGACAACAGGGGCAGCAAGGCACGTATTGTATTGTTGCCATCGAGGATAAAAAGATGGGGTTTATATCATATTGCATGAGTTTATCTCTCTACATCATGTCATCTTTCTTAAAGCGTTACTCTGTTCTCATGAACTTAATACTCTAGATGCATGCTGGATAGCGGTCGATGTGTGGAGTAATAGTAGTAGATGCAGAATCGTTTCGGTCTACTTGTCACAGACGTGATGCCTATATACAATGATCATGCCTAGATATTCTCATAACTATGCGCTTTTCTATCAATTGCTCGACAGTAATTTGTTCACCCACCGTAGAAATCTGCCATCTTGAGAGAAGCCACTAGTGAAACCTATGGCCCCCGGGCCTATCTTCCATCATATCAATCTTCTATCAACTATTTATCTTTACTTCACTTTTACTTTGCAATCTTTACTTTCAATCTATAAAACAAAATACCAAAAAATATTTATCTTATTATCTCTATCAGATCTCACTTATGCAAGTGGCCGAGAAGGGATTGACAACCCCTTTATCGCATTGGTTGCAAGGTTCTTATTTGTTTGTGTAGGTACGAGGGACATGCGTGTAGTCTCCTGGATTGATACCTTGGTTCTAAAAAACTGAGGGAAATACTTACGCTACTGTGCTGCATCACCCTTTCCTCTTCAAGGGAAAAACAATGCAAGCTCAAGAGGTAGCACTCCCCGGGCTCGAGACCCGGCCGTCCACGCATCGACCGCCCTCCTCCCCGATGATTGTGCCGCCGACCTCGTCAAGTGCTTCAACTACGGCATTGCTGGACACTCCCAGGTGGCATGCTCCCGCCCCCAGTGTTGCTTTGTGTGCGCCGACCCCGACCATCCGGCTGCCCTTTGCACCAACCGTCCGGTGTCGGAGGAGTTGATGATGTAAGTGCATGGGATCGAGGGTCTCGACTACTTCCACATTGAGATCCCGGACCTCCCACCGCCCTCACCCTCGCTCCTCGCGATCGTTACCATCCGGGACGGGGTGGCTTCTCCCGAGATGATCGAGGCCGAGCTCAACCACCTCTACCACTGCACTTGGGACTGGCAGGCCACACTTCTGACTCACAACCAGTTCTCGGTGGTCTTCCCCGATGTGGTCAGCCACGGCTACGGCACCCGCAGCGGCGACATCACCCTCGCGCTCCACAAGCTGGTGGTGGACATCTCTGTGTCGGTCCGGGACCCCCTGGCCGTGGCCTTCCTGGACACGGCATGGATTCTCATCGGCGGCCTCCCCGACATCGCTCACTCGGAGAGGGTCATTCAGAACATGTCGCGCCTCCTCGGCAAGGTGGTCATGGTGGACGAGCTCTTGCTCCGCAAGGAGGAGGAGGTGCGGGTCAAGGTCAAATCCCTCGACTCATCCAAGCTCTGTGCCACGATTTGGGTTTTCTTCAACGACCAGGGGTTTAACCTCCGGATTTCTCCCGAGCCACCCAACAACATCGGTTGCCCTCGCATCATTGATGACAGCCTCTTGGGCAGCCTCGATGGGGGGCATGGGGGTTCATCGCAGCAACCGTGGCCCCCGCCATGACCGCCACTCCGGCTCGGAGGACGACGAGGAGGAGTATGAGGATAGTCCCCGTGATCCACCCCCTCCCCCAGCGGCTTCTAGGGGTGGCTCGGGCACCGGCCGTGGCCACGGGGCGGCCCCTTCGCCTCCTGTTGACGGCTATGATGCTTCCGACACGAGCCTCGCTGTCTTCCCGACATCGTCCCCTGATGTCTACTACGCACCCTTCTTTTGTAGACGTTGTTGGGCCTCCTAGTGCAGAGGTTTGTAGGACAGTAGAAAATTTCCCTCAAGTGGATGACCTAAGGTTTATCAATCCGTGGGAGGCGTAGGATGAAGATGGTCTCTCTCAAGCAACCCTGCAACCAAATGACAAAGAGTCTTTTGTGTCCCCAACACAGCCAATACAATGGTAAATTGTATAGGTGCACTAGTTCGGCGAAGAGATGGTGATACAAGTGCAATATGGATGGTAGATATGGGTTTTTGTAAACTGAAAATATAAAAACAGCAAGGTAGCAAGTGGTAAACGTGAGCATAAACGGTACTGCAATGATAGTAGGCAAGGCCTAGGGTTCATACTTTCACTAGTGCAAGTTCTCTCAACAATGATAACATAATTGGATCATATTACTAGCCCTCAGCATGCAACAAAGAGTCACTCCAAAGTCACTAATAGCGGAGAACAAACGAAGAGATTATGGTAGGGTACAAAACCACCTCAAAGTTATTCTTTCTGATCAATCTATTCAAGAGTCCGTAGTAACTTTTAATCTATCATAGAGTTCGTACTAGAATAACACCTTAAGATACAAATCAACCAAAACCCTAATATCACCTAGATACTCCATTGTCACCTCAAGTATCCGTGGGCATGATTATACGATATGCATCACACAATCTCAGAAACATCTATTCAACCAACACATAGAACTTCAAAAAGTGCCCTAAAGTTTCTACCGGAGAGTCAAGACAAAAACATGTGCCAACCCCTATGCATAGATTCCCAAGGTCACGTAACCCACAAGTTGATCACCAAAACATACATCAAGTGGATCACATGATATCCCATTGTTACCACAGTTAAACACGTGCAAGACATACATCAAGTGTTTTCAAATCCTTAAAGACTCAATCCGATAAGATAACTTCAAAGGGAAAACTCAATCCATTACAAGAGAGTAGAGGGGGAGAAGCATTATAAGATCCAACTAGAATAGCAAAGCTTGCGATACATCAAGATCATGCCATCTCAAGAACATTAGAGAGAGAGATCAAACACATAGCTAATGGTACATACCCTCAGCCCCGAGGGTGGACTACTCCCTCCTCGTCATGGAGAGCGCCGGGATGACGAGGATAGCCACCGGAGAGGGATTCCCCCCTCCGGCAGGGTGCCAGAACGGGTCTAGATTGGTTTTCGATGGCTACAGAGGCTTTCGGCGGTGGAACTCCCGATCTAGGTTAATTTCCGAAGGTTTCAATATTTATAGGAATTTTTGGCATAGGTCCCACGTCAAGGAAGCTTGTGGCTGTCCTAGAGATAGGGGGGGCACCACCACCTTCCCAGGGCGCGCCCCCACCCTCGAGGGCAGCCCGTGGCTCCTCTGGCCCAACTCTTTTGCTTCGGGGGCTTCTTTTGGTCCAGGAAAAATCATAAAAAATTGGCTCGTCAATTGGACTCCGTTTGATATTCCTTTTCTGTAAAACCCTAAAACAGGAGAAAAACAGAAACTGGCACTGGGCTCTGGGTTAATAGGTTAGTCCCAAAAATCATATAAAAGTGTATAATAAAGCCCATAAGACATCCTAGAAGGATAATATAATAGCATGGAACAATAAAAAATTATGGATACGTTGGAGACATATCAGCATCCCCAAGCTTAAGTCCTGCTCGTCCTCGAGTAGGTAAATGATAAAGAAAGAATTTTTGATGTGGAATGCTAACCAATATAGTTTTTCAATGTAATTCTCTTAATTGTGGCATGAATGTTCAGATCTGAAAGATTCAAGATAAAAGTCTATATTGACATAAGAAATAACAATACTTCAAGCATACTAACAAAGCAATCATGTCTTCTCAAAATACTATGGCTAAAGAAAGTTATCCCTACAAAATCATATAGTGTCGGCCATGCTCCCTCGTTATTACACTAAATATTCATATCATGCACAACCTCAATTTCAGCCAAGCATTTGTTTTCATACTCTATCTTTTCAAACCTTTCAACTTTCGCGCAATACATGAGCGTGAGCCATGGATATAACACTATGGGCGAAATAGAGGTAGTTGTGGAGAAGACAAAAAGGAGGGAGATAGTCTCACATCGACTAGGCGTATCAACGGGTTATGGAGATGCCCATCAATAGATATCAATGTGTGTGAGTAGGGATTGCATTGCAATGGATGCACTAGAGCTAAATATGAGTGAAAGCTCAACAAAAGAAACTAGTGGGTGTGCATCCAACTTGCTTGCTCACGAAGACCTAGGGCATTTGAGGAAGCCCATCGTTGGAATATACAAGCCAAGTTTTATAATGAAAATTCCCACTAGTATATGAAAGTGACTAAGTATGAGACTCTCTATCATGAAGAACATTGTGCTACTTTGAAGCACAAGTGTGAAAAAAATAGTAGCAATTGTCCCTTTTTTCTTCTTTTTTTGGGCCTTTCTTTTTTTCTTTGGCCTTTTTTTCTTTTTCTTTTTTGCGGAGGGGCTTTATAGATTCAGCCTTTCCTCCCATGGGACAATGCTCTAATAATGATGATCATCACACTTTCATTACAACTTGATATTACAACTCGATACTACAACAAAGTATGACTCTATGTGAATGCCTCCGGCGGTGTACCGGTATGTGCAATGAAACAAGAGTGACATGCATGAGAAATTATGTATGGTGGCTTTGCCACAAATACGATGTCAACTACATGAACATGCATGGCAATATGACAATATGATGCGTGTCATATAAATGGAGCGGTGGAAAGTTGCATGGCAATATATCTCGGAATGCATATGGAAATGCAATGATAGGTAGGTATGGTGGCTGTTTTGAGGAACAATATGGTGGCTGTTTTGAGGAAGGATATATAGCGGGTGTATGGTACCGGCGAAAGTTGCGCGGTACAAGAGAGGCTAGCAATGGTGGAACGGTGAGAGTGCGTATAATCCATGGACTCAACATTAGTCATAAAGAACTCATATACTTATTGCTAAAATCTACGAGTCATCAAAACAAAGCAATCAACGCATGCTTCTAGGGGGGAGGTTGGTAGGAGTTAACCATCGCGCGCCCCCGACCTCCACACAAAGGTTGACAGTTTACAAATACCTCATGCTCTAACTTCGTCATATAGCGGTTCACCATACATGCATGATACGGGAATCACTAACCTTAACACAAGTATTTCTCACTTTAATAATAACTCCACTAGCATGACTCTAATATCACTATCCTCATATCTCAAAACAATTATCAAGCATCCAACATCTCATCATATTCAATGCACTTAGTGTGATTTTTTTTACTACATTGACGTTGGATGTCTATCATGTGAAGACTAGTTTTATAGCCTAAGCACATTACCATGCTGTTTTAATAGACTCTCAAATGGATATAAGTGAAGCATGCGAGTTCAAAAATTTCTACAAAATATAACCACCGCCGTGCTCTAAAAGATATAAGTGAAGCACTAGAGCAATATCAAACTACTCCGAAAGATATAAGTGAAGATCAATGAGTAGTTGAATAATTATGTAACTATGTGAAGACTCTCTACATTTAAGAACTTCAGATCTTGGGATATTATTCAAACAACAAGTAAAACAAACTAAAATAAACTGACGCTCCAAGCAAAACACTTATCATGTGGTGAATAAAAATATAGCTCCGAGTATAGTTATCGATGGATGAAGACAAAAGAGGGGATGCCTTCCCGGGGCATCCCCAAGCTTAGGCTTTTGGTTGTCCTTGAATTTTACCTTGGTTTGCATTGGGAATAGCCAAGCTTAGGGTCTTGCTACTCTTTGTTCCATAGTCCATCAAAGCAATACTCAAAACTTGAAAACTTCACAATACAAAACTTAGACAAAAATCTCGTGTGCTCCGTTAGTATAAGAAATCAAACCACTACTCCAAGGTACTACAATGAATTCATTCTTTGTTTATATTGGTGTTAAACCTACTGTACTCCAACTTCTCTATGGTTCATACTTCCCAATACTACTCATAAATGCATTGAAATAAGCAAACAACACACGAAAAACAGAATCTATCACAGACAGAACAGTCTGTAGTAATCTGCAGGTTTCGCCTACTTATGGAACTCCAAAAAATTCAAACTAAATTGTTAAATTTGCGTAATATGTCTACCAATCACATGCAAAAAGAATCAACTAAAAATCAAGCTCCAGTAAAATCTGAAGACCACTTTAGCCAGCGCTAACGATTCTGTTTTTCACAGCAAGATCATATAAACTTCACACAAGTCTTCCCAAAGGTTCTATTTGGCACAAACACTAAACAAAACATAAAACCACATCTAATCATAGGCTAGATGAAATATTTATTCCCTAACAGCAACAAAAACAAAAAAAATATAAAGTTGGGTTGCCTCCCAACAAGCGCTATCGTTTTACGCCCCTAGCTAGGCACAGTGATTTCAATGATGCTCGCATAAAAGATAAGAATTGAAACATAAAGGGAGCATCATGAAGAATATGACTAGCACATTTAAGTCTAACCCACTTCCTATGCATAGGGGTTTTGTAATCAAACAACTTATGTGAGCAATAATCAACTAGCATAGTAAGGGAAAACAAGCATAGCTTCAAAACTTTTAGCACATAGAGAGGAAACTTGATATTATTGCAATTCCTACAAGCATATGTTCCTCCCTCATAATAATTTTCAGTAGCATCATGAATGAATTCAACAATATAGCCAGCACATAAAGCATTCTTTTCATGATCTACTTGCATAGAAATTTTACTACTCTCCACATAAGCAAAATTCTTCTCATTCATAGTAGTGGCAGCAAACTCAACAAAATAACTATCATGTGAAGCATAATCCAATTGAAAACTAAAATCATGATGACAAGTTTCATGGTTATCATTATTCTTAATAGCATACAAGTCATCACAATAATCATCATAGATAGCAAATTTGTTCTCATAATCAATTGGAACCTCTTCCGAAATAGTGGATTCATCACTAAATAAAGTCATGACCTCCCCAAATCCACTTTCATCAATATAATCATCATAAATAGGAGGCATGATTTCATCATAATAAATTTTCTCATCAAAACTTGGGGGACTAAACATATCATCTTCATCAAACATAGAATCCCCAAGCTTGTGGCTTTGCATATCATTAGCATCATGGGTATTCAAAGAATTCATACTAACAACATTGCAATCATGCTCATCATGCACATATTTTGTGCCAAGCATTCTATGTAATTCTTCTTCTAGTACTTGATCACAATTTTCCTTTCCATCATTTTCACGACAGATATTAAAAAGATGAAGCATATAAGGTAACCTTAATTCCATTTTTTGTAGTTTTCTTTTATAAACGAAACTAGTGATAAAACAAGAAACTAAAAGATTCAATTGCAAGATCTAAAGATATACCTTCAAGCACTAACCTCCCCGGCAACGGCGCCAGAAAATAGCTTGATGTCTACTACGCACCCTTCTTCTTGTAGACGTTGTTGGGCCTCCAAGTGCAGAGGTTTGTAGGACAGTAGCAAATTTCCCTCAAGTGGATGACCTAAGGTTTATCAATCCGTGGGAGGCGTAGGATGTAGATGGTCTCTCTCAAGCAACCCCGCAACCAAATAACAAAGAGTCTCTTGTGTCCCCAACACACCCAATACAATGGTAAATTGTATAGGTGCACTAGTTCGGCGAAGAGATGGTGATACAAGTGCAATATGGATGGTAGATATGGGTTTTTATAAACTGAAAATATAAAAACAGCAAGGTAGCAAGTGGTAAACGTGAGCATAAACGGTATTGCAATGATAGTAGGCAAGGCCTAGGGTTCATACTTTCACTAGTGCAAGTTCTCTCAACAATGATAACATAATTGAATCATATTACTAGCCCTCAGCATGCAACAAAGAGTCACTCCAAAGTCACTAATAGCTGAGAACAAATGAAGAGATTATGGTAGGGTACGAAACCACCTCAAAGTTATTCTTTCTGATTGATCTATTCAAGAGTCCATAGTAATGTTCAATCTATCATAGAGTTCGTACTAGAATAACACCTTAAGGCACAAATCAACCAAAACCCTAATGTCACCTAGATACTCCATTGTCACCTCAAGTATCCGTGGGCATGATTATACGATATGCATCACACAATCTCAGAAACATCTATTCAACCAACACATAGAACTTCAAAGAGTGCCCTAAAGTTTCTACCGGAGAGTCAAGACGAAAACGTGTGCCAACCCCTATGCATAGATTCCCTAGGTAATGGAACCCGCAAGTTGATTACCAAAACATACATCAAGTGGATCACATGATATCCCATTGTCACCATAGATAAACACGTGCAAGACATACATCAAGTGTTCTCAAATCCTTAAAGACTCAATCCGATAAGATAACTTCAAAGGGAAAACTCAATCCATTACAAGAGAGTAGAAGGGGTGAAGCATTATAAGATCCAACTAGAATAGCAAAGCTCGCGATACATCAAGATCGTGCCATCTCAAGAACATGAGAGAGAGAGAGAGAGAGATCAAACACATAGCTAATGGTACATACCCTCAGCCCCGAGGGTGGACTACTCCCTCCTCGTCATGGAGAGCGCCGGGATGATGAAGATAGCCACCGGAGAGGGATTCCCCCCTCCGGCAGGGTGCCAGAACGGGTCTAGATTGGTTTTCGGGCTACAGAGGCTTTCCCCGGCGGAACTCCCGATCTAGGTTAATTTCTGAAGGTTTCAATATTTATAGGAATTTTTGGCGTAGGTCCCACGTCAGGGAAGCTTCTGGGCTGTCCTCGAGATAGGGGGTGCCACCACCTTCCTAGGGCGCGCCCCCCACCCTCGAGGGCAGTCTGTGGCTCCCCTGGCCCAACTCTTTTGCTTCAGGGGCCTCTTTTGGTCCAAAAAAAATTCATAAAAAAATGGCTCGTCAATTGGACTCCGTTTGATATTCCTTTTCTGTAAAACCCTAAAATAGGAGAAAAACAAAAACCGGCACTGGGCTCTAGGTTAATAGGTTAGTCCCAAAAATCATATAGAAGTGTATAATAAAGCCCATAAGACATCCTAGAAGGATAATATAATAGCATGGAACAATCAAAAATTATAGATACGTCGGAGGCACTCCATGAGGTGCACTCCAAACACCTCAAGACAGTCTTCCTGAAACTGGATTTCCACAAGGCCTATGACACGGTCAGTTGGGCCTTCCTTCGGGAATGCCTGCTCCGTAAGGGCTTCGACAACCGGTGGGTGACCAGGGTGATGCAGATGGTTTCCTCGGGTCGCACCGCGGTGAACATTAATGGGGAGATCAACCCATTCTTCCCCACATTCTGTGGGGTGCGTTAGGGCGACCCCTACTCCCCGTTTCAGTTTAACATGGTTGTCGATGCTCTGGTGGCCATCCTGGATAAGGCCAAGGCAGCGGGTCACATTAAGGGGATAGTGCCGCATCTGGTTGGGGGGGATGGGATTTCCTCGCTCCAATATGCAGATGACACCGTTATCATGGTGGAGGGTTCAGAGAGTGATATCTCAAACCTCAAGTTCCTCCTATTGTGCTTCCAGCAAATGTCTGGCCTTAGGATCGACTTCGACAAGAGTGAGGTGATGGTCTTGGGTTACACCCAAGACGAGCGCCAGAGCATAGCGGATCGACTTAACTGCTAGCTCGGGTGCTTCCCCACGACATATATGGGAATACCCATTAGTGACTCCAGGCTTACGGTGGCCAAGCTGCACCCCATGATGCGAAAGCTTCAGCACCGTATCAAGCCCTGGCAGGGTAGGTGGCTCTTGAAAGCGGCCCGTACGGTGCTCATTAACTCGTCCCTCTCCAGCCTGCTATTATTCATCATGAGCTTCTACAGCCCGAGACTGCCACCGTTCAGGGGCGTTTCTTTTGGGCAGGCGAGGGCGATAAGCAGAAGTACCACATGGTCAGGTGGTCTGAGATCTGCAAACCTCGCGACCAGAGTGGACTCGGGATCATGTCCTCCAAACGCATGAACATTGCCCTTCTGACTCGGTGGCTCTGGCGGATTGCCAACGGAGATGGTGGCCTGTGGCTTCGCATCATTCAGCAGAAATACCTCCATGACCAGCCTCTCGCCTTCTGCCAGCGGTTTGGGGGCTCCCAGTTCTGGCAGTCCATCATTTAGCTCCTCCCTGTCCTTCGGATTGGGACCTCGATCGAGATTGGCTACGGCGCCGCCACACTGTTCTGGTTCGATAGATGGACTAGTGACACACCACTTGCGACTCGCTTTCTAGACCTGTTCTCCATCGCGGTTGCCCCGAAGATCTCAGTGGTGAACACCCTTATTGAATTAGGGCAACTCGCGTTCCGGAGACCTTTTGGCCCGGCTGAGAAAGCGGACTAGCAGGAGCTGCTCGACTGTATTGCACTCCACGAGCATGATTTCACGTCGGATGATTACCGCACCAGATGGCGACTAGAGCCTTCTGGACGATTCTCCACCAAATCTCTCTACCTGGCCATCACCCCCTCGCTTGGCCATGAGGCACTCTCCTCCATTTGGGAGATTCGCCTCCCCCTGAAAGTTAGGATCTTCTTGTGGCAATGGATTTGCGGCCGCGTCCCATCAGGCATAGAGGTTCTGAAGCGCAATGGCCCTGGGGATGGGCGTTGCCCGCTATGCGGGCCTGAAGAAGATTTGAACCATATCTTCTTCACCTGCATGTCCGTGCAGTTCCTTTGGAGCTGTTTCCGCGAGATTGTGGGTGGAAGCTGGGACCATAACAACTTCCCCGCTCACTTTGCCAAACTTCAGGCGATCCCACCCGCGGTGCGCCACATTAGGTGGCTGACCATCGGGGTCCTTGCCTGGACTCTGTTGACTGTTAGGAATAAACTTGTGATTCAGCGTATTCCTCTTTGTCGTGGTACTGACGCTTTGTTCAAATGGTCTGGTTACGTGCAGCTTTGGCGGCCACTTAGCCGTCCCAGGGAGAGAGACGCCATCACCTCCATCATCACCCGGCTTCGCTCGATGGCTCTCCGGTTGGTGCCACCTCTTCCCCCGCCACCACCGGAACCAGATTAGATTGTCGTGTCCATGTCTCCGCCTCCACCACCGTCGTCTAGGGATGTTTCGTCGTGCGTCTATGTTGGGCTTGTTGTGCTGTGCCCACAATGGAACTTGGTGCTATTTGTGTCTGTGTGTGAGTATTCGACCTGACTTGCGGTGGCGTTGTGTTGGTGTGTGGTGTGTTTTGTTGTTACCTTGATACTTTGTGCTTGGTGGTTGGTTTATTTATAAAGCGGGGAGAAATCCTTTTTCGGTAAAACAACAGTTTGCACATATATTCGTCGAGCGTCATGGCATGGTCAGATGGTAGCGCATGATAATGGTGGCGCGAGCTATATATCCATGACACGACCATCGCTCTTGCAGTGAACAATTGTGCTGCAGAAACAATATTGCAGACCAAGGCAAAGATAAATTGTTTTTTGACAAAATAATATGTGCTAGTAAAACAAAATTGGATGAATATCACCTGGCATTTTTGTCGGATGATACTGATCATCATGCGTGCTAGGACTAGTGCTCCTTTTTATGTTTGGCATAATGGTCTTTGAATCAATCATGCGTACATGCACTTCCCTCCATCTGCACATCTCGTATCATCACCCTATAACTGCAAGGCTTTCTGTTGCTTCACTTCCCCATTGTATGCATTATCTTTTCAGGTAAGTGTTTGCAGGCAGAAAGTGTGGCAGTGCTCGGAAGCGTGGGCGACGCAGCTAGGCCACAGGTAGAGGTTTGCAGGTAGTCAGACAAGGCTACCACACAGTTTGAAATTGCAACCAAAGTTCTGAACTGTCTTGACTTGGCAACTTGCAGCGCGTTCGTCGGGCACCTCGATGTGGTATATAGCCATCTTTGAGGCACACGTCGCTGCTATTGCAGGAGGCGCGCAACCGGAGTTGGCAACTTTGCGGCGAGGTGAGGCCGCGCGGTTGGGCAGAGGCAAGGTTGGCTCAATCGCGCGGGTGGGTCAAGGTCATGACAGCAGTTCAGCATAGAACCGCAACATAGGCGGAGATGACGCGTAAGACCCGCACGGTGGTTGTGGAGGTGAAAAGGTTAGGGCGACTCGCAGGCGGCGGCTTGCTACAGAAACAACGCAACAGAGGAGCCCACTTGGCGTCATCTTGGAGCAACACAACAAAGGCTCGGACGGCAGCTCACGACAGACCCGTTTAGGGGAGATTGGTGTGATGCCGAAGTGTCGTGTAATGGAAATGGCTCAGCAGCGCAGCCGGACGACGGCGGAGGCGGCAGGCGCTCGAGATAAGGCCCGGAGGCTCTCAGCTGCAAACGAGGCCGCCCCGATGCCGCAGGGGCGAGATGAGGCCGCTGGATTCCGGTGGTGGCTTGACGCAGTGGAAGACTGCGGCGGGCGGCGATTTGAGGTGGCGATGGACCACGACGGGTGGTTCGAGGCGGCGGCATGCCAGCGAAGGCGATTCGATGGCCGGGTCATGGCCACTCGTGGTAGAGGTAGAGGCAGCTCTCCACAGCGGCTCGGATTCAGGAAGACCCAGATGGCGCGGGGCGGCTCTCCACGGCCGCTCGTAGGCCCCCTGCGATGCAGAGGTAATGCAAGGCAACGAGGACGGCGATGACTCAGGTCGGATCCCAGGCGGGCGCGCGGTCGACGAGTCCAAGTCCGACTCAATCTGGAGTCCAATAGAGTGCTTCGCTGGATCCCTCTTCTTTGGTATTCACGTGCTAAACCCCTGTAGTAATTTTTCCTTTCTTAACTTCTTAGTGGATTCCTTGTATGATCCGGCTTCACGTGACGGTCTCAGCGACTCCCTTAGCTTCTCGCGATGAGGCAGCGGAAAGTGATCCGACCATGACGGACCGCCTGGTTATGTGTGACAGTGCAAACAGACGCAATCCGACTCTTCTTCATATGAAAATCATGAATTTCTTGGAACCCTGGGAAGGATCCCTCCAAGAACTCAACACCACTGTGCGTGAGCCCCACGGTGGGCGCCAACTATCGTGGATTTGTCACGGCAGATGTCCTAGTGTGAGGACTTAGTCGTGAGGCCAGCGCATCTACGTAGTAGCTTGAGAGGGGCTGATCGGAATCGAGAGACGCAACACAAGACAAGGGTTTAGGCAGCTTTAGGCCCCGGGAAACATCATCCGGTAATAACCCTACGTGCGGTTTGTGGCTAGGTCTCATTATGATTATGTGGGAGTTGCCGTATAAGCCGGCTCTCCTCTAGTTGTATCTAGCCCTAGAGATTATTTCTTCTTGCTTGTCCCTCTTGGGGAGCCCTGCCCCTCCTTATATAAGTTGAAGGGGAGGCTTACTTGTAGAGTCCTAGTTGGATTAGGACTAGCTTATTCTCTATTACAAGCCGGATACAAGTCCGGGTCTTGATTCCTTGTAGGGGAAATACTCCTCCCACCTTTCCTATTAAGCCAGCCCACCGTCACAGGAACCGGCCTATTGGGCCTTGGGCCTTGTCATCCGTCTGACCCGCCCGCCGGGTCACCAGTGAGTCGCAATGTTCAGGTAGGCTGCCCGTAAACCGCCAGGTCCGAGCGGGTCGCCAAGCTCCAGCCGGGTCATACATCCGGCGGGTTACACCACGGGGTATATCCCCGACAATCACCCATCCTGAAATTACTCCAAGCTGAGCACGCTTAACTTTGAAGTTCTGTCCGAATAGGCCCCCGGAAAAGAAGGAATTCCTTATTGATATGTGTAGTCTATCATCCCTAATAAGCCAGGCTATCACAATTAACATCCTACAATCACTGCAACTAGAATCATTTATTGACTAAGTTGACAAAACCATGCCTACACGTCAACTTAGTAGGCCCATAGGTCTGCCTCCAAATCTGGTGGGTCCCAGCTAGCAGAGGAGGAATCATTCTTATTGCATGTAATAAGGAGTCACTTCCTTGCGTGCGAAGATGTATCTGGTGGGTCCTAACTGTCAGGGAGAGGAAACTTTTTTGCCTAATAAGGAGGCAGTTCCTTGTGTGCATCCATGGACCATGTGGGTCCCTACTGTCAGCCTCTCCACGTACATCCCTCTTTCGATAGCTATCGTTTGTTGACAAAGTGGACCGCGCCGCGCCGAGAGAACCAACATGATGGACGACAGCGAGGCCGAGGAAGGGAATGACCCGGAGCAGGGGAAGACACAACAGTGGATGCCCATGCGGAGGGGAGTACGAGAGTTCACTGGTTCAGCTGTGGTGTGAGGCTACCATCGGCGGAGAATAATATGAGATTTGGGTGAGTAGAGGAATGGCCTAGACAGGGATGGGAGTAGGGTGCGCCGGGGAGGCTTGCACGGTAGTCTAGCCGGCCACGGGAGGTGGAGCAGGCAATACCACCGGTAGTGGTTTGGGCGGAAGAAGCAAGAATATCCGAGATTGAAAAGCACGACAGCCGTTGGATGGACATTCAATGACCACTATTGCTAGAGTCGTGCATTCACTATAAATTGACAAGGCCTTGCGTACACGTCGACTTAGTAGGCCCACAAGTGAGCATCACATCTGTGGCAGACATCATATCGCCCATTTGCTAGTTTTAATAATTTACTACCCATTTTTTCATTCTAATGGAATTTACTACAACCCATTTACTGTTTGTTAACATTACGTTCCATTTTCTAGTGAGTACAATGGTTAATAATTCCAACCAAATTTCCCACATTTTGATGGGATCTGAACTAATTTTTATCCTAAAATTACGAGTCAGATTCAATCTAATTTTAAAATAAATTTATATTAGTTAAAAATCCAACAAAATTTTTGTGCGCCCAACAAGTAGTGAAATTAAAAAAAAAAATCCAAAAAAACTAATTTTGAAACTAATTACCGGTTGGGTGCGTTTTTTTATTTATAGTCCATTTATTATTTCTTAAAGCCCATTTTTATGGGCAAGCCGTATGCAACCCTCTAAGGAAAGATTTGCTTGCGAGCAGGGCGGAGAATAACAAGTCGGCTTGGGTTGGATATTCCTTAAATAAAGTAAAGTCGGCTAGCCATTTTCACATAGAAAAATTAGTATCCGGGCTGGATATTTGGTTGATATAAAATAATAGCCTCGACTGGATGGGCCACATCCCGCCCAATTGATACCCTGCTCCTCTAAAAAACTACAAAAACATTGCTAAAAAATCCTGCTCACCCTACAAAAAAATACTTGAGCTGCTGGGTCCCAGCTACCGGCCGCTCCTTGTGCAATATTCTCGTTTATTTACTATATGTTGACAATGGTGTGGGACCTTGATGTCAGGAAACCAAGAGGAAGCATTTTTTCTAGTAGTTGTAAGGAGGCACCTGCCTACGTATGGCCATGGCCCTGGTGGGTCCCTACTTTCATCCTCTCCATGTAAAGTAATCTCATGATTCCTCTCGTTTGACCATGTTGGCAACGCGAGGCGGCGGCGCCACGGCAAGCGCAACAACACGAAGGATGACGGAGAGGGCCTCGCGGGCCCTACGGATGGTCTGATACAACGCCAACTGCTTATTCAGGAAGTTAGGATCATCAGGCCACATGTTCACGATGACATTGTCGTTTGCTTGTTTGCCGGGGATTCATCCCTCCTAGAGCCGGTGCTCGTTGAGGATACGAAGGTTGTAGCACTGATCCTCCCGCACTTGCCAGAATGCCGATTAACGCGACGCTGGTAGCTTGTTTACCATTACGTCGAAGTGCGGCCGCACCTGCTCTATGTTGAACACGGCAAGAACCGGCATGGGCGGCGGCGCCAAGGATAACCTAAAAGTATAAGGAATCACAACAGTTTTCGAGGGTAGAGTATTCAACCCAAATTTATAGATTCGACACAAGGGGAGCCAAAGAATATTTGTAAGTATTAGCAGTTGAGTTGTAAATTCAACCACACCTGGAGATTAAATATCTGTAGCAAAGTGATCACTAGCATAGTAGTATGATAGTTTTGATAGCAGTGGTAACTGTAACAATAGTAGCAGTAGTTTTGTAGTAATTGTAGCAGTACTAACTTAGCAAGATCAATATGTGGAAAAACTCATAGGCAATGGATCGGTGATATCATTGGATAATATTCATCATATAACAGTTATAACCTAGGACGACGCAGAACTAGATACCGTTTATCGATAAAATGTAGGCATGTATTCCGTAAATAGTCATACGTAGTCAGAATTCCGATTCGACTCCTAGAATCCTACGACTTCATGACCCTATGGAAGCATGTTGATCTAAGTCCCACAATGAATCTGAAGCATGTTGAATTCATGTTGAGTCGTGATCCAAATCATAGAATCCTATACAAAACTGCAGAATCCCGACTATGCTATGGACTATGTATTATTCTAGTAATTTAGCTAAGCCATCTATGTAGTTGTAGCAGAATAGTATGCCATCATCCAAACCCTTTTTCACATGCCTCATGGTCATTTGTTGCCCTCCCAAGCCCAAATGCTCATCCGCAGACATCTTCGATCTGGCTCTTAGAATCCCGAGAACAAAACAGAGGATCAGGTTTGTTAACAGATGGAATGGGTGTGAGAAGGAGGATGCGTCAAGATTGATCGGAGAAGGAGAACAAGACCCTTCAAGGTTCTGCACCGTGGGTTATCTATACAAGTGATCGGTTATTCATGAACTCTAGAAAAACATCCAAAGTAAATTTCATGCATTGAAGATTTAAATGTTCTATATATTTCCCTCCATATGTGTTCCATAATGCAAGCTAGATAGTAGGTTAGCTATGAAAATAAGTGCAATACGACCAGCATTGATGTGTACGGTTTTTGCTCTATTTGTGTTGAAAATCTATAGAACCCATATAATTTTCTAGCATGGATGCAAAATATCTTATTTGAGTAAATCTAGTAGAATCCTCGATTCCACGACTCGATACTACGACTCGATTCTGTCCAAGGAAAATCGATCCAACTCCGAATCCCGACTCTGAGTACCTTTCCGTGCTTATGGAAAAGAACTCAGCGGGGTCCATAAGGAAACTAAGGGATATTAAGGCTTCCTTTTAATAGAGAACCGGATCAAAGCATTAAGGTGATGGAGGATGATTGATGATGACAAAGACGGAAGATCCTCCTCTTCGGAGCCCTAAACGGACTCCAGATTTGGCCTCCCGATGAAGAATAGGAGATGGTGACGGCTCCATATTGTAAAACGTGATGAAACTTCCTCCTCTAATTTTTCTCCGAAAATAGGAATTTATAGTGGCGGAGTTAGGGTCAGCGGAGCCCCGTGGGCCCATGAGACACCAGGG
>LR738715.1:413353871-413388633 GCA_902687465.1 Secale cereale
GTGGCGTGCCTTGGTGCCTTGTGGCAGCCGGGGCACCTACTCCAGGTGGTTTTTCTTTTATTCCATAAAAAATCTCCAAATAGTTTTGTCCTATTCCGAGAAGTTTTATTTTTGCACAAAAAACAACACCATGGTAGTTCTGCTGAAAACATCACCAGCCCGGGTTAGTTTCATTCAAATCATGCAAATTAGAGTAAAAAACAAGAGCAAAAGCATTAGGAAAAGTAGATACGACGGAGACGTATCGACTTCCCCAAGCTTAACCCATTGCTTGTCCTCAAGCAATTAAGATGACAAACTAAAAGTGATAAAGAAAAACTTTACGAACTCTTTTGTTCTTGTTTACACACACACAGACACAGACACAGACACACACACACACACATATATATATACACACACACACATGCTTAAATAATACTCAAGTTTTCATCAAAGATCATAACTAACCATGCGGACGATAACTCTTAGAAATTATATTTATTCATATCAATGGCATAATCAACTAGTGAGCAATAATAAGATATCTCAAATGCCAACACTTTGTAAAAACAATCATGATATAATATGACAATAATGGTATCTCACTAGACCTTTCTGAGACCGCAAAACATAAATGCAGAGCACCTCTAAAGTTCAAGCAGCGACTAGACATTGTAATTCATGCTAGAAGAGATCCAGTCATGCTAACACTCAACATTAACTATACTCAATGCATAAGAATGACAATAGTGCTCTCAAGTCTGGTGCTTTTTTGAGAAGATGATGACTCAACTTAAAAAGTAAATGGATAGTCCCTTCTCAGAGGGAAGTAGGGATTTGCCAAGGTGCTAGAGCTCAAAGTTTTAAATCACATGAATATAATTTTGGGAGGTACACCTTTCCTGTCAATGTTACGACCAAGAGTTTTCAATATCTTCCATGCTAAGAAAATTAGTGGCGGTTCCCAAGTGGTAAAAGTAAAGTTTACCCCCCTCCACCAACAAACACAAGCCATGGCTAGCCGAATCCTCGGGTGCCCTCCACACCAACAACAGTCCAGGGGAGTTTGGTTTAATTGTTATTGTTATTTTTCATGGTACTGGGCATCCCGATTACGAGCCCCTCTCGTGCAAAGATGAGTGAATAAACACTCATCATGAGAATAAACCGCTTAGCATGGAAGATACTGACCACCCTTTGTCACTCTATGAGCGGTACGGGCACACAAAATGGATGTTCGGTTGAATATTTTAGAGGTGGCACATGCAAATTTACTTGGGACGATAGAGTAATACCGTATATAGGTAGATATAGTGGACTCGTCTAGAACAACTTTGGTTTAGGATTTTGATGCACAAGCAATATTCCTGCTTAGTACAGGTGAATGCTAGCAAATAGACTGAGAAGCGACTAGCTAGAGAGCGAAGATGGTCATAATCATGCATTGAGAATAATTACCATTGAGTACTAGCATGAGTAGGATATAAACACCTTGAATATAAATATCATGGAGGCTATGTTGGTTCTGATTCAACTACATGTGTGAACATGTGCCAAGTCAAGCCACTCGAAACATTCAGAGGAGGATACCATATCATCATACTACTTCACAATAATTTTAATGCATGCTGACACCCAAGATAAATCATTATCCACTCCTAGCACTTATGCATGGCATGAACAACTATAATCTCTAATGGTCATCACAAACATGTTTTAACATGACAAGCTGAATCATGGGTACCGACTTAAACATATTTACAAAAACAAAAACAAGTTCAGTTCATACCTGCCTTTCCTTGCCACAACCACTTCATCAAATATCGTCATTATTGGCTTTCACTTGCACGACCGAATGATGTGAGGATAATAATAGTGAAAGAGTGCTGTGGACTAAGCTGGCATATGCAAGCATTTATTTAGAGGAGAAGACAAAAATAATGTGGTCTCTTTGTTAGATCAACAATTATTGCATATGAGAGCCACTCAACATTTTCATCGTGGTCTTCTCCTCATACTGACTAAACAAAAGAAGAGAAATTCGGAGAAACACACCGATTTTTTTTTCAGTTTTTGTTTTTCTAGAAGAAAGCAAATTAAAGAAGGAAAAACAAAAAACGAGAAAAAAATATTTACACGGGAAAGCTCCCGAAAAGCGAAAGAAGAAAAGAGAAATCTTTTTGGGGTTTCTTTTAGTGCTACAACTAAATTAAACTGGAAAGAAAAGCCGAAAAGAAGGAAGAAATATTTTTGGGTTTTCTCAAAGCTTTTCAAACACACAAGAAGAAAGCGAGATAATGAAACTATCATGGATGATACAATGAAAAATTGTGAACATCGACTAATGGAATGAAGTGTGTGAGCATGGATGTAATGCCGGTGAGAAATACGTACTCCCCCAAGCTTAGGCTTTTGGCCTAGCTTGGTAATCACCATCCGTGGCCTGGATAATAATCAGAGTGATAGCTCATGGGGCCCTTGGTGCAGTCCCCGCAGCCCGATGAGCAGACTCAACCACCGCGTTATACTCGTGCGCCTTGCTCTCAAGAATGTAGCATCTTCCTTTATGTTGATAATCAAAGAGAGCATGTGCAGACAAAATAACAGGTACAATGGGTTTCTGATTGAACATTAGGTTGTAATTATAATCATTGGCTGTAGCCTTAAGGAACTTATGGCACTTCATGGCTTGAAAGTCTAAGTACTGAGTAGGTAAGATAGGATCATTAGGCCGTGGTGACACGCCCAACTTCCTAGCTATACGAGAGGCATAAACACCACCATAAAAGTGGCCACTATCAGCATTGCGATGCAACCTCCGTGCAATGATCGCTCCCAGATTATAAAGGTTAATTCCAGTTAAAGCAGTGTGTATGAGACTCAAGTCTGGGGCACAAAGAGGAATGCAATCTTGTTTACCCACAATGCATTTTCCACTAAAGAGTGCAAAGTATTGAATTTATGGAAAATGTAGACTTTTTATTCTAGCTTGAGTCACTCCCCTATTCTCACCATAACATAGACTTAAATGCCTCATAATCAGATTTTGGTGGTTTGTCCAACTAACCCCAATATGTAACATGCAACAAAAAACTCTTCTAGAGGCATGGTAATAACATTACCATAAAGGTCAAATGAGACTCTGGACTCGCGAGATTAATTTTTTTTCTGAAAGTCTGCGTGAGGTTGAGATGCTGAATATGAAGGAAATATGCCCTAGAGGCAATAATAAAGTTGTTAGTTATATTTCCTTGTATACCATGATAAATGTCTTTTATTCATGCTAGAATTGTATTAACTGGAAACTTGATACATGTGTGAATACATAGACAAAACAGAGTGTCCCTTGTATGCCTCTACTAGACTAGCTCATTAATCAAAGATGGTTATATTTCCTAACCATAGACACGAGTTGTCATTTGATCAACAGGATCACATCATTAGGAGAATGATGTGATGGACAAGACCCATCTGTTAGCTTAGCACTATGATTGTTTAGTTTTTCTGCGATTGCTTTCTTCATGACTTATACATGTTCCTATGACTATGAGATTATGCAACTCCCGAATACCGAAGGAACACCTTGTGTGCTATCAAAGGTCACAACGTAACTGGGTGATTATAAAGATGCTCTACAGGTGTCTCCGAAGGTGTTTGTGGTGTTGGCATAGATCGAGAATAGGATCTGTCTCTCCAAGTATCAGAGAGGTATCTCTCGGCCCTCTCGGTAATACACATCATAATAAGCCTTGCAAGCAAATGACTAATGAGTTAGTCATGAGATGATGTATTACGAAATGAGTAAGGAGACTTGCCAGTGACGAGATTGAACTAGGTATGCTGATACAGACCATCGAATCTTGGGCAAGTAACATACCAATGACAAAGGGAACAACATATGATGTTATGCGGTCTGACCGATAAAGATCTTCATAGAATATGTAGGAACCAATATGAGAATCCAGGTTCCGCTATTGGTTATTGAGCAGAGATGAGTCTTGGTCATGTCTACATAGTTCTCGAACCCATAGGGTCCGCACGCTTAACGTTCGATGGCGATCGGTATTATGAGTTTATGTGTTTTGATGTACCGAAGGTAGTTCGGAGTCCTGAATGTGATCACAGACATGACGAGGAGTCTCAGAATGGTCGAGACATAAAGATTGATATATTGGAAGGTTATATTCGGACACCAGAATGGTTCCGGGGGTCACCGGATAAATACCGGAGTACGGGAGGTTACCGGAACCCCCCGGGGAGTAAATGGGCCTTATTGGGCTTTATGGGAGAGAGAGAAGGGCTGCCTAGGGCAGGCCGCGCGCCCCCAAGCCTAGTCTGAATTTTACTAGGGGGGAGGGGCGGCGCCCCCTCCTTCCTTCTCTTTCTCTCCCCCCTTCCCTCTTCTCCTACTCCTACTAGGAAAAGGGAGAACTACTTCCAATGGGAGTAGGACCCCCCTCCTTGGCGCGCCTCCTCCCTAGGCCGGCCACCTCCTGTCGGCGTTCTGGGAACGGGGGTACCCAGACTTGCCTACCTGCGCCCCACGGCGTGGCTCACCAGATGGCCTGGTACGGCCCATCATCTTCAGCAACCACTCAAGACCCTTGCGAGGGGCCAAGCCTCGCGAGGCGGACGACGCAAGACATCCCCCGGGGCATCCTCACTAGGCTGGCTCGTAAGGATTAGAGATATCAAGGCGAGGGGCACCTCACGAGGTCTTCGTGACGTGAGCAGTGATGACCAAGGCCAGGCGGGCGCCAGCGGGCGCAGAGTGACAGTTTCCTCTTTGGTGCTAAAGGAGTAGGTGCAGGCGAAGAGTCCTGAGGCATCAAGCAAAGGTTTCCATATCGGTGCAACAAGACCAAGACCAGCAGGACAGCAGAACGGAGGTCATTATGGAGCCCACTGTGGCGTCACCACCAGAGCCTTTGGCAGGCGAAGACTACCTTTTGTCAGGATAGCTTGTAATAGCTGCCCCCCTTCAAATTTGGCCGTTGTTGGATCCCTTCCCTCTCAATATTTGGGAAGAGGATCCGGGCCACTAGAAATAGGACTAGCCATCACCATTGGGATCATCTCATCTTGAGCTGATCAGATAGTAGGTCGCACACCACAAGCTCACCCGAGCGCAAGAACCCCTCTCCTTAGGAGGCAGTTCATCCATGTACTAGTTCTTCATCTGCCTACAAGGCAATCCACCACACCACACTTGATTAGGGTATTACACCATAACGGTGGCCCGAACCTGTATAAACTTTGTGTCCCTTGTTCTACGGATCTGACGAGCTAGGCCTAGGATCATTGTGTAGACGAGCTAGGGCGGAAGGAGAGATATTCATGCGCACCCCAGGTAGCTCATTTATTATTTTGTCACTCTGACTGAGGTGGTTTGTTCTCTTGCTCCCATTCCCAGGCTTTCTAGACTCTGGAGTATTGGAATCCAATGCCATCTGATCTTAGGTTGTTGGCACTTGATCTACAATAAATAAATAAATGTTTTTTTAACCTTTTACAATATAATAGAATGAAGCAGTACCTCCAAATCCTAATAAAACCGCCGAAAATCACAACCGGATTTGTTCCCTCCCTTTAATACTAGAGATCTGATGGAGTAAGTGGGAAAAAAAACTGAATTGTTTTGACACCACTGGTTAAAGGGCCATTAGTAGTAGAAGGAAGTTCACTCTCAACAAACAAACAGCTTCAGCTTGGAGCTTGGAGTTGCAGCTGGAGATGGACTGCACATCCTCCATTCCCTCTAAATAAATATAAAAGCAGCTTCAGCTTGGAGCTTGGAGTTGCAGCTGTAGATGGAAGTGACCCAAATTAAAAATGATTTGGCAGTGCTAGATAATTTAAATAGATAGATAATTTGTAACATATGCATTTAGTTGAAGCAGTTTCATGATCTGGTTTTGTATGTTAAATTTCAGATAATTGTGCTGCCACACTGATACACTCTTATTTCAGATAATGCTGCTTATATTTTCTCTTATACAATGTTGGTGCTTGTCTATATGAAGCTATTTGAAATGATATGCTATTTGAAATGATATGCTCAAGCCTATGCAAACTGGAATTTGAATAGTCTAAAGTGGAGTTGAAAGCCGGATGCACTCCATCCAGATTTTTGCTGGGTTTTGTCTCCGACCATCGTGTCGTGATAATTTTGCAGGTACCCCGAGAGGCCCTTGAGTTTGCTGGAATGTTGATTAACTTCCGTTCCGGCAAATTCGGGTACTCCATATGTCCTATTTTCAGCAAAGGTCATGTTGAAATTTTTCGTGAATTTTAGCATGACTTTGCTAAAAATAGGACATATGGGGTACTTGTGACTAATGCATGGGCCGGGGTATCTTAGTACTTAATTAAGTAGGATCAACTGCCCCTTTATTCTTGCTGCATTAAACCATAGGCGGCAATAGAGCCAAGTGATTAGGCCCAACTTAGAGTTCTCCTTCCCAGCTTAGCTTTTAGGATGCCTCGGTGTCGACAAACCATAAATTATAAAACCTTGGCTTTTAGGGTGCCTCGGTGTCGATAAAAACCTAAATGATGAAAGCTTAGGCTTTTAGGGTGCCTCGACGTCGAAAAACCCTCAATGATAAAAGCTTAGCTTTTAGGATGCCTCGGTGTCGACAAACCCTAAATGATGAGACCATGATCTTGTTCCTTGACAATAACCAACTTTTTGACCAAACTTTTTTCCTATTTAGAGAGAACCATGGCCCACAACGACGAGGCCGGTGATTCGGGCGGCAAGGCATTCTGGGAGCTATCCTAGGAGATGGAGGAACAACCTCACTTGTATGAGGACGCCGCGAAAGACACCGATCCTGACACCACTGATGGTGCCGCCGAGGATGACCCCACTGATGGTGCCGTCGGGGATGACACCACTAATGGTGCCGCAGAGGATGCCACCACTGATGATGGCGGCGCACGCACAGATGGCAGCCAACCGAAGAGGCAACGGAAGGACCAGCGCCCGACTGTGCTCCGCACCGTCAAGGAGGAATTTACTGAAGTGGACTCCGACGGGAATCCAACGGCGCCCGAACGAATAGTCAAGGGGTACTCGCTTCAGCTTGGGTGCATTCTCCGGAGCACTGTCTCGATCAACACCGAGAACCTAAGGCATAAGGACCGAGGGAATTTGCGCAACCTCCTCTTCACGAAGCTGCACGAACAATACAAGTTCCCCGCTGAATTTGAAAACACAAGCCTCATAGGGAATAAAGTGAACAATGCCGCCCTCACGAGGATGAGCACGACCCTGTCTACTTGGAGAAGCTCGGTGAAGAGAATGATTGACAAAGGTTTTAGTTATGAGAAGATCAAGGAGAAAAATCCTTCGATCATCGAAGATGACTACAACGACTTCAAGATCAAGTGCGAGAGCACCGCAACCTCCGAATCAAGTCAGTGGGGGAAAGAAATGCGGGAGTTGAACTTAGGGGAACACACACTCGGTCCCGGCGGTTACAGAGTGGCGGAGCCTATATGGGACAAGGAGGAGGCGGAGCGTGCCGAGCAAGGCCTACCGCCCCTCTCCGATAAATACGGTGACAAGCAGACCAGGAACTTTGTCAGGGCCCGGTACAAGAAGGACCCGAAAACAAAGGAGCTTACCACGGATCCGAAGAACAGGGCGCTTGAGCTTGTTCTGGTAAGGAATACACCCCCGCGTAATTAGCTCCATATGGTTGCATTCTAATTAATGAAGCCAAATTTCTAAATGGTTCACATTCCTTCCGCAGGCGACTGAAAGCAGTAGTGTGTGTTGACTCAGAGCACCCCTTGGGACACCACTCTAAATAGGGCGTTGAATGTAATGAAAAAAAGGATAAGCTCAGTAAGCCGTCTTCAGCTGGTCGTGTGGCCGGCAAAGGCTTGTCCACAAAATGGTTGTCATACTATAACGCTGGTGGGCGAAAGGAGGAAAAGACCAGCTCGGAAAGCCAGTCGCGCGAGGTTCAAGAACTCAAGGCACAAGTGGCGCGGATTCCGGAGATTTTCCAAGAGCAAGTGCAACAACAACTGGGATCGACGCTCACCGGCATTATGCCTACCTTGATTCAGGGGCTGACGACGTGGATTGCGGGCGGCCAACAGGGGCCGCCCCTGATTCCCAGCTTCGCGGCCAGCAACTCGCAGAACGCGATGGCGGGGCCATTGGTCTCTCCGGCGGAGGCGGCATTGGTGTCTCCGACGCCGGCACGGGAGCTTAATGCACCCGGGTGTACGCCGGCCGGCACCTCTGCAGCAAGCGGCCCCTCCGTCAATTGCACGCCCGCCGTTGGCGGTGCCTCGACATTAGCCGAGCTCGACGCCATCATCACGGTAACTAATTAAGCCTCTCTCGGCCGAGGACTTCATCTCCTTGCCTTTGACTGGGCATCCCTGATGCCCTACATGTTTTCGCAGGGTGCCGCCGACGTTCCGTGCACTCTCCTGCACTTCGTGAACAACGAGTTGGTCGATGTCGCCAAGGGCAAAATCGTTCAACCAGGCAACCCCGTGTTCCACGGTACTTCGATGCCACCCACCTTATATAGGGTTCAACTGGTTCGGGTGCTGCCAGGCTGCGACGAGTTGTTACCTCCGATTCGACCCGTCGGGGCCGACGAAGATGATGTGATGACCCTCAGCACCTGCCTAAGCTGGCCCCTGCTTTGGCCGAAGAACCAGATTCGTTTGGGGGCCGGGGACACCACCCCAAAGACAACACCGCCAGTCGCGCCGGCGCCAAGCCATGGCAAGACCGCCGCAACGGTGCCGGACATCCCTATGCCACTGGATCCGAACATGCATATGGCACAGGATCCGAACGACAACGATGACAACGACGATGATACATTTGCCAACGTCGATGAGTACTTTGCCGATCATGGGGACGATGGCGAATTCATGGGGCCTCCTTCTCAAGAACCCAACCCTACAAAAGACGTGCACGATCTAGCCGGTACCGCGGAGAAACCAAGTTGCAACAGGCGTCGTCTGTCTGTCAGGACCCCGATCCTAAGTCACACCGATCTAGCTTGTAACACATCATATCACTTTGTGGCCTCACGCACGGTATCCCCACGGGTGCCACCTTACCTGGCCCGGGACCGTTTGCGCATTTTGGCACACATATATGACAGTGTCGCTAGCATCCATATGACAGAGAACCCGAGCCGACATGGCTAGTTATAAACCAAAAGTGGCACTAAATTAAAGAGACAGGCATTCATGACCCAGCAACGAACGTGTCGGTCATCAACGTATGAACCCAAGTCGTAGCAAGCTACATGGACTTAAAGGAACAACGCGTGACATTTCCCCTAAGGGACAGACACAGGAACGAAGAAAGACACATGCCGGCCAGCCTACGTGTTCCGAGTGGTAGCAAGCTACCAAGGCTCATTGGAAACACTAGGAGGCATTTCCCTGTAAGATAGGCTACCAAAGGAAAACAACTAGGTGTCGGGTCCCACACATACCAAGCATTTCAATCATACACACAATATGCTCAATATGTGCAAATACAACATTGCATCACAACAGAACTCTATGACTCAAGTACTTTATTTAAAGGCTCCAAAGAGCCATACATAACATATTCATACAGGTAGGGGTCACATGACCCAACACTCAAGTCATACAGTCATACAAGCACAAGCGGAAGCTACATGTCTGAGTACAGACAACTTAGAAAATAAAACAGGCTTGGTGTAGCCTGACTATCTACTAGGCCCTTCACAAGCTCCAGATCTCCGTCTGGGTAGCAAGCTACTCGTCGACGTCAACGTCTATGTAGAACCCATCAGAAGGGGCAGGGTTCTCCTCTGCAACAGTTATTAAGCAAACATGAGTACAAAGGTACTCAGCAAGTCTTACAACAGAACCTATCATACATGCAACATTATCAATAGGGGGTAGTGGAGTTCATAGCAGAAAGCCAGCTTTGACTCTTGGCTAACCTATACTACAACTCTCAACAGATTGCAAGATATTACTACGTACACGAGTCCTCTACTCACCACAACAATACACCATCGAGGATCCTCTTCCGTCATCCTACAGAAGGGCCATCCACGGCACTCACACTTGTCTTGAGGCTTTTAGTAGTATCCATCAACTTGTCTATGAACTGTAAGAGTAACCAAGTAATCCGTACCATGAACAACGGCTATTCGAATAGATTGATAACCCTGCAGGGGTGTACTTCTTCACACACGCTTCCACCACTTATCGCCGTTTACTCGACATGTACTCGGCAACCTTCAAGCGGAAGCCCAGCAAGGGTGTCGGCCACGACCTGACTAACTACACAAGTCTCTCGTCCAGGTTTATCGCCTATTTGGGTTCCATCCGCGGGGAGATCCGGCCGGGGTGTCGCTCACGGCCCCAAACGATGTGTACAGGGTTCCCGAGTCACCAAACGGGCAACCGGTACACCGTGCCACGTACCTGTCGCATCACAGCCCACCCCGAGGGTCAGCGCTGTGCACGACCACCAGTAAACTACAAATACCAGAAACTAGTTGCAACTCCTGGACAGAGATCAAGGGTAATTAATAAGTTGAGAGGGTCAATTAAGGATCCCAATGTGTGGTAGTAGCTGAAACTTGAACCACACATACAGATCTCGGGTTCTATGGACGGTTCCAATGAAACAACCCACCACGTACTCCTACATGGCCTTTCATCGATACCTTTACAAAACATGTTCCACACTTCCTTCTCTTTACCGGTATGATCATTTCACTCTGATCCATCACCCAGATGAATCATACCTGACACAACTCTAAGCATATCAGGCAACATAAACAAATAGCATGGTGGATCACACATCACATGGCTCAATCAACTCCTACACATGCTAGTGGGTTTCAACTATTTGCTGTGGCAATGACAGGTCATGCAAGGGAATAGGGTTCAACTACCGCAGCAAGTAGCAGTTCACACGCTGTTGCCTTAATGTAGTAAAAGAGAGCAAGAGCGAGAAGATGGGTTTGTATCGGAATGATCAATGATTGCTTGCCTGACATAGTGGTTGTCGGGTACTGCTCTTCAGCTGGATACGCAGAAGTATCCTCGGGAGCAGGACCTAACACGGAGAATATCGGCGATACAATCAATAAGCAAACAAATGCAACAATATGATGCATGCTCATGATATGGCAAGATGCATGTGTTTTGGGCTAATGCAACTATAACCAGAAGGGTTTGAGCCCATTTGAATCAAAGATTCAAATTGAAACTCAAACTATTATTTATTTAAGTGCATTATCATGTTTTAGAGTATACAGAAAGGTTACCTTGCTCAAACATGCATGAAACTAGTGCCATTGGAAAGATTGGATTTTTCTGATCATTTTTCATATATAAATCTTTTCCATCTGAGCTACTGTTGAATTTATATGATTTTTTTGAAGTTTAAAGCATTTTCTGGAATTTCCTGAATTGTTTTAAATCAAATAATCCCAGAAAATCCTATACTGCGTCAGCATGACATCATGCTGACGTCAGCAAGTCAACATACCTGATCCAGGTCAAACCTGACTGGTGGGTCCCTCGTGTCAGTGTCTCTGGAGCTAATTCCGGTCAAAACTAGAGTTGACTGGGTTTGACTAAGCGATGGGGCCCACTGTTAGTGACTATGGTGGTTAATCTAATTACTGTTAGCTCCTAATTAACAGGCCACGTCAGCCCGCCGGAGTTTGGCCGGCGGCGACCATTTCGCACGGCGGTGACTCGTCGGAATCCTTGTTCCGGCGACCATTTGCCACGCGGATGGGCTCTATGTGCTCCTGGTGATGCACCGCATCCAACGGTGCCACTGGTTGGTCGATTGGTCGCCGGAGTCGACGGCGACAAACTCGTCCGCGGTGGCGCTCACACGGAGTTGGCCGGGACAGCGTTGTGGTGCTCGGTAGGAGGAGTTAGAGCTGGCATTAGCTTGCTGGTGATCTACTGATCCTAATGGCGTGCTCAGCTACGAGGCACGGTGCCTGTGGCCACGTCGGCGAGTTGGCCGGCGGCGGTGAGCTACGGTCAGCAAGGGGGCGGCGGCTACAAGGCGTAATCGAGCCCGTAGAGAGAGGGGTTCGAAGCGTGAGCTCACAGCGGTCGCAGAGGGCGTCGATGCAAGCTCGGGGGAGGTCGGACGGCGACGTACGGGCGACGGCGATCTCCGGTGCCGAAGGTTGAAGACGACGGCGGGGAGGGCGTTGTAGGGCTTCTAGCGCCGTGTGCGTCGGTGGGGAGCTTCGGGGCGATGCGGCGGAGCTAATGGTGCGTCGGGGAGGCGAGGGAGTGGCGTAGGGCACGGTGGCAGCGATCGACGGCGACGAGCTCGCTCGGTGGAGCTCGGCGGAGGGGTGAGAGGAGGGGAAAGACACAGGGGAGAGGGAAGCGGTCGAGGGGGTCTGCGTGGCGTCATACAAGTCCATCCAGGGCGTCGAAGGGGCCAGCCAGGTAGGCAGGAGGTGGCCGGCGCATCGGCGGCGCTCGCCACCGAGCTGCTTCGTGCGCTGGCACGGTGAAGAAGACGGGGATGCCCCTGGTGGGCTGGGCCGTCTGGGCCAGCAGTAAAGTGGGCTCAGGTAAGTCTGCTTCTTCCTATTTTTTTCTATTTACTTTCTGTTTCATTTCTTTTGCAACTTTGTTGAATTAATAAAAATGCCAGAACATTTTTATAACTCATAGAGCTAGTAATGCCGTTGTATATAATATGAACAGTATGGAACATTTTAGTTTATGATTATTTGGGCACATAGAATATTTTATAGCATTTAAATGCCCAAATGCAAATACCATATGAATTAATCCAGAGACCTTGGGTGTCCTAGAAAATTGTGCACCATTTTTGGCAGAGGTTTAAGACCAAGGCAGAAATGATGAACATTTTTGAAGGGCATTTTGGGTACATTGGAAAAGATTTTATTAAACCCTAGTTGTTAGAAGAGGGGTGCTCGGGTTTCTATCATTCCCATTTCAAGTTTCTTTGGAAAGTAAACATGATGCACACTCTAGCTAGTCCTAATGCAAGAACTGACTACGGATGTGACAACTCACCCCCACTCAAAAGAATCGCGTCCCGAGATTCGGGTTCCTTCGGAAAGAGGGTGGGGTACTCAAGTCGAAGACGATCCTCCCTTTCCCAGGTAGCTTTAGTCTTAAAATGATGTGACTATTGAACCTTGAGAAACTTGATATTGTGACGTCAAGTGGTACGCTCGGTTTGATCAAGAATACGAACGGGGTATTCTCGATATGTGAGATTGTCCTGGAGATCAAGCGTTTCGTGGTCCACTCCGCGGATAGGATCCGAGAAGCAACGCCTGAGTTGAGATACGTGGAAGACATCATGAACTCTGGAAAGGTGCGGAGGTAGTTCCAATTGGTAAGCAACTTCTCCTCGTTTGGCAAGAATGCGAAAAGGACCGATGTAACGAGGGGCCAATTTGCCTTTGATACCGAAGCGATGGGTTCCCTTAAGAGGAGTAACCCGAAGGTAAGCCTTATCGCCGACTTCAAAAGTCACAGCCGTATGATGTCTATCATATTGGCTCTTCTGGCGAGACTGGGCTATTTTCAATTTCTCACGAACGATGCGAACCTGCTCTTCTGCTTCCTGGATCATATCCGGACCAAAGAATTGTCTTTCCCTGGTTTCTGACCAGTTAAGAGGTGTTCGACATCTTCGTCCATATAAAACTTCGAAGGGAGCCTTGCCCAAGCTGGCTTGATAACTATTGTTATAAGCGAATTCGGCAAATGGAAGACACTTCTCCCAATCCATAGCGAAAGAGATGACAGAGGCTCGAAGCATATCTTCCAGAATTTGATTGACTCGTTCCACTTGACCACTTGACCGAGGATGGAAGGCGGTGCTGAAAGAGAGATGAGTTCCCATAGCATTCTGGAAACTTTCCCAAAATCGTGAAGTGAAAAAGACTTCCACGGTCTAAGTTGATCTCCAACGGCACACCATGAAGTGATACTATCCGAGAGATATACAAGTCTGCTAATTGGCTAGCGGTAATACTCTCTCGAACAGGCAGGAAATGGGCTACTTTGGAGAGGCGGTCGATAACGACGAAGATAGCATTATTCCCTTTCCTGGTCCTGGGAAACCCGGTAATGAAGTCCATACCGATCTTGTCCCATTTCCATTCAGGAATAGCTAAAGGTTGGAGGGTGCCAGCAGGCCGTTGATGCTCTGCTTTAACTCGACGACAAACGTCGCAGTTAGCAATAAATTGAGCGATTTCTCTCTTCATCCTAGTCCACCAGAACCTCTGGCGTAGGTCCTGATACATTTTGGTACTACCGGGATGAATCGTGAGAGGAGATTCATGAGCCTCCTTAAGAATCATCTGTCATAGTTGTTGTTTCTTGGGTACCACCAAGCGGTTCTCGAAGTACACAACACCTCGATCATCCATAGAGAAACTTTTAGCAACTCCGCTAACAATGTTCTCCTTGATCCGAGATATACCTCTATCATACCACTGGGCAGCTATGATTTGATCCGTAAGGGTAGGTTTCGCCACCAAGGTGGAAAGGAATCCTCGAGGAACAATGTGAAGGTTAAGCTTACGAAATTCCTCGTGGAGAAGTGGTTGCCCTTGTTGTAACATCAAGTTGTTACAATAAGACTTACGACTTAGTGCATCAGCCATGACATTGGCCTTCCCAGGGGTGTAAGTGATTCCTAAGTCGTAATCTGTGAGCAACTCAACCCAACGTCTTTGCCTGAGATTTAGATCCGGTTGGGTGAAGATGTATTTCAGACTTTGGTGATCGGTGAAGATTTCACAGCGATTACCAAGAAGGTAATGTCGCCATGTTTTGAGTGCATGGACTACAGCTGCAAGCTCTAGATCATGTGTAGGATAGTTATCCTCATGTGGACGCAACTGTCGGGATGCGTAAGCAATCACTTGACGATCTTGCATGAGTATGCAACCTAGTCCTTGTCGCGAGGCGTCACAGTAGATAATTAAGTCCTTGGAAAAGTCTGGTGGTACCAGTACGGGTGCAGATGTCAGGCGTCTTTTCAGTTCCTGAAAGCTGGACTCGCATTGTGGGGTCCATTCAAACTTTTTATCTTTCTTGAGGAGTTCAGTTAGAGGTTTAGCAACCTTGGAGAAATTCTCAACAAAGCGTCGGCAATAACTTGCTAAGCCAAGAAAACTCCTAACTTGCTTGACCAATTCAAGGGGAGTCCAATCAAGGACGGCTTGAACTCGCTCGGGATTGATAGCAATACCCTTGCCAGAGATCACATGACCTAGATAGGTCACTTCCGGCAACCAAAATTCACATTTAGAGAATTTGACATAAAGGCGGTGCTCTCGAAGTTTCGTCAATACCAGCCTTAGATGCTCGGCATGATCTTTCTTGTTCTTGGAGTAGATGAGTATATCATCGAGGTATACCACGACGAATTTATCAAAATACTCCATGAATATAGAATTCATTAGCCGAGAGAAGGTGGCTGGGGCATTGGTTAACCCGAAGGACATGACAGTGTACTCGTATTGGCCATAACGAGTAACAAAAGCCGTCTTGGGAATGTCGCCGTTCTTGATTTTGATTTGATGGTAGCCCAACCTCAAATCCATTTTGGAAAAGACTGAGGATCCAGCGAGCTGATCATACAGATCGTTGACCCTGGGGAGCGGATACTTGTTCTTTATGGTGACCAGATTGACAGGTCGGTAATCTAGAACCATCCGTTCCGTTCCATCCTTCTTCTTGACGAAGAGGACGGGACAAGCCCAAGGGGAAGAACTAGGACGGATGAAACCCTTTTTCAAGGACTCATCGAGTTGTTTCTTAAGCTCAGCTAATTCTAGGGGTGCCATTTTATAAGGTCTCCTAGAGATTGGGACAGTTCCAGGAATAAGATCTATCACGAACTCGACATCTCTGTCAGGTGGAACACCTGGCAGTTCTTCTGGAAAAACATATGGAAAGTCACGGACTACCGGGATATCTTCAAGTTCTGGTAGAGGGATGGCATTAAGAGAGTAGAGTTGACGCTCAGCCATTCGGGTCAAGACATTGACTGTCTTGCCGGATGGGTGTGTAAGTTGAATAGTCCTAGTGTAGCAATCAATCTTGGCGTAATGAGTTGTCATCCAATCCATACCCAAGATGATGTTTATGTCCGAGGATTGAGAGCGATTAGAGATGCAAGAAAAACAAGTCTATCGACAAGAATTTCATTTCCATGGCCTACCCTAGAGGTTTGCCACTTTGAACCAGGAGTTTGAATAACCATGGAAGTAGGCATGTCACAAAAAGTCATGTTGTGCATTCGAGCATAGCTCTCAGATATGAACGAATGGGATGCTCCAGTATCGAAAAGAACAGATGCCGGATGGCAATTAACGAGAAGCGTACCAAGGACGATGTTAGGAACCTCATAAGCTTCCTCAGCAGAGACATAGTTGACATGACCACGTGCAGTGGGGATTGGCTTGACATAATTCACCTTGCCGGTTGGCTTACCACGGCCAACGGGTTTTCCTGGTTGGTTCTGAGGACACTCACGCATGTAGTGCCCCGGTTCTCCACACTTGAAGCATGTCACAGTGCCAGTGCGTGGAGCAAAGTTGGTAGGTGGTCCTCCATAAGTCTTGGCAGGTGCATACTGTTGGGTTGGGCGAGGCGCCTCATAGGATGGCCTCGGTGTGTACTTGGGTGGCATAGCAGTGTTAGGAACCCACACACGACGCTTGTGAGAGCTAGAGCCGGATGAGGAACCAAAGTCACAAGGATGCTTACGTGTGGCTTCGAAATCAGTTTGGCCCGTCTCAGCAATGATAGGTTTGTTTACCAGCTTCTGGAAGGAAGTGCACTCGTGCAGTCGTAGATCTCGGCGGAGTTTGGGGCTGAGTCCCTTGCGGAACCTCGCCTGCTTCTTGGCATTGGTGGATACTTCCTCAGGTGCATAGCGTGCCAAGTTGCCAAACTCACGACTATAGCCATCCACGGTTAACCGGCCCTGGGTGAAATTGCAGAATTCCTCCCGCTTGCGATCCATGAGACCTTCCGGAATGTGATGTTCATGGAATGCCTCACTAAACTCAGCCCAAGTAGTGATTTGGCCAGCAGGACGCATAGCCTCAAAGTTCTCACACCATAGACTGGCAGGGCCCTCAAGATGGTAGGCGGCGTAGATAACCTTGTCGGCTTCGGCCACACGGGCAGAGTGTAGCTTGTGGGTGATACTACGAAGCCAGTCATCCACATCCAGAGGTTCAGTGGAATGATGGAACTTAGGTGGGCACATCTTGATAAAGTCATTGATTGACACCACGGCATTCCTCTGACGGAACCCAGCGTTCTGCTCTATGCGTTCCAATAGACGGTTGGTCTCTCTCTTGTTCCGTTTTGCCTCGAGCATAACTTCAGCCAAGGAGGGTGGCTGGGGCAGATTCTCATCTCTAGCCCCACTAGCCTCACCTTGCTCCTGAGCAGCAGGAGTGCTGCGAGTGTTGACCATCCTAGGAAAACAAAACAACGGTTTAGACAAGGATGGCAAAAACTTGACATAGGAGTGCAGAATGTAATGGGTGACACGGAATGCGGAGATGATCATCCATACGACATGGTAATATAGGAACTGCCATATATACACCAGTGGTCATACACACCATACATAGTTTAGTACAAGCCAAGGCTAAAGTACAACTGCGGTGAAGATGATACATCTCATCAGAGGCATTCCAAGCTCCTATACATTATTTAACTACACCTCCGAAACTCAGTACTAGCTAAGTCATATTCCACAAGACGCGCAGGACTGTGGAAATACAACTACTATGATACTACTACCGCCACGGTCTAGCTCAAACATTCCCGTAGTAATCTTCGTAAAGATTACCACCGTAGCCTGGGAGTGGAACAGATGGATCTTGAAACTCTCGAGCACTCGAAGGCTGTGGACCATAGGGACATGGATGAGGCCTCGGGCCTGATGCTGGTGGTAACCGACACCCACGTGGAGGTGTAATACCCCCAACGTCACGCCAATCCATACGATCAGGCAGACGAGTCCGCACGGGGTACAAATCCTGCATATCCAGATATCCGGCGTGCACAGCAGGTGCAAGCCGTGTCAAAGTAGTCCAGTGGGCGGCTCGAGTATACAACTCCATCCGGAGGGCACGGACCTCACGGTCCCTATCCTCCAGCATCTGGACAGTAGTCTGAAGCAGTGGCTCCTCATGAGCAGCACCAGTATACAGACCCGTGTAGTAGCCTTCCTCTCCGGGAAGTGAGGCTGACATGTAACAGAACTCAGTGTTCAGCAACACGGCATGCCTAGCCCGGAGGATGGTCATCACCGAATAAGCGGCATCCTGCACTACCATCTCGATAGTAACCCCGAGTCCATAAGACCAATGGATGGGGTCGTTAGCTCCGGGATATGAGGGGTATATCCAGACTATGCAGAAATACTGACTCTGATTGAAATCCCGGTACTGTTCCTCCACGGTGTACTCAGGATACCAGCGGTAACCGGCCTCAGTCAACACACGGACTAGCATGGCCGTGTGACCGGGCACATTAATGCACCGAGTCAAACGAACCACTTGGTGAGGTGTGCGGCCAGACATCTGAAACACGAGGTAATGCAAAGGCATTAGTATTTCTGGAAGAAATCGGGCAGCATAACAACTGTAAATGCTCAAAAAAGATTTTGAGACATCATACAAATGACAGCATAGCCACTCAACAATACCATATTAAGGTTCCGGGTCCTACTAGTCATCATACTAAAAGGGAAGGAACTGAACTGAGGCTTGAAACCAACAATCCTAAGAGTCTACGGATTAGTAACACGTGAACCTAGTAAGGATAAGAGGCCTAGTCCTAAACCCCCGTAGAAAGAAAAGACCGACTCAGATTAGAAGGGCATAAGGTAAAGAAGTAAAAAGAGCCTTACGTTCCCTTCCACAATCAATTCCCCTACATATAACTAAGAATTTTTCTAGACTCAACATCGACCAGTTTGGCTTGAGAAACCTACAGGTAGTCCGGCTCTGATGCCAACGCTGTCAGGACCCCGATCCTAAGTCACATCGATCTAGCTTGTAACACATCATATCACTTTGCGGCCTCACGCACGGTATCCCCACGGGTGCCACCTTACCTGGCCCGGGACCGTTTGCGCATTTTGGCACACGTATACGACAGTGTCGCTAGCATCCATATGACAGAGAACCCGGGCCGACATGGCTAGTTATAAACCAAAAGTGGCACTAAATTACAGAGACAGGCATTCATGACCCAGCAACGAACGTGTCGGTCATCAACGTATGAACCCAAGTCGTAGCAAGCTACATGGACTTAAAGGAACAACACGTGACATTTCCCCTAAGGGACAGACACAAGAACGAAGAAAGACACATGCCGGCCAGCCTACGTGTTCCGAGTAGTAGCAAGCTACCAAGGCTCATTGGAAACACTAGGAGGCATTTCCCTGTAAGATAGGCTACCAAAGGAAAACAACTAGGTGTCGGATCCCACACATACCAAGCATTTCAATCATACACACAATATGCTCAATATGTGAAAATACAACATTGCATCACAACAGAACTCTATGACTCAAGTACTTTATTAAAAGGCTCCAAAGAGCCATACATAACATATTCATACAGGTAGGGCTCACATGACCCAACACTCAAGTCATACAGTCATACAAGCACAAGCGGAAGCTACATGTCTGAGTACAGACAACTTAGAGAATAAAACATGCTTGGTGTAGCCTGACTATCTACAAGGCCCTTCACAAGCTCCAGATCTCCGTCTGGGTAGCAAGCTACTCGTCGACGTCAACGTCTATGTAGAACCCATCAGAAGGGGCAGGGTTCTCCTCTGCAACAATTATTAAGCAAACATGAGTACAAAGGTACTCAGCAAGTCTTACAAGAGAACCTATCATACATGCAACATTATCAATAGGGGGTAGTGGAGTTCATAGCAGAAAGCCAGCTTTGACTCTTGGCTAACCTATACTACAACTCTCAACAGATTGCAAGATATTACTACGTACACGAGTCCTCTACTCACCACAACAATACACCACCGAGGATCCTCTTCCGTCATCCTACGGAAGGGCCATCCACGACACTCACACTTGTCTTGAGGCTTTTAGTAGTATCCATCAACTTGTCTATGAACTGTAAGAGTAACCAAGTAGTCCGTACCGCGAACAACGGCTATTCGAATAGACTGATAACCCTGCAGGGGTGTACTTCTTCACACACGCTTCCACCACTTATCGCCGTTTACTCGACATGTACTCGGCAACCTTCAAGCGGAAGCCCAGCGAGGGTGTCGGCCATGACCTGACTAACTAGACAAGTCTCTCGTCCAGGTTTATCACCTATTTGGGTTCCATCCGTGGGGAGATCCGGCCGGGGTGTCGCTCACAGCCCCAAACGATGTGTACAGGGTTCCCGAGTCACCAAACGGGCAACCGGTACAGCGTGCCACGTACCTGTCGCATCACAACCCAGCCTGAGGGTCAGCGCTGTGCACGACCACCAGTAGACTACAAATACCAGAAACTAGTTGCAACTCCTGGACAGAGATCAAGGGTAATTAATAAGACGAGAGGGTCAATTAAGGATCCCAATGTGTGGTAGTAGCTGAAACTTGAACCACACATACAGATCTCGGGTTCTATGGACGATTCCAATGAAACAACCTACCACGTACTCCTACATGGCCTTTCATCGATACCTTTACCAAACATGTTCCACATTTCCTTCTCTTTACCGGTATGATCATTTGACTCTGATCCATCACACAGATGAATCAGACCTAACACAACTCTAAGCATAGCAGACAACATAAACAAATAGCATGGTGGATCACACATCACATGGCTCAATCAACTCCTACACATGCTAGTGGGTTTCAACTATTTACTGTGGCAATGACAGGTCATGCAAGGGAATAGGGTTCAACTACCGCAGCAAGTAGCAGTTCACACGCTGTTGCCTTAATGCAGTAAAAGAGAGCAAGAGCGAGAAGATGAGTTTGTATCGGAATGATCAATGATTGCTTGCCTGACAGAGTGGTTGTCGGCTACTGCTCTTCAGCTGGGTACGCAGAAGTATCCTCGGGAGCAGGACCTAACATGGAGAATATCGGCAATACAATCAATAAGCAAACAAATGCAACAATATGATGCATGCTCATGATATGGCAAGATGCATGTGTTTTGGGCTAATGCAACTATAACCATAAGGGTTTGAGCCCATTTGAATCAAAGATTCAAATTGAAACTCAAACTACTATTTATTTAAGTGCATTATCATGTTTTAGAGTATACAACAAGGTTAACTTGCTCAAACATGCATGAAACAAGTGCCATTGGAAAGATTGGATTTTTCTGATCAATTTTCATATATAAATCTTTTCCATCTGAGCTACTGTTGAATTTATATGATTTTTTTGAAGTTTAAAGCATTTTTTGGAATTTCCTGAATTGTTTTTAAATCAAATAATCCCAGAAAATCCTTTACTGCGTCAGCATGACATCATGCTGACGTAAGCAAGTCAAAAGACCTGATCCAGGTCAAACCTGACTGCTGGGTCCCTCGTGTCAGTGTCTCTGGAGCTAATTCTGGTCAAAACTAGAGTTGACTGGGTTTAACTAAGCGATGGGGCCCACTGTCAGTGACTATGGTGGTTAATCTAATTACTGTTAGCTCCTAATTAACAGGCCACGTCAGCTCGCCGGAGTTTGGCCGGCGGCGACCATTTCGCACGGCGGTGACTCGTCGGAATCCTTGTTCCGGCGACCATTTGTCGCGCGGATGGGCTCTATGTGCTCCTGGTGATGCACCGCATCCAACGGTGCCACTGGTTGGTCGATTGGTCGCCGGAGTCGACGGCGAAGAGCTCGTCCACGGCGGCGCTCGCACGGAGTTGGCCGGGACGGCGTTGTGGTGCACGGTAGGAGGAGTTAGAGCTGGCATTAGCTTGCTGGTGATCTACTAATCCTACTGGCGTGCTCAGCTGCGAGGCATAGTGCATGTGGCCACGGCGGCGAGTTGGCCGGCGGCGGTGAGCTACGGTCAACAAGGGGGCGGCGGCTACACGGCGTAATCGAGCCCGTAGAGAGAGGGGTTCGAAGCGTGAGCTCACAGTGGTCGCAGAGGGCGTCGAAGCGAGCTCGGGGGAGGTCGGACGGCGACGTACGGGCGGCGGCGATCTCCGGTGCCGAAGGTTGAAGACGACGGCGGGGAGGGCGTTGCAGGGCTTCTAGCGTCGTGTGCGTCGGTGGGGAGCTTCGGGGCGATGCGGCGGAGCTAATGGTGCGTCGGGGAGGCGAGGGAGTGGCGTAGGGCACGGTGGAAGCGATCGACGGCGACGAGCTCGCTCGGTGGAGCTCGGCGGAGGGGAGAGAGGAGGGGAAAGACACAGGGGAGAGGGGAGCGGTCGAGGGGGTCTGCCTGGCGTCATCCAGGTCCATCCAAGTCGTCGAAGGGGCCAGGCAGGCAGGCAGGAGGTGGTCGGCGCGTCGGCGGTGCTCTCCACCGAGCTGCTTCGTACGCTGGCACGGCGAAGAAGACAGGGATGCCCCTGGTGGGCTGGGCCGTCTGGGCCAGCAGGTAAGTGGGCTCAGGTAAGTCTGCTTCTTCCTATTTTTTCTATTTACTTTCTGTTTCATTTCTTTTGCAACTTTGTTGAATTAATAAAAATGCCAGAACATTTTTATAACTCATAGAACTAGTCATGCCCACTGTATATAATATGAACAGTATGGAACATTTTAGTTTATGATTATTTGGGCACATAGAATATTTTATAGCATTTAAATGCCCAAATGCAAATACCATATGAATTAATCCAGAGACCTTGGGTGTCCTAGAAAATTGTGCATCATTTTTGGCAGAGGTTTAAGACCAAGGCAGAAATGATGAACATTTTTGAAGGGCATTTTGGGTACATTGGAAAAGATTTGATTAAACCCTAGTTGTTAGAGAGGGGTGCTGGGGTTTCTGTCATTCCCATTTCAAGTTTCTTTGGAAAGTAAACATGATGCACACTCTAGCTAGTCCTAATGCAAGCACTGAGTAGGGATGTGACACTGTCGTTCAGTTCTCAGGAGACGCCTCCAGCTGCCGACTTCACCGAGCCTCAGATAGCAGAGGTGCGAAATATTATCAGCCCCAACACACTCAAGAAGGCGGTCTGTGAGCAGAACCCGGTCCCATTACAGGAGAAGAAGAAGGCACGGAAAAGAAAGAGTAACAAGGGTGCGAGCCAGCCGGCACCAAGTACTATCCGTGCTCAGGACGGGCCACCTTCACCTGAGGATATAATGAGGAGGGTGCATGTGGCGGGTAGGCCGATGCTACCGACTAATATGCTCAATGCTGCAACCGGTGCTATGCGGAGTCTGCATGACAGTGTTCTTTCTTTGGAGAAGTGGCGTCTCAGAGAGAAGGATGTGGCATACCCGGTTTTCGCGGCCAAGGTGCTAGAGGGCAAGGGCTTTGTGGATAACTCCATCGGGGGTACGATCGTCCTGCGGTTTGATGACATCTTCGCTATGTTTAACTTTCATCCGCTGCACTACACCTTCGTTCAGATATTTTCGCTAAGTATGGAGATGCGGATCATTAGAGACAAGACCCCGGACATCGTGATAGTCGACCCCTTCTACATGCGTGCCAAGTTCTTGGGCAGCGCTGGGGACCGGCAAGTCACGAGTTCTTACCTCGAAGGCGTCATTCTGGCAAACCGAGATAAGGATAACTTCCTCGTGCCTTACTTTCCGGAGTAAGTCGTCCCCTGAACCGCCCCGTAACATATGAATTCTTAGATTTCGATCGTTTTTCTTTTAACATTCCGTGTTTTGTGCAGTGATACACATTGCACACTCATCCTCCTAAGCCCGAAATATTCCATGGCCACGTATTTTGACTCGGACCGTCAGTCGAAGGTAGACTACACAAATGTCAAGAAAGTTCTTGATGATGTTCTCCCCGGCTACGCCAAATCTGGAGGCACCTTCACCAGGCCTCTTCGTAAGTACGGCAAGCACGTGTTCGCCCACAATACGACGTTCTGCTGCATCAAGCAGCCGCCTGGCGGTCAGAAGGGTGCCTACTACGCCATCCATCACATGCGGGCGATCGTACGGGACCATCATCACCTTCTGCTACCAAGTAAACTCAAAGATTGGGCTATGAACGTGTCGGCAATCCAGGACGCGGACATCAGACAAGAATTCATTCGCATCCAGTCGGAGTTTGCGGAAATCATCCATCAAGATGTCCTTCGTACCTCGGGGCAGTTCTACCTCAGAAATCAACCGTCCAACAGTGACATAGACACAATGCTACAAATGCAGGCTGACAACGCCCGCGATTTCATGACTCCCATGATAGACGGCGGCTTCATCCACGCTCTGGTCCCTTGAGTCGAGTCGAAAGTAGTGATGCTGTGTCAAGTTCTGAAACATCGATTGGCTCATGTTGTAATTAAACTTTAATGAACTTGTAGTATGTCTCTTTGGTTTCGACAGTCGTTCAACTTAGATGTAATCGATGCTATTAATGTCTTGCTTTTCTCTTCCGATCGTTCTATTGCATACTTATATATTGCTTATGTATTGTCTGTGAATGGTACTAACGTTTCGTTTGGCTAGTGCATAGTGATGCCGTCGTATGTCGTGTACAAGGGTAAGGTTCCCGGAGTCTACGACGACTGGGAGGAGTGTCGAAGACAGGTTCACCATTTCAGCGGTAACAGTTACAAAGGGTACACCACTAGGGCGGAGGCGGAATCTAGATACGCCCGCTATCTAGCGGGAGAGGGGAGGGAGCGTTGGAGGAACCAGATGAAGACGAGTTTCATCGTGATGACCGCAGCTCTCTTCTATGTGATGGTAGTTTAGATGATCGATATCGACTTGTAATGTGAAGACAAACTCGCTACTCGCGGTCTCGAGACTTGTAATATAATGTTCTATCTTTGTTCGGTCTTTTGAATTCGGAGACTAATATGATGAATTGTATTCGGAGACTAATATGATGAATTGTATTCAAAGACTAATCTTCTATTGTATTCGATGAATCTGTTGTTGCTGTGTGCTGCTGTCTATATTCTGTCCAATAATACATTTTGTAACCTGTGCAAAAAACAGAAAAGTAAAAATAAAATAAAAAACCTAATATTCATACTAATGGCGCATCACATCACAGTGCGCCATTAGTATGCCAAAGGATACTAATGGCGCATCATCCCATAGTGCGCCATTAGTATGCCAAAGTTCCTAATGTCGCATCACGCAAGAGTGCTCCATTAGTATGCCAAAGCACCTGGGTATATATGGCCCCCTGGGAGGCATACTAATGGCGCACTGTGGTCTATACTAATGGCGCACCTATGGTGCACCATTAGTATACCAGATACTAATGGCGCACCAGTGGTGCACCATTAGTAAAAAATACTAATGGCGTGGCACTAATGGCGCACCAGTAGTGCGCCATTAATGGCCAAAATAGGTGCGCCATTAGTAGGCCTTTTCCTAGTAGTGGTAGGCTGCAAGGCCCTCGCCCCCGAGCTGCGCAACGTCAACTGGCCTGGGAAGTTTAAGCTCGACCCGCCTTCACGCTATGATGGCACCCCCGACCCTGTGGAGTTCCTGCAGCTCTATGAGCTGCGTCAACGAGAAGATCATGGCGAACTGGTTTCCCATTGCCCTCAAAGATGGCGCGCGCTCATGGCTCTTGAACCTGCCCACGGGATCAATCTCCACCTGGAGTGAGATGTGCGAGCGGTTCATCGCCAACTTCCAAGGCACCCGAGGCCGCCCCCCCGGCCGCGGGTGACCTGCAGCGTATCAAGCAACAATCAGGAGAAACCCTACAGAAGTTCATCCAATGCTTCAATAGTGTCCGCGTCAAGATCCCCAAGGTCACGGACGAGGCCATCATTTTGGTGTTCTCAGATGGCGTTCGCGACATCAAGATGAAGGAGGAGCTCGCCATCCATGAAGATTTGTGCACGTCCTTGGAGCTGTTCAACCTTGCGACCAAGTGCGCCAGAGCTGAGGAGGGGCGCCTCTCCCTCGTCAAGCTCCCCACTACTGAACACGAAGATAAGAAGGCCAAGAGCAAGGACGTAAAGCGCAAGGGAGCGGAAGTTCTCGTAGCTGAACCAGAGATGAAGCATGGCCGCGACTACCCAGAACCACCCAAGAATGGCCGGGCATTTTGCGCCTTCCACACCGTGCACAACCACAACATTCACGATTGTCAAGAGCTCAGGGCCCTTCGCGAAGGACGCTTCATGCAATGCCTCGAGCACGGCAACCGTGGCTACGACCACGGGGGAAGTCGGACCGGGGGACACTGGGACGACCGGGGCCCCCGCCAGGAGTGGCATGATCAATCTTGGGAGGACCGCTGGCGCGGCCAGCCCCGCGAGGACGCTTGGAGGAACCTGGCTCGGGAGGACCGTCCTCAAGGCAGGGTCGTCCTTCCACCTCTGCCACCACCAAGGAGAAATGACGACCAGGACGAGGGGGCTGGGGGCTTCTAGGAGCCATGTGCCATCGTCTGCATCTTGGGCGAAGCACAGGCCCCATCTTCTCATCGCCTCTTCAAGCAGTTCGCCCGTGAAGTAAACGTGGCTCTCCCCAAACTCGAGGCTACTCGCTCGCTCAGGTGGTCTAGATGTCCCATCACCTTCAGTTCAGCAGACCAGCTCAAGTGCGCGGCTACGGCTGGCGCCCCCCCGATGCTCTGTTCGCCCGTTATCAACAACGTCCAAGTTACCAAGATCCTCATCGATGGTGGCGCAGGGCTCAACGTCCTGTCCATTGAGACATTCGACAACCTCCAAGTACCCTACGATCAGCTGCTGCTTACCAAGCCCTTCTCCGGAGTGACCGACGGCTCCACCACCCCTGTAGGGCAGGTCTGCCTACCTGTCACCTTTGGCAAGTGAGACAACTACCACACTGAGCTCATCGATTTCGATGTCGCCCACATCCATCTCCCTTACTTTGCCATCCTCAGGTACCCAGCCCTGGCCAAGTTTATGGCGGTGACTCACCACGACTACAACGTCCTCAAGATGCCGGGAAGCAGCGACATCATTACCATTGCATGTGAGGAGAAGGACGTAGTGTGCTCACTCGAGCGTGCTTACTAGGCGGCAACAGTCGAGGATCTAGACAACGACATCGTCATCTACCCACCTGAGGTCGTCCCCAAGAAGAAGAAGCAGCTGCTCGCCCTGGAGCCCCGTGGGGATGCAGCACCAGGCGGCGGCACCTCGGGACATACACCAAGGGAGGGGCCGCCTCCCTCTCTCGCATAGGAAGGCGCACCGGGCGCCCCCCTCAGGCTGGGCTCAGGGGCTCTCCTCTGGAGGGCCTCTGACTTAGCCAATGTCATGAGGGAGGCGCTCGAGCACCATGTGGAGGAGTGCTTTGCTGCACACTTCCCTCTGGAGGCCTCGAGGCATGAGGCACCAAGCGCTCAGGAGTTCATCAGCCAAAGCATCGAAGACCAACAGGTGCCAAGGGCAATGCGGGGCGAGCGTCGCCGAGCTCCTCTGAGTACCGCTGTCGGCCCGGGCTCAGGAGACGGGCTGAGCGTCTGCGTCAACGTCCCCACACTCAACAGGATCGCATCTCAGGAGCTCTACTAGCCTTCCCAGGTGGGCCGGTGCCAGTGTCCCCCTCACAGCTACGTGCGCATGCCCTTCGGCCTGTCGAACCAAGCGACCCTGCACCAGTGCCACATGCGGGAAGTCCTGGCGACTCGCAAGGCCAGGCATAAGGAGATCCTGGCGGAGTTGGAGTCGGCCCTCTGCGAGATCTGGGGAACCCCAGAGCCTCACAAGGCGCCGGACCCAGGCGGCGCGCAAGGAGTAGCATCTGCATCGAGCATCTTCAGCTACACCAACACTACTTCAGCAAGTGTGCCAGGTGACATTTTCTGGTTTTTGTTCAAGTGGGAGCGCCCCTCGGGCTGCATCATTCCCAGGTCGCACGGGCCTGTCCTAGCGAAGTGTATCCTTTTGCATCTCAGCTCACCTTGTTGGGGGCGCCCCTCGGGCTGCATCATCCCCAGGCCACACAGGTCCGTCCTTGTGGCATGTATCTCCCTTGCATTTTACCTGAGCTAGCGTTACCATCTCTATCAGCTGCATTTGGATCACTCATCTATCTGGCCGTCACTCCTATACCATGAACATCTTGTGCCCTCGCAAGCATGCTTGCATCCGACTTATGATCATGGGCGGGCATGGCGTCTGTGCTCGCGTCCGTCCCTGCAGCGTCGCCAAATCCAAGCGGCTGAGCTCTGGCTCGCGGGACAGCCCCGTGTACGTCACCTCCATGGCCCTTGGTGCCTCACCCGTGCTCAAGCCGGATGCTAGCAGGTGAGTTAGGGCGCACGATACTGTGCCCCCGCCATCGCGGGGGCCGCACGTCAGTTGACTTTTCTTAGGACGTCCAGATGAGAAGACTAGGCACAACGTCTGTGCTCGAGTCCGTCCCTGCAGCGTCGACAAATCCTATGACTGAACTCTGTCTAGCGGGCCGTCCCCGTTCACGTCACCTCCTGGGGTCATTGGTGTCCAGCATTCTCATATGGTGGTCTCGAGGGATTGACCCGGCGCAGGTTGCCTAACCATCTTGCAGGGTAACCTCAAGCACTGTCATTCAAGACCAGGCGCAACCCGCCTTGAGGTAGGGCCTCGTGAGTCCCGCGCTGGCTCACAGGTGCCCAGATACACCTCGTCTAGCCCCACTGTGCCAGACACGCGTCCGAGCGGGGCTGTATATTCCCGGGGGCTCTCCGCAGTAGGGAGTCCCCTCCCACGATCCAGTGGAAGCACCATGCTCCGCGCTGGCAGACCACATGGTCGAGGAGCGGCTATGCCCGTGCAAGGACGGTAGCGCCATGCTCCGCGTTGGTGATAAACAATTGGGGGTGGCCTCATGGCTGCATTAACCTCAGGGAGCCCCTCGGCTCAGGGACCAGCCCCACCGCGCTGTGCCCCCCTCGGGAGAGTAGCGCGAGGGGGCTGGGCACGGGGGCTGCACTCGGGTCACGCCTGGCGTACGCCCCCACCAGGTCCCCCGGGCCTGGTCGACGCGCAACCCTCCCGAGCGCAAGCTCGGTTGGGGCAGGTATGAGGTCTGTTCGTACGTCAAGGGGGACCCTTGGGCATCGCGACCCAAGGGACTAACTGGTCCCGTAGCCACTCACTCCCTGGTCTTGTCCTGGTTTCTGGTCAAGGCCATCGGCGGCTGAGGTACGAGCGGGGCCGAGCCCTGCCGACGTAGAATATCACAGCCTGAGTCCATCATTCCCTTCCCTCAGGGTTGTTTGTACGTCAAGGGGGACCCTTGGGCATCGCGACCCAAGGGCCTAACTGGTCCCGTAGCCCCTCACTCCCTGGTCTTGTCCTTGTTTCCGGTCAAGGCCAGCGGCGGCTGAGGTACGCGCGGGGCCGGGCCCTGCCGACGCAGAACACCAAAGCCCTGCCTAGCGTTTTCTACCTAGGGACCATTTGCACGTCAAGGGGGACTCCTGAGCATCGCGACTCAGGAGCCTAACTAGCCACGTAGCCCCTCACTCCCTGGCCTTGGCCCAGCGACCTGGACAAGCCAGTGACGGCCGAGGTATGCGTGTGGCCGGGCTCTGCCGAAGTAGAACGATAAATAAGAAGGGAAGCACAAATATCTAGCAAATATTACAAGCCAAATTGTTCTTCAAACATCAAACATAAGTTTTAACGCCCCCACGAGGCTCACACATGTCGCACGGAACGAAGATAAGGAGGAACACCGCCACTCACGAGCAGGCCTTTCCCTCAGCCCAGGGCGCTACCGCCAGGAAGCGCCTCCTCGCCAGCGGCGTCGCCGCGCGCTGAGGAGCCGGCATTAGCCGCATGATCAGTGGCGCCATCGGCTGGAGGAGGTGTGTTGACGGTGAAGATCTTCTTCAGCAAGGCCTCCACATGGTCCTTCACAGCTTCAGCGGCGGCCTCGCAGCGCTCCGCCTCCACAGGCTCGAGCAGGGCTCCGAGGTCGGCGTTGGGGTCGCGAAGGTGCAGGTGGCTGAGGACGCGCGTCAAGGCGGAAGAAGAGAGCAAGCGAGCTTCCTCCTCCGCCAAGGGACTGATATCGTGGATGACATCCTCAAGCGCCAAGACAAGATAGGGAAGCAGCTGGGCGGGGCCTTCATCGTTCGTCGCTAGTGGTTTCTCCACGCCCTTCTCTTAGAGCGCCCTCAGCGCTTGGCGGGACCTCTCCTCGAGGGACTTGAAGGCCGGACGATCCTCGGCCAGAACATTCGCTTTGGTTTCCAGCTGGGCTTCCTGTGCTTCCGTCGCCCGCTTCAGCCCGCCACGCGACCATGCTCCGCAGACAGCTCCTTCACCAGCTGCTCCAGCTCGGCGTCGCGACTGGCTATGGTATCTTCTCGGGCCTTCATCCTCTCCTCGTCCGCGTTACAGTTGCCACACAAGTCTCGCAGCTTGGTCTCCACCGACTGGCAGTGCTCCTGGGCGGCCCGAGCGTCCTTTTGCGCCGCCTCGCGAGTAGCTGCGGCCTGGTCGGTGGCCCGCTTGTCCTCTTCGGAGGCCGCCACGACCTGGCTCAGCACCTCCCGGACAGACGCGTTAGAGCTCAACCAGCCGGAAACCAGCTCCAGACGCCCAGCCACCAGGCGACGATCGGCACCTTGAAGGTCATCCTGGAGCTGCGTCAATGCAGAAAAGGCCTCCTTCAGGGCATCGGGCAAAGCCGGAGGGCCGCGAGCTAGCGGCATGACCACAGTAGGGGACTGAGGCGCATCCAAGACCTCCTGAGCCCTGACAACGTCGGCATCAAAGTCGAAGACGGGGGCCCCCGAAGCCTGCTCGACCAAGGCCGTGACCGCCACCTGAGGTAGGTCCCCTGGGCCTTGCGGTGGCAACCGTGCAGTAGACGCAGAGGCTCCTCCACCACATGTCTACGCCAGGGGGGAAGAGGCCGAGCCGGGCCACTGGACCTCCGGTGCGGACGCCTCTCCCTTCGTCTTTTTCGTCGACTGTGCTGACCTCGCAATGCAGATCAAGATGTTGTGAATCAATAACGGAATCAAGAACGAAAACAAATCCAGGCCAGGGTACTTACTGGTCCACAGCGGCAAAGCCCCGAAGCCTCTTCCGAACTATGGAGCCCAAGGGCCCCGCAGCCTACGCCGCGGGAGCACGAGGCCCCAAGATAGGTGGGGCCGCAGCTGCCGGTGGGGCAATGGCGCCTGGCGGTGCCGAGGCTGGAGCGCTACCTCGGGGGATCAGTGCCGACCGGCTCTTCGTCGGGACCCCAGCTGGCGGCTTCTTCGAGGGAGTGTGCTTGGACCTAGTGACAGCTCCAGCCGGGGGCGGCACCTCCTCCACTGGGTGGTCATCGTCGTCGTCGAGCAAGGCGCGAAGGAGGTCAGCCTTACGAGGAGGGGAGGACTCTCTAGCCCCCTCCATGGTTGCCTCCAAGTCGTGTTCCTCGTTGGGGTCGCTCGAACATACCTCCACCAGTGTGGCTGCCACTTGAGCTTTAGGGGGCGCCGGAGGCACGAGCCCGCGCGTGTCAATGGTGGGCATGGAGGCCGCCACCGTCGCCCCGTCCTGGCGGTGGTACAAGGGGACATGGGAAGCAGGAGGATATCCCAGGTCGACCCCTACCCGGAGACGTAGAGCTGCCTCAAGCTGCTCGGCAAACAGGGCGTCGCAGCACAGCCGGAGCTTGTCCGACTCGTCCCCAAGCGTCCACAAGGGGCGCGAGTGAGCCTGAAGTGGATCCACGCAGCATGCCAAGAATTCCTTGACAATCATGCCCCCCATTAGCTTTGCCGGCTCGGGGTCATCAGGCTTCAGGTCCGCAGTCATCTTCTCCAACACCTTCTCTGCCCAAGGATCGGTGAGCTTCGTGCTGAGCCACCTATCGCTCGACTCGGGCACCGCCGCCGGCAGCACCAGCCAAGGATGGGCGCACTTGGCATCCATGAAGACCCATTGTTCCTGAAGTTCTCGGCCTTCTTCCCGGCTCTCGAGATTGCATTAGTCCCGTTGGCCGCAACAAGGTGGGCGGTCCCCGAGCAATGGCCCTCCTTGATACGGAGGTAAAAGAAGTGGCGCAGCAGCGCCACAGACGGCATCACCCCCGCGAATGCCTCATAGTAGAAGGCGAAGATGGACAGAAGAAGGACGGAGTTGGAATAAAGATGAAGGGCATGAAGCTTATAGTGGCTAAGGACGGCGAAAAAGAAGTCGGAGAAAGGAGGGACGAGCCCCGCAACAATACTGCTCGTAAAGAAGGGATAGAAGGTACTTTTGGAGTCCCCCGGCACTGCGGAGGCAGCTCGGACAACGGTTTTCCCCTTCTTGTTGGTGTCCTCCACCGTCATGAGGAGCAAGGCGGTATGGTTTGTCTCCGAAACGGTGGGCGCCCTCAAGGCTGGTTCATACGAGGCAGGCAGAGCAGTGGCCTTCGACTTGCCGGACGACATCAGTGCGAGCTTGGAAGGGAGGTGGCGAAGATCTGGAGTTTTGTGGAGGAGAGAAACAAGAAAGGGGATCTGGAGCAAGGCAAGGGCTAGCAATGAAGGCACAGTGGCACACACTTGCCTTTTGTTAGCCGTGCAGTTGCCGAGGCGGTGTGGGAGCGCAGACGCCCACGTCCCCTCAATCGGCATGCGTTAGTCGAGGCCGCAGGCTATTGGGGCCCGCGACACTTTGCACTTGGCCCTTGGCTTTGCCGCGAAGCCAAGCCCGGGCGCACCTTGGGCCCGGGGGCTACTGCCGGCGTTCTAGGAACGGGGGTACCCAGACTTGCCTGCCTGTGGCCCAGGGCGTGGTTCACCAGGTGGCCTGGTATGACCCAACATCTTCAACAACCACTCAAGACCCTTGTGAGGGGCCAAGCCTCGTGAGGCGGACGATGCAAGACATCCCCTGGGGCGGCCACACTAGGCCGGCTCGTGAGGATCGGAGATATCGAGGCGAGGGGCACCTTGTGAGGTCTTCGTGATGTGAGCAGTGACGACCAAGGCCAGGCGGGCGCCAGCGCGCGCAGAGTGCCAGTTTCCTCTTTGGTGCTAAAGGAGTAGGCGCACGCGAAGAGTCCCGAGGCGTCAAGAAAATGTTTCGATATTGGTGCAACAAGACCAAGACCAGTAGGACAGCAGAACGGAGGTCATCGTGGAGCCCACGGCGGCGTCACCACCAGAGCCTTTGGTAGGCAAAGACTACCTTTTGTCAGGATAGCTTGTACTAGTTGCCCCCCTTCAAATTTGGCCATTGTGGGATCCCTCCCCGCTCAATATTTGGGAAGAGGACCCGGGACACTATAAATAGGACTAGCCATCACCATTGGGGTCATCTCATCTTGAGCTGATCAGATAGTAGGTCGCACACCACAAGCTCACCCGAGCGCAAGAACCCCTCTCCTCAGGATGCAGTTCATCCATGTACTAGTTCTTCATCCGCCTACAAGGCAATCCACCACACCACACTGGATTATGGTATTACACCACAATGGTGGCCCAAACCAGTATAAACTTTGTGTCCCTTGTTCTACGGATCTGACGAGCTAGGCCTAGGATCGTTCTATAGACGAGCTAGGGCGGAAGGAGAGATATTCGTGCGCACCCCAGAGTTCGAACCTTAAGGGTTTTGCCAGAACCCAAGATCCCACACCTCCTCCCTCTCCCTCCTTTACATATGTGGGGAGGTCACCCCTAGAACACACATCAATGGTTCCTAGCCGAGTGCGGTGCCCCCCTCCACAGTTACACACCTCGGTCATATCGTTGCAGTGCTTAGGCGAAGCCCTGCGCCGGTAACTTCATCATCACCGTCACCATGCCGTCATGCTGACGAAACTCTCCCGCAACCTCAACTAGATCAAGAGTTCGTGGGACGTCATCGAGCTGAACGTGTGCTGAACGCGGAGGTGCCGTACGTTCGGTGCTTCGATTGGTTGGATCGCGAAGACGTTCGACTACATCAACGGCGTCACTAAACACTTCCGCTTTTGGTCTACGAGGGTACGTAGATACACTCTCCCCGCTCATTGCTATGCTTCTCCTAGATAGATCTTGTGTGATCGTAGGAAAATTTTGAAATACTACGTTCCCCCACAGTGGCACCTGAGCCAGGTGTATGCGTAGATGATATGCACGAGTAGAACACAATGAGTTGTGGGCGATAATAGTCATACTGCTTACTAGCATGTCATACTTTGATTCAGCAGTATTGTGAGATGAAGCGGCCCGGACCGACATTACGCGTATGCTTACGCGAGATTGGTTTCACTGTTATGAGCACTCGTTGCTTAAAGGTGACCGGCAGGTGTCTGACTCTCTCACTTTTGTTGAATCGAGTGTGACTACGCCCAGTCCTTGTGAAGGTTAAAACATCACACTTTACGAAAAATCGTTGTGGTTTTGTATGCGTAGGTAAGAACGGTTCTTGCAGCCCGTAGCAGCCACGTAAAACTTGCAACAACAAAGTAGAGGACATCTAACTAGTTTTTGTAGGGCATGTTGCGATATGATATGGTCAAGACGTGATGAGTTACGTTATTGTATGAGATGATCATGTTTTGTAAATTATCAGCAATCGGCAGGAGCCTTATGGTTGTCTCTTTATTGTATGAATTGTGAAGGCCATATAATTGCTTTACTTTATCACTATGAGTTAGCGATAGTAGTAGTAGAAATAGTTGGCGAGACGA
>LR738715.1:413388643-413417374 GCA_902687465.1 Secale cereale
GTCTGACTCTCTCACTTTTGTTGAATCGAGTGTGACTACGCCCAGTCCTTGTGAAGGTTAAAACATCACACTTTACGAAAAATCGTTGTGGTTTTGTATGCGTAGGTAAGAACGGTTCTTGCAGCCCGTAGCAGCCACGTAAAACTTGCAACAACAAAGTAGAGGACATCTAACTAGTTTTTGTAGGGCATATTGCGATATGATATGGTCAAGACGTGATGAGTTACGTTATTGTATGAGATGATCATGTTTTGTAAATTATCAGCAATCGGCAGGAGCCTTATGGTTGTCTCTTTATTGTATGAATTGTGAAGGCCATATAATTGCTTTACTTTATCACTATGAGTTAGCGATAGTAGTAGTAGAAATAGTTGGCGAGACGACCACGACGCTATGATAAGATCATGATGTCAAGCCGGTGACGATGGAGATCATGACTATGCTTTGGAGATGGAGAACAAAAGCACAAGATGATGATGGCCCTATCATGTCACATATTTTGATTGCATGTGATTTTTATCTTATTATGCTTCTTATTTTGCTTAGTGCGGCAGTAGCATTATAAGATGACCCCTTACAAAATTTCAAGGTACAAGTGTTCTCCCTGAGTATGTACCGTTGCGAAAGTTCATCGTGCCGAGACACCATGTGATGATCAGGTGTGATAAGCTCTACGTTCAAATACAACGGGTGTAAGACAGTTTTGCACATGCGGAATACTCGAGTTAAACTTGACGAGCCTAATATGTACAGACATGGCCTCGGAACACTAGAGACCGAAAGGTCGAGCGTGAATCATATAGTAGATATGATCAACATAAGATGTTCACCATTGAAAACTACTCCATCTCACGTGATGATCGGACATGGTTTAGTTGATTTGGATCACATGATCATTTAGATGACTAGAGGGATGTCTATCTAAGTTTGAGTTCTTTAGTAATATGATTAATTGAGCTTTAATTTATCATGAACTTAGTCCTGATAGTTTTTGCATATTTATGTTGTTGTAGATCAATGGCCCGTGCTACCGTTCTCTTAAATTTAATCCATTCCTAGAGAAAGCTAAGTTGAGAGATGATGGTAGCAACAACACGGACCGGGTCCATAACTTGAGGATTATCTTCATTGCTGCACAGAAGAATTATGTCCTTGAAGCACCGCTAGGTGACAGGCTTGCTGCAGGAGCAACTCCGGACACTATGAACGTCTGGCAAACTCGTTCTGATGACTACTCGATAGTTCAGTGTGCCATGCTTTACCGCTTAGAATCGGGACTTCAAAGACGTTTTGAACGTCATGGAGCATATGAGATGTTCCAAGAGTTGAAGTTAATATTTCAAGCAAATGCCCGAATTGAGAGATATGAAGTCTCCAATAAGTTCTATAGCTGCAAGATGGAGGAGAATAGTTCTATCAGTGAACACTTACTCAGAATGTCTGGGTACTACAATCACATGACTCAACTTGGTTGCAAAGTTGACGAAGATAGTGTTATTGATAGAGTTCTTCAGTCACTGCCACCAAGCTATATAGGCTTCATGATGAACTATAATATGCAAGGGATGCAGAAGACAATTCCCGAGCTCTTCGCTATGCTCAAAGCTGCGGAGGTAGAAATCAAAAAGGAGCATCAAGTGTTGATGGTTAACAAGACCACTAGTTTCACGAAAAGGGCAAGGGAAAGAAGGGGAACTTCAAGAAGAATAGTGTCGGTGTACTGAAGTAGGGGTACCCTAGTATCCCGAACTTGTGCACGGGCAGTCGCAGCACCCCGCGGCAAGGCTTGCCGGGTGACCGCCAAGGTCCTCCATGGTTCCTTTGGAGCCATTCAAGAACAAAGTATTCAAGCCAAGGAGACAAGGCCCCGGCAAGAAGAGCTTGCCGGGAAGGCCACTCAAGGCACAAGACCCCGGCAAGAGGAGCTTGCCGGAAAGGCCAACCAAGGCATCTCAAGGAACTTGCCGCGACGCGCCACGCGTCCCGGCAAGGCCCGGTGAGCGACAAGCTCCCGGACGCGACAAGACAATGACCGCGGCAAGGCGCTTGCCACGACAAGCTACCACTCTGTACCCACGCTCCAGCACATCCGCCAACGTGTCGTTCTAGGACCCTTCCAGGCGTACGTGGCGGGAGGCTGTGTAGCCAGCGGTGCGCGGTGGCAAGCGGCGCTGACAAGATTCGCCATCGTGGCGAACGGTGGCGTCCCTGACGGTCCCTTTTTGCACTGTTTGGGCGACGCAGACGTGAAAGTGCAACTAATCCCCGGGTGGTTTTGGTAATTAATAACAACATATATATCATTGAACTAATATTTAGTTGAGAATCTTTTCAGAGAAGTTCGATGATATGGGTATGGAAATGTCTGAAGAAGTGGACCCCTCAAAATGCTAAGACAAGCATTGGCAAAAGCCCAAGACTCTATTTTTGGTTTAGTGATCAAAGATCACATTGAGTCCATAGGAAAAGCCAATACTATTAAAAGGGGATGAGGTTGTGTTGATGATCTGGTTGCTCAAGTGCTTGGTGATTTAGCTCCCTCAACCATCAGCAACTTTCACTACTTAACACACTCATAAGTAATCTCGGACAAACCGATTCTTCCAACTCAGTCCCACCGAGATGAACCACCTCAGTTATTCTTCCAAACCCTAATTTTTCGGTCCATCCGATTTTGAGTTCGGTCTCACCGAAACTGGACTGCCAACCTTCTGTAACCAATTGACATCACTTCGGAATATCCGAGTTGTTAATTTCGGTCCCACCGAGAATGGCAAGCTCCTACCTTTGACTCACATCGGACACACCGAGATGGTATTTTTGGTCCCACCGAAAATCCCAACGTTCACTATATTTGAACTTTCGGTCTGACCGAGTTTTCACTTCGGTCTCACCGAGATTGCTCAAATATGTGTGTAACGGTTGGATTTTGTGTGGAGGCTATATATACCCCTCCACCCCCTCTTCATTCGTGGAGAGAGCCATCAGAAAGTCTACCACTCCTACCATACACTTTCTGAGAAGAGAACCACCTACCCTTGTGTTGAGATCAAGTCATTCCATTCCTACCATATGAAACTTGATTTCTAGCCTTCCCAAGTTGCTTTCCACTCAATCCTTTCTTCCACCACAGCCATATCAGTGAGGAGAGTTGAGTGTTGGGGAGATTATCATTTGAAGCACAAGAGCAAGGAGTTCATCATCATCAACCACATCTATTACCTTTTGGAGGGTGGTGCCTCCTAGATTGGTTAGGTGTCGCTTGGGAGCCTCCGTCTTTGAGATGTGGAGTTGAACCAAGAAGTTTGTAAGGGCAAGGAGATCGCCTACTTCGTGAAGATCTACCCCGAGTAAGGCTAGTCCTCCGTGGGCGTAGGCCATGATGGAATAGACAAGGTTGCTTCTTCGTGGACCCTTCGTGGGTGGAGCCCTCCGTGGACTCGCACAGCCGTTACCCTCCGTGGGTTGAAGTCTCCATCAACGTGGATGTACGATAGCACCACCTATCGGAACCACGACAAAAATCTCCGTGTCTCCAAACTGCGTTTGATCTTCTCCACCTCTCTTTACTACATGTGCAATTTACTTTCCGCTGCTTATACTCTAGAATCGCATGTGTAGGGTGATACTTGAATTGATCTTAATTGTGAAACTGCCAAAAACTTTGCATAATCAAAAGGCAAATTTTTTATATTGTCAAGTAGTCTAATCACCCCCCCTCTAGACATACTTTCGATCCTACAAGTGGTATCAGAGCTTTGGTCTCCATTGTTTTGGTTTCCATTGCATTGGACTCCATAAGCTTGGTTTCACAACCTAGGAGAGTATGGCGTCTAGTGAGGGTAATTATCGTAGAGGTCCTTACTTTGATGGTACAAATTTTGCTAGTTGGAAGCATAAAATGAAAATGCATATTCTTGGTCATAACCCAGCCGCATGGGGCATTATTTGTGTTGGTATGCAAGGTGATTTCTTCGAAGAAGGAAAAGTTCCGGATCGCGAAGCTACACCGGAAGAGTTGCGGATGTTGCAAAACAATGCTCAAGCTTGTGACATTCTCTTCAATGCTTTGTGTCCCGAGGAGTTCAACAAAATCAGCTGTCTTGAGAATGCTAAAGAGATTTGGGATACTTTGGTTGAAATGCACGAAGGTACTGAATCTGTGAAGGAATCAAAGCTAGATATTCTTCAAGGTCAACTTGACAAGTTCAAGATGAAGGATGGTGAAGGAGTCGCTGAAATGTACTCTAGGCTTGCTCTCATCACAAATGAGATTGCCGGCTTAGGAAGCGAAGAAATGACCGACCGATTCATCATTAAGAAGATTCTCAGAGCTTTGGATGGAAAGTATGACACCGTGTGCACTTTGATCCAAATGATGCCAAACTACAAGACCCTCAAGCCAACTGAAGTCATTGGAAGAATTGTTGCTCATGAGATGACACTTAAGGATAAGGAAGAGCTTCACAACAAGTCAAGTGGTGCTTACAAAGCTACAAGTGATGCTCCTACTACCTCAAGTGACAAGCTAATTTCCAATGAAGAGATAAGCCTAATGGTCAAGAACTTCAACAAGTTCTACAAGAATAGAGGCAAAGAAAGAAGCTCAAAGTCTAGATCATATGATGAAAAGAGATATTCTAGCCGTGATCGAAATTGCTACAATTGTGGAAGACCCGGACACTTCTCAAATGAGTGTACGGCTCCCCACAAGAGAAGAGAAGAATCTCCAAGAAGAAGAGCAAGAGATGAGTCACCTCGGAGAGAGAGAAGGAGTAGAGATGATCGTTATGAACGAAGACCCTCTCGGAGAAGCAAGGATTCGGAGAGGAAAGACAAGTCATCAAGGAGCTACACAAGAAGAAGACATCAAGCTCATGTAGGTGAATGGGTCTCCGGCTCCGACTCCGACAATCAATCCGATGGAAGCTATCACTCCGACTCCGACTACAGTCAAGATGAAGGTGTTGCCGGACTTGCACTCGTATCCTCCAACTCCAACTCCCACGACTTATTTGATTCACCAAATGAGGGAATTGGAAGATGCTTCATGGCTAAAGGCCCCAAGGTAACACATCCTGAATTCATTGACTTTGATAGTGATGAGGATGACTTGCTTGGTGAAGATGAGCTCTTGCATGATAAATCTAGTGAGCTTAGTAATGATGAAAATGCTAGTAGTCTTTATAGTCGAGAAGAGTCGAATGACAATGCTATGAAGGAGATTGAGCGTCTAACTAAAGAACTAAACACTCTTAAGTTAGCTCATGAAACAACTCAAGAAGATCATAGAGAGCTCCTAAGATCTCATGAGAAGCTACGCTTCGAGAAGCTCACTCTAGAGCAAGAACATGAGTTTCTAAAAGCGATCAATGACGATCTTCGAAAGAAGAGTTCTTCATATCTTGCCAAACGACTTCTCTTGTCTAATTTCTTGCCACCTATTAAGACTAAGCATGACAAGCATAAGAAAAATTCTTCCACTAGTAGTAACAATAACAATGTTAAATCCAATATTGTTGCTTCTAGTAGTTCTCTTGATTCCACTAACAATGTTTCAAGCCAAGTTACACTTGAGCAAGAAAATAGCTTATTGAAGGAAATCATAGAGAAAGGTGTCTACAAGAGTCTTGCCGGAAGCAAGAACTTTGAGGAGATTGTTCGCAAACAAGGAAGGCACCGGAAGAATCAAGGGATTGGTTTTGAGCGAAAGTTCAACGCTGAAGGTGTTGAGTGGGAAGAAGGTCAATACCCTACTCCACAGTTCGTTTCACAAAAGGAGAAGTATGATCCTACTTCTTTCAATGTGGAACAAGCTCAAGATGACCTTCCACCACAAGACCACAAGCTAAAGGCCAAGGACAAACTTCAAGAGGAGATTGATGCATTCATTGAAGCACCTCAAGCCATGGTCAAGTGGGTTCCCAAGGACACATCAAGTTCTACTTCGTCAAGCTCAACTACAACTCCAAGGATTCCCATCAAGATGATGTGGATCCCAAAGAAGAAGAACTAGAAGGTTCTTGAGGGTGACTCCGCCAACATACTTCACTCACATTCATTTTGGCAAGAACTTATGCAATCAACTTCCACATCATGCACTAGTTCATGGAGTCACAAACCCTCTTGTTGGTAAGTCAAGGGACAAGGTAATCATTGCATTCATGGACATCATCTTTTGTGTACTTCAATCTATGTCTATGGATATTTCTGTTTGTTCCTTGTGGGACTAACCCATGTAGGTATTGAAAGTGCCCTAATCCAAAGGATAGCTCCCAACTCTTGATGATCTACATCAACATTGAGCATCCACATCTTCAACATCTACATGAAGTCTTCTACGACAACCCAAGGTTAGTTTGACCCTTTAAAAGGGGTTCTCACATCTAGGGGGAGCTCTGCTCTAAAAATTGAGCTAAAGCATCTCCAAATGATGTGAACACATAAATGCTTTATGTAAAAGTGGTAACCCCACTTGTGCTTAAACGATGAGTATGACCTATGATCAAATGTTCTCATTTGGCTCCTAAGTCAAAATACTCATATATAGATGACCTAGTCATCGACAAATTGTGTGCTAGTAGCTAAAGTATTGGTTGTGCATGTTTGACACATATTTCAGTTGCTATCTTATTGTGTGAGCATGTTGAATGCATGATTTTATTCATTCAAGGACATCCATTTGTTGTTTTGATTGTTTGACTTTTCTGGCCAAATGGATGGACAAGAATGCCTAAGCACCTTCCCTAGCTATCTATGCTTTCTTGTCTCAAATTCTATTCATGCTCATATCACAACTTTGAACAAGTCATTTTAGGACTCTCCGAGTGAGGAGCACTCGGAGCCACCGATCCGTCTAAGGCTGACTTCCAAAACCTTCTAAGTCCATTTCGGTCTGACCGACTTCTCCATCTCGGTCCAACCGAAACGCTTAGACTGATCTAGGTTTCATCTCGATGAAACCGAGTTCAAAATCTCGGTCTGACCGATATGCGTAACTGCATAGCAGTTATACATTTCGGTGACACCGAGTTTTTCAACTCGGTCCCACCGACAGCATGGGGATATATATATATCTGAGGGCTGCGCGCGATTTAACTCTTCAAACCTTTTCGCCCCCAAGTCCCCTGCTGCCGTCGCCCTGGTCTTCGGATCGTCGCCGTCGTCGCCTGTGTGCCCTCGCCGCAGGCCTCCGCCGCCGTCAACGGTAATCCTCTCCGCGCCGTTGCCGCCGTAGAGGGACTCCACCAAGTTAGGGTGAGTCCCGATCCCTTTCGTGCTCCCCATCTGATTCTTGCACGATTGGTTTGCCATGAATCTATCCACGTTTGAGATATTCCCTAAACATCAGATCAGATCCTTTAGTTTCGAGCGAAATTCTTAGGTTTAGGTTTCCACGGAACACATCTCGGTGAAGCCGATTTTGAAACTCGGAATGACCGATTTGGCCTCTGGCCATTGCACTGCACCATTCGGTCTAACCGAGTTGTGCAAATCGGTGTGACCGAAACTTAGCTTCAGTGAAACCCTAGTGTTTCGGTAGGACCGAAACCCATTTCGGTGTGACTGAAAGTGGTGTGTAGGTTTCTGTTGAACACTTCGGATTCACCGAAACTAAGAATCGGTTTGACCGAAATGCATTCTGTGAAAACTCAAAACTAAGACTTGAACTCATTTTTTTTGCAAAAACCTCTGCAGTTGTGATAACTCTTCTACTCTGCCTATACCTTATCTTTTCACAGGTTGTCAGCCATGTCAGATGTCAGTGACAGCCAGAACAGGTCTGAATCACCGTTTGCAGAGATTCCAGAGGCAGATACCAGTCCTGAGGCTAGCAGTTCCAGTGATGATGGTGAGAGGAGCACCCCTAGTGGTTTGCCTCCTACAGCCACCAGAACCAGAAAGAAGAGAAATTCTGATGATGAAGACTCTGACTTCGTTGCTGAGGAAGTTACCTCCAAGCCCAAGAGGAATGTTGTTGCCAAAGAGCACCAAGGGCAGCAGTCAAGGAAAGGCACAAGCAAGGTAAAGCAGTCAGCTGTTGCAAAGAAGCTAAACTTGGAAGAGCCAGCTCCAAGTAAGGTGAAGAAAACTTCCAAGAGGAAGAGGGTAGTATATGCTGAACCTCATGTTGATGCTGCTGAAGAAGAAGAAGAAGAAGATGCACCCCAGCCTCCTCCTCAGAAGGCTAAGTTCATGGGTGATGCTATTCGGGCTCAAGCCACTTCTAAGCCCAAGAAGCCTGCTCAAGCCAAGGCAGCTCCAGCCAAGCCCAAGAGAACAACCAGGAGCATTCCAGCTTCTGAGAAGAACAAAGGTGAGATGCCACCGTCTGAGTCAGATGAAGAGCATGTGTTGCTTAAGCTCCGTCCTAAGTTGCCACTCCACAATGATGCTCATCCTCAAGCTGAGGACATGAAGGCAAGGAAGGATAAAGGTCTCAGGCTATGGAGACAGTCTGATCCATATGCTGTGAGGAGAAGGACTGCTGTGGACCCCAGATTCCACACCAGAGAGCAGCATGACTTCTATGAGACCGTGCTGATGGATAAGAAGCCTATTGTTGCTGACACCAGGTATGTTGACTGGAAGTACATTGACAGTGAAGAGCACCGAGACTTCTTTCCCCATGTGCATGAGAGCTTTACTGCATGTGGAGTTGCTGATTTTGTGGGTCAAGAGCTGACAGCTTGGAATGACGAGATGATCATGCAGTTCTACGCCACAGCCCACTTCTATCCTGATGGCAAGATCACCTGGATGAATGAAGGTCAAAGGTTTTCTTCGTCTGTTGAAGAATGGGCAGAACTTTTGAATGCTCCAGTGCAGAGAGAGGACGACATTGATGTCTATGGGATTCCTAAGAAAAGTCATGATTCCATGAAGAACATGTACAAGGAGATCCCCGCTGCTGATTTGGAAGGGTGGAAACTTGGCTCAGTGTACTATCTCTAGGCAGGTCTGACCACTACAAACACTATTTTGAGGCATACATTGATGCCCATGTCTGGAGACCACCGCATGATTCGAGGCTATTCTATCAACATGCTGCACATTCTCGATGAGAAGGCACCTTTCAAGGTGATGGACTTAATGGTAGAGACCATTAAGAGGACTGCAGCTGACCAGAAGAGGTCATGTGGGTTTGCCCCGCAGATTCAGATGCTCATCAATGCCAAGTTTGGCACGGGCAAATTCATGTTGGATAGGAAGCACTTGCCACTGCAGCCAGAGCATGAGGACAACGTAGTTGTGATGGATGAGGAGGATCCAACCTCAGTTGAAGGACAAGCCAAAATTGAAGCTGCGAAGAAAGCTAAAGCTGACAAAGAAGCAGCAGCAGCAGCTAAACCAAAGAGCTTCGGAGAGCAGATTCTTGAAGCTACCCAGAGGATTGAACAACGCCTGGCCAACATTGAGCAATCTCAGGAAAGCCTAGAGAGGATTGTTGAGGACAAGATCCACGCTCTGGACGTGAAGCTGACAGAGATTCAGGTGTCCGTCAACAAGCTTGAGGCAGACATGGAGGAAGCAAGGCAGGAGAGAGCAGAACTCATGCAGGATGATCTAGTCCAGGACTCTCATCGCCAGACTGCTCAGGTTCCCAGAGGATTCAGATCTGCAGCTATTCCAGTGACTGACTCCAGGGCTACCACTTCAGCACCAGCCATAGCTCCAGCAGTTACTCCAGCTCCAGCATCCACTCCTCCAGCGCAGACATCAGCAGAAGTCTTCGCCGATGCCGTCATTTCTACTCCGACATCTACCCAGACGGGAGCCGCCAGCAGAGCCCGCAGTGACGCTTAGCTCTATACCTTTTCGAACTTTTTGGTAACTTGTTGCCAAAGGGGGAGAAATTGTATAGATCATAGGGCTTCGAGAGAGAGAGTGCTCTTTCGTTCTTTTGCCGGTTTCTTTGAGATACATTGGTTTCTTTTGGTCTTTCGATACTTTCAGTGTGCTTGCTACTAAGTTTGATGCTACCTTAATGAGTGCTTGGTCATACTATGCTTTAATGTGTGCTTAATGCTTATCATATGCTATTCCTTATTGTATGGCTACTTACTCTTGTCTTGTTGATTGAGTGCATGTTATTCATTCTTATCATTTTGTGCGCTCCACCAAGATGTATGTGACATGGAAGAGTGACCCATAATCCTAATCGATTGTGCATTTGCATTCGAACGCAAATTTTAAATAATGCACAAATTTAGGGGGAGCTCTTGTTTATCACATACTTCTCAGAGCGACTATATTATTCATTGATTATATCTTTTGTCGAAGCTTTGATCTATATGTTGTCATCAATTACCAAAAAGGGGGAGATTGAAAGTGCAACTAATCCCCGGGTGGTTTTGGTAATTAATAACAACATATATATCATTGAACTAATATTTACTTGAGAATCTTTTCAGAGAAGTTCGATGATATGGGTATGGAAATGTCTGAAGAAGTGGACCCCTCAAAATGCTAAGACAAGCATTGGCAAAAGCCCAAGACTCTATTTTTGGTTTAGTGATCAAAGATCACATTGAGTCCATAGGAAAAGCCAATACTATTAAAAGGGGATGAGGTTGTGTTGATGATCTGGTTGCTCAAGTGCTTGGTGAATTAGCTCCCTCAACTATCAGCAACTTTCACTACTTAACACACTCATAAGTAATCTCGGACAAACCGATTCTTCCAACTCAGTCCCACCGAGATGAACCACCTCAGTTATTCTTCCAAACCCTAATTTTTCGGTCCATCCGATTTTGAGTTCGGTCTCACCGAAACTGGACTGCCAACCTTCTGTAACCAATTGACATCACTTCGGAATATCCGAGTTGTTAATTTCGGTCCCACCGAGAATGGCAAGCTCCTACCTTTGACTCACATCGGACACACCGAGATGGTATTTTCGGTCCCACCGAAAATCCCAACGTTCACTATATTTGAACTTTCGGTCTGACCGAGTTTTCACTTCGGTCTCACCGAGATTGCTCAAATATGTGTGTAACGGTTGGATTTTGTGTGGAGGCTATATATACCCCTCCACCCCCTCTTCATTCGTGGAGAGAGCCATCAGAAAGTCTACCACTCCTACCATACACTTTCTGAGAAGAGAACCACCTACCCTTGTGTTGAGATCAAGTCATTCCATTCCTACCATATGAAACTTGATTTCTAGCCTTCCCAAGTTGCTTTCCACTCAATCCTTTCTTCCACCACAACCATATCAGTGAGGAGAGTTGAGTGTTGGGGAGATTATCATTTGAAGCACAAGAGCAAGGAGTTCATCATCATCAACCACATCTATTACCTTTTGGAGGGTGGTGCCTCCTAGATTGGTTAGGTGTCGCTTGGGAGCCTCCGTCTTTGAGATGTGGAGTTGAACCAAGAAGTTTGTAAGGGCAAGGAGATCGCCTACTTCGTGAAGATCTACCCCGAGTAAGGCTAGTCCTCCGTGGGCGTAGGCCATGATGGAATAGACAAGGTTGCTTCTTCGTGGACCCTTCGTGGGTGGAGCCCTCCGTGGACTCGCGCAGCTGTTACCCTCCGTGGGTTGAAGTCTCCATCAACGTGGATGTATGATAGCACCACCTATCGGAACCACGACAAAAATCTCCGTGTCTCCAAACTGTGTTTGATCTTCTCCACCTCTCTTTACTACATGTGCAATTTACTTTCCGCTGCTTATACTCTAGAATTGCATGTGTAGGGTGATACTTGAATTGATCTTAATTGTGAAACTGCCAAAAACTTTGCATAATCAAAAGGCAGATTTTTTATATTGTCAAGTAGTCTAATCACCCCCCCTCTAGACATACTTTCGATCCTACAAGACGGGCATTTAATGCTCTTGTCCCCTGCCATCAGGGTTAGGTATGATGCACTGTACAAGTAGCTGTACCAACCGCAACACCTTTCCAGTTTTACCCTTGCCTACGTTGCCACCTGTCGGTGACCCCTTGAGCATATAAAAGGAGGCCCATGCGCAACGTAGGGGGGGGGTCGACATAGAAGAACACTCACGCTCGGTCACGTTAGCTGCTAGAGTGTACTGTAGCACTCAGTGCTCCCGAGAAAGAACTCAATGCAAACCACAAAGCAGGAGTAGGGTTTTACGCATCCGTGCGGCCCGAACCTGGGTAAACTGCTCGTGTGCTTCGCCTCGATCCGCTCTTCGTGCGATCTCCGCCCCCCGCCGAACCGAAAGGGGCCCGGTCCGCCGGACCCCATAGGTGCTCGTGGGAAACTGATCCACGAGCACCTATGGGGTCCGGCGGACCGGGCCCCTTTCGGTTTGGCGGGGGCGGAGTTCGTGCGAAGAGCGGATCGAGGCGAAGCACACGAGCAGTCCGGCAACGAAGGTGGCGCCAAGAAAGCCAAAGTTGGCAGCTCCGGCAAGGAGATTGCCGCATGCACCAACTGCCAGGCTGTGGCGGCCGCCGACGAGCAGGACGGCACCGACAAGCAATATTGCAAGATCCACCGCACCAAGGGCCATGACCTCCAGAACTGCAAGAGGGTTGAGCAGCTTGTTGAGCCGCAAAAGGCTGAATACGAGCGACGCGACAAGGAGAAGGCCCAAGGAGCTGCTGGAGGATCCGGCACGAAGCGTCCCGTCCGGGGAGTACGCCGCGGCAAGGCCAAGCAGCGGCAAGGAGACAGACCTCCCCGCGGCCGCGACAAGGATGAAGATGACGACGACGATGAAGACATGGATGATGTCGAGAACAGCGAGCAGGAGTTCCAGAAAGCCACAGAGGTCTTGTGCGTTGACGGCGGTGCTTCTCTGCATACTTCACACCGCCAACTCAAGCAGTGGGTGTGGGAAGTCAATGCGGCAGAACCACCAGTCGAATCGCGCAAGCTTCTGAAATGGTCCAGCACGCCTATCATATTTGATATTGAGGACCACCCTGATCGCACAACTGCGGTCGGGTGCTTGCCGATGTTGGTTTCACGAACTATCCGTAACCTCAAGGTCACTAAGATGCTAGTTGGCGGCGGGGCCGGCTTGAACCTGATCTCCTCTGCTGTACTCCAGAAACTCCAGATCCCTGACAGCGAGCTCGAAGAGACCGGTACATTCCAAGGAATCAACCCGGGAAGGAGCAAGCCGAAGGGGAAGATCACGTTGCCAGTGACATTTGGCGGCGAGTTGAATTTCAGGACTGAGAGGGTCACTTTTGACGTTGCCGATTTTCCATTGCCTTACAATGGGATACTTGGCCGTCCAGCACTCGCCAAGTTCATGGCAGCCTCTCACTATGCATACAACATGCTGAAGATGCCAGGCCCGATAAGTGTCATCTCTGTCCCTGGCGACAAGAAGGATGCCCTTATCTGCTCCGACAAGATCTACCGGGAAGCAGCAGCCGCAACAGATCGCAAGTCACTTGCCGCTGAAGCTCCCGGGGGGAAGAAGAAGACCAAGTCCGGCAAGAGTTCTGATGCCCACTCCGGCAAGCGCACCTCTTCGGAGTGCTGCGCTACCGTCGAGGACGCACCATCGAGCTCCACCGGCAAGTGTAAGAAAACAATGGCATCTCCGCCAGAGACCAAGAAGGTGTCCGCCAAGGAGGACGGCACTGGTGGTACCTTCACCATCAGTGCCACTCTTGACCCTAAATAGGAAAGCGCGCTCATTGCTTTCCTGCAGGCGAACGTCGACGTATTTGTGTGGCAACCGTCTGACATCCCCGGTGTTCCCAGGAAAGTAATTGAGCACAAACTTGCCGTCTGTCCTCATGCGCGGCCCGTCAAGCAGAAAGTCAGGAAACAAGCAGTGGAGCACCAAGAATTCATCGCAGAAGAGATCAAGAAGTTGGAAGCAGCAGGCCTTGTCAGAGGAGTGCTCCATCCTACGTGGTTGGCCAATCCAGTAGTCGTGCGCAAGGCAAACGGGAAATGGAGGCTTTGTATCGACTTTACCGATGTCAATAAAGCTTGTCCCAAAGACCCATTTCCCTTGCCGCGCATTGACCAGATTGTTGACTCCACGGCCGGATGTGACTTGCTTTCATTACTTGACGCATACTCAGGATACCATCAGATCTTCATGGCAGAAGAGGATGAGGAGAAGACCGCATTCATCACTCCATGTGGCACGTACTGTTTCATACGGATGCCTTTCGGTTTGAAGAATGCTGGTTCAACATTTGCAAGAGTAGTCCATGCCGCTTTTGAGCCACAAATACACAGAAATGTGGAAGCCTACATGGATGACATAGTGGTCAAGAGCAAGGACAGGGCAACTCTGATTCAAGATTTATACGAGACCTTTGCAAATCTACGCAAGATCAGGCTCAAGCGCAACCCCGAGAAGTGCGTGTTTGGAGTTCCTTCCGGCAAGCTTCTCGGGTTCTTCGTGTCTCAGCGGGGAATTGAAGCCAATACCGACAAGATCAGGGCCATCGAGCAAATTGAAGCACCAAAGCACGTCAAGGATGTACGAAGACTTGCCGGTTGCGTGGCTGCTCTCAGCAGGTTTATCTCTAAGTCTGCTGAGCGCACCCTGCTGTTTTGCAAAATTTTGAAAAAGGCAGGTCCAATGAAATGGACTCCGGAAGCGGAGGCTGCGCTGCAAGACTTGGAGAGATACCTGTCCTCTACTCCAATACTTGTCGCACCTAAGCCACAAGAGAAGTTGCTGCTGTATATAGCGACAACCAATCAAGTGGTTAGTGTTTCATTAGTAGCGGAGAGGGAGGCAGATGATGAGCCAGCAACCACGGCAGGCATGTCCAGCGACAAGCAGGGGGCTTCCCCGACAAGCTCTGGTCCCGACAAAGATGGGTCTGCGCAGGCGTGCGAGGAGATACGGAAGAGATTGGTCCAGCGCCCAGTTTACTTTGTCAGTTCCCTTCTGCAGGGGGCTAGGTCAAGGTACTCTGGCATGCAGAAATTGCTTTTCGGCCTTCTCATGGCCTCGAGAAAGCTGCGCCATTACTTCCAAGCACATGAGATCACAGTTGTCACTCGCTTTCCGCTGAAGAGGATACTGCAGAATCCGGAAGCAACAGGCAGGATTGTTGAGTGGGCACTGGAACTGTCAAGCTTTGGCCTCAAGTTTGAGAGCACTTCAACTATCCAAAGCAGAGCATTGGCGGAATTCATAGCAGAGTGGACGCCAACACCAGATGAAGAAATTCCAGAAACAAGCATCCCCGTCAAGGAGGCAAGCAAAGAGTGGCTGATGTACTTTGATGGTACCTTCTCGCTGCAAGGCGCCGGTGCTGGCGTGCTATTTGTCGCACCCACCGGAGAGCACCTCAAGTACATAGTCCAGATGCACTTTCCCAAGGAGCAAGCAACAAACAATACTGCAGAGTATGAAGGTTTGCTTGCCGGTCTCAGGATCGCGGCAGACCTTGGGATCAAGAAGCTCATTGTCAGGGGTGAATCGCAGCTTGTCGTCCGCCAAGTGAACAAGAATTATCAGAGTCCGTTGATGGAAGCTTACGTTGATGAAGTGAGAAAGCTAGAAGAGCACTTTGGCGGCCTACAGATGGAACATGTTCCAAGAGCTCAGAACGACATTGCAGATGGCCTGTCAAAGTGCGTCGCACTTAAGTTACCTGTGGAACCAGGGATCTTTGTGCTCAAGCTGACTCAACCATCTGTAACACCATCAACTGGACAGAGCAAGAAGAGGAAGTTGATTTCTGGTGACTATTTTCCGGCAGAGCTTCCCGAAGCCGCCGCCAAGAAGGTCCCCAAGATCAACACCAAGAGTGCTGAATAGCAGTCTGCTCCGGCAAGCCCTAGGGTTTGTTCCGTTGAAGCAAACGCTCCCGACAAGTTTTGCTCCGGCAAGCTTGCCGGGGAACGTCAAGCTCCGGCTGAGCCGCAGGTTCTCACCGTAGAAGCGGATGTTCCCGCAGCAGCAGATGTGCCTTTAGTCCTTGTTGTCGAGCCACAAGCTCCAGCATGGGCACAACAGATTGTCCGTTTCCTTCAGACAGGAGAACTTCCTGAAGAACAAGAAGAAGCGGAAAGAGTAGCCCGGCAATCAAGTATGTACCAGTTTGTTGACAACACACTGTACAGAAGAAGACTCAACGGTGTGAAATTGAAGTGTATTCACCGGGAAGATGGACAAAAGCTGTTGGCAGAGATACATGGAGGCATATGTGGTCACCACATTGGCGCAAGAGCACTTGCCGGCAAAGCATTCCGGCAAGGTTTCTTTTGGCCGACAGCCCTCCAGGATGCAACTGCACAAGTAACCAAGTATGAAGCGTGCCAGTTCCATTCCAAGTAGATACACCAGCCAGCTCAAGCTCTCCAGACGATCCCTTTATCCTGGCCATTTTCGGTCTGGGGGCTCGACATCCTCGGCCCCTTTCCCCGCGCAGCCGGGGGCTTTGAGTACTTGTACGTTGCAATCGACAAGTTCACAAAGTGGCCGGAAGTGGAACCAGTGAGAAAGGTGACAGCACAGTCAGCAGTCAAGTTCTTCAGGTCGATTGTTTGCCGCTTCGGGATCCCTAACAGGATCATCACCGACAACGGTACGCAATTCACGAGCCGCAGCTTCATGCAGTACGTCCAAGATCTTGGCGCCAAGGTCTGCTTCGCTTCTGTTGCTCACCCGAGAAGCAACGGTCAAGCGGAGAGGGCAAATGCTGAAGTGCTGCGTGGCCTCAAGACCAGAACTTTCGATAGGTTGCACAAGTGCGGAAGAAACTGGATCGAGGAGCTGCCGGTGGTTCTTTGGTCGATCAGGACGACACCAAATCGAGCCACTGGCCAGACACCTTTCGCTCTAGTCTATGGAGCAGAGGCAGTTCTCCCCACGGAACTCGTATACGGGTCACCTCGAGTGCTCGCTTATGATGAGTTTGATCAAGAGCAGCTGCGACAAGATGACGCCCTGCTCCTTGAGGAAGACCGTCTTCAAGCTGCTGTACAAGCTGCTCGATACCAGCAAGCTTTGCGCCGCTACCATAGCCGCAAAGTTAACGCCAGAAGTCTCGAGGAAGGCGACCTTGTTCTTCGGCGCGTTCAGTCCGCCAAGAATTCCAACAAGTTGACGCCGAAGTGGGAAGGCCCTTACCGGGTGAAACGTGTCACTAGGCCTGGCGCTGTCCGCCTTGAGACCGGAGATGGCTTTCCGGTGAGCAACTCCTGGAACATTTAGCATCTTCGTAAGTTTTACCCGTAAGGCGCGGTTGCCGGGACCCGTTTCGGCAACCAACTTTTGTACAAGTCTTGCCGCTGTTGCATGTAATCCTTTGTACAAAGCCAGGCGCAGACCCTATGCATAAGTAAAGCTCAAGTGCTCCGCACATCTTGTCAATTTCATGCTTTCTATTTTTTGCATGTGTTATCTGACGCTTTGTGCAGCACCTACCCCGGTAAGCAATAATGAGCCGTAAGGCTCCATATCTTTATTTTCCCTTCTTTCTTTTTCTCAAGTAAAGGAAGGTTCCCTTGCCCACAAGTTTGCCGGGGGGGGAAGGAGAAGATAGTGATATGGACCAGGCGTCGTTCAAGAAAGTTTCGCCTTGCCGGGGAGCAAACAACAGAAAAGCTAAGTTGCCAAAGTTTGAGCAATCAGATTTTTAATTTTTTAAGTTATCTTCCTTGAACGACCGCACTTTGTATGGAAAACCTGTGCGCGGAGGAACCAACTCGTAGCTAGTCGCGCCCTTACTTTGTTTCGAGTCCCGCTCAACAACTTAAGTGTGCTGCGACTAGAGTCGCGCCCTTACTTTGTTTCGAGTCCGCTCAACAACTTAAGTGTGCTGCGACTAGTCGCGACAAGGTTTCTTGTCGGTAACGGCATCGCCAGTAGGCTGCTGACGTTCCGCACTCAGCGCTCGCGGCTAAGGTGCCTGCGCCGGCAAGTTCCCTAAAAGCGTAGGGCAAAAACATACAAAGGAAGGGATCAAGTAAAGGAAATAACATTGCAATCACTACCCAAAATAGAGTTATATTACAAAGTAGCTTGTCGCAGCTCTAATAGATTGTTCTCATAACATGACCAGCAGCGACAAGAGAAGAAGAAAACGGACGGCCTAATCTACGCGATCGCCCTCAACCCTCTTGATCCCGCTCACCTTCTCCACAATGGGTGCGACAAGGGCCTTGAGCACCTCCAGATCAGCATCCGGCGGCAAGGACTTGAGGACGTTGGTGATGTTGAGGCCCGGGTTGCGGAAGGCCACCTTCACCAACACCTTTTGAAGAGCTCCCGCGCAGAGCTTGCGCGACTCGTCGGCCAGCTGCTTTGGGATCCTCTCCCAGAGTCGCTGGAGAGCCGTCACCACGCCTTTGAAGAACAAGGTGAGCTTGGCGCTGGGCTGGAGGCTCTCATCAGAGGGAGGGGGCGGACGTTCTGCCTTTTTCGAATAAAGAAACCACCCACGATCTCTCCCACGATGCCGCAATCAACGCGTGCCGTTCAGGGAGGGCGCGGTGGATACGGAGAAAGATACGGCGTAACCCAGGCCGCGCGTGCCCGTGCACGGATTTGGGCCTGGCCCAACAGCGCTCGGCACCGTGTATGGCCTAGGCCCGGGGGCTCCTGTCGGTGTACTAAAGTAGGGGTACCCTAGTATCCCGAACTTGTGCACGGGCAGTCGCAGCACCCCGCGGCAAGGCTTGCCGGGTGACCGCCAAGGTCCTCCATGGTTCCTTTGGAGCCATTCAAGAACAAAGTATTCAAGCCAAGGAGACAAGGCCCCGACAAGAAGAGCTTGCCGGGAAGGCCACTCAAGGCACAAGACCCCGGCAAGAGGAGATTGCCGGGAAGGCCAACCAAGGCATCTCAAGGAACTTGCCGCGACGCGCCACGCGTCCCGGCAAGGCCCGGTGAGCGACAAGCTCCCGGACGCGACAAGACAACGACCGCGGCAAGGCGCTTGCCGCGGCAAGCTACCACTCTGTACCCACGCTCCAGCACATCCGCCAACGTGTCGCTCTAGGACCCTTCCAGGCGTACGTGGCGGGAGGCTGTGTAGCCAGCGGTGCGCGGTGGCAAGCGGCGCTGACAAGATTCGCCATCGTGGTGAACGGTGGCGTCCCTGACGGCCCCTTTTTGCACTGTTTGGGAGACGCAGAAGGGCATTTAATGCTCTTGTCCCCTGCCGTCAGGGTTAGGTATGATGCACTGTACAAGTAGCTATACCAACCGCAACACCTTTCCAGTTTTACCCTTGCCTACGTTGCCACCTGTCGGTGACCCCTTGAGCATATAAAAGGAGGCCCATGCGCAACGTGGGGGGAGGGGGGTTCGACACAGAAGAACACCCACGCTCGGTCTCGTTAGCTGCTAGAGTGTACTGTAGCACTCAGCGCTCCCGAGCAAGAACTCAATACAAACCACAAAGCAGGAGTAGGGTTTTACGCATCCGTGCGGCCCGAACCTGGGTAAATTGGTCGTGTGCTTTGCCTCGATCCACTCTTCGTGCGATCTCCGCCCCTCGCCGAACCGAAAGGGGCCCGGTCTGCCGGACCCCATAGGTGCTCATGGATCAGTTTCCCCGACAAATAGCAAGACATTTGCCACTCCTGCGAAGAAACACAAGTCTGGAGCCAAGCCTGAAACTGAGTGCTTCTACTGCAAAGGGACTGGACACTAGAAGCGGAACTGCTCCAAGTATTTGGCGGATAAGAAGGATGGCAAAGTGAACAAAGGTATATTTGATATACATGTTACTGATGTATACCTTACTAATGCTCGTAGTAGCACCTGGGTATTTGATACTGGTTCGGTTGCTAATATTTGTAACTCGAAACAGGGGCTACAAATTAAACGAAGATTAGCTAAGGACGAGGTGACGATGCGCGTGGGAAATGGTTCCAAAGTCGATGTGATCGCCGTCAGCATGCTACCTCTACATCTACCTTCGGGATTAGTTTTAGACCTAAATAATTGTTATTTGGTGCCAGCATTGAGCATGAACATTATATCTGGATCTTGTTTGTTGCGGGACGGTTATTCATTTAAATCAGAGAATAATGGTTGTTCTATTTATATGAGTAATATCTTTTATGGTCATGCACCCTTGAAGATTGGTGTTTTCTTGTTGGATCTCGATCGTAGTGATACATATATTCATAATATTGAAGCCAAAAGATGCAAAGTTGATAATGATAGTGCAACTTATTTGTGGCACTGCCGTTTAGGTCATATTGGTGTAAAGCGCATGAAGAAACTACATGCTGATCCACTTTTGGAATCATTTGATTATGAATCACTTGGTGCTTGCGAACCATCCCTCATGGGCAAGATGACTAAAACCCCGTTCTCCGGAACAATGAAGCGGGCAACTGACTTGTTAGAAATCATACATACTGATGTATGCAGACCGATGAGTGTTGAGGCTCGCGGTGGGTATCGTTATTTTCTAACCTTCACTGATGATTTGAGCAGATATGGGTATATCTACTTGATGAAGCACAAGTCTGAAACATTTGAAAAGTTCAAAGAATTTCAGAGTGAAGTAGAGAATCATTGTAACAAGAAAATAAAGTTTCTATGATCTGATCGCGGAGGCGAATATTTGAGTTACGAGTTTGGTCTTCATTTGAAACAACGTGGAATAGTTTCACAGCTCACGCCACATGGAACACCACAACGTAATGGTGTGTCCGAACGTCGTAACCGTACTTTATTAGATATGGTGCGATCTATGATGTCTCTTACCGATTTACCACTATCATTTTGGGGTTATAATTTAGAGACAACTGCATTTACATTAAATAGGGCACCATCTAAATCCGTTGGGACGACACCTTATGAACTATGGTTTGGCAAGAAACTCAAGTTGTCGTTTCTTAAATTTGGGGCTGCGATGCTTATGTGAAAAAGCTTCAACCTGATAAGCTCGAACCCAAGTCGGAGAAATGTGTCTTCATACGATACCCAGAGGGAACTAGTGGGTACACCTTCTATCACAGATCCGAAGGCAAGATATTCGTTGCTAAGAATGGATCATTTCTAGAGGAGTTTCTCTCGAAAGAAGTGAGTGGGAGGAAAGTAGAACTTGATGACGTAATTGTACCTTCTCCTGAATTAGAAAGTAGTACATCACTGAAACTAGTTCCAGTGATTCCTACACTGATCAGTGAGGAAGCTAATGATGATGATCATGAAACTTCAGATCAAGTTATTACTGAACCTTGTAGGTCAACCAGAGTGCATTCCACGCCAGAGTGGTACGGTAACCCGGTTCTGGAAGTCATGTTACTAGACCATGATGAACCTACGAACTACGAGGAAGCGATGATGAGCCCAGATTCCGCAAAATGGCTTGAGGCCATGAAATCTGAGATGGGATCCATGTATGAGAGCAAAGTGTGGGCTTTGGTTGACTTGCCCGATGATCGGCAAGCCATTGAAAATAAATGGATCTTTAAGCGGAAGACCGACACCGATGGTAATGTTACTGTCTACAAAGCTCGACTTGTTTCGAAAGGTTTTCGACAAGTTCAAGGAGTTGACTACGATGATACTTTCTCACCCGTAGCGATGCTTAAGTCTGTCCGAATCATATTAGCAATTGCCGCATTTTATGATTATGAAATCTAGCAAATGGATGTCATAACTGCATTCCTTAATGGATACCTCAAAGAGGAGTTGTATATGATGCAACCAAAAGGTTTTGTCTATCCTAAAGATGCTAACAAAGTGTGCAAGCTCCAGCGATCCATCTATGGACTGGTGCAAGCATCTCGGAGTTTGAATATACGCTTTGATTAGGTGATCAAAGCATATGGTTTTATACAGACTTTTGGAGAAGCCTGTATTTACAAGAAAGTGAGTGGGAGCTCTGTAGCATTTCTGATATTATATGTAGATGACATATTATTGATTGGAAATGATATAGAATTTCTGGATGGCATAAAAGGGTACTTGAATAAGAATTTTTCAATGAAAGACCTCGGTGAAGCTGCTTATATATTGGGCATCAAGATCTATAGAGATAGATCAAGACACTTAATTGGACTTTCACAAAGCACATACCTTGATAAAGTTTTGAAGAAGTTCAAAATGGATCAGTCAAAGAAAGAGTTCTTGCCTGTATTACAAGGTGTGAAGTTGAGTAAGAATCAATGCCCGACCACTGCAGAAGATAGAGAGAAAATGAAAGTCATTCCCTATGCCTCAACCATAGGATCTATCATGTATGCAATGATGTGTACCAGACCTGATGTGTGCCTTGCTATAAGTTTAGCAGGGAGGTACCAAAGTAATCCAGGAATGGATCACTGCACAACGGTCAAGAACATCCTGAAGTACCTGAAAAGGAGAAAGGATACGTTTCTCGTTTATGGAGGGGACAAAGAGATCGTCGTAAACGGTTACGTCGATTCAAGCTTTGACACTAATCCAGATGACTCTAAGTCACAAACCGGATATGTATTTTTGTTGAACGGTGGAGCTGTCAGTTGGTGCAGTTCCAAGCAGAGCGTCATGGCGGGATCTACGTGTGAAGCGGAGTACATAGCTGCTTCGGAAGCAGCAAATGAAGGAGTCTGGATGACGGAGTTCATATCCGATCTAGGCGTAATACCTAGTGCATCGGGTCCAATAAAAATCTTTTGTGACAACACTGGAGCAATAGCCTTGGCGAAGGAATCCAGGTTTCACAAGAGAATCAAGCACATCAAGAGACGGTTCAATTCCATCCGCGATCAAGTCAACGAGGGAGACATAGAAATTTGCAAGATACATACGGATCTGAATGTTGCAGACCCGTTGACTAAGCCTCTTCCACGAGCAAAACATGATCCACACCAAGAGTCCATGGGTGTTAGAATCATTACTGTGTAATCTAGATTATTGACTCTAGTGCAAGTGGGAGACTGAATGAAATATGCCCTAGAAGCAATAATAAAGTTGTTATCTATATTTCCTTGTATACCATGATAAATGTCTTTTATTCATGCTAAAATTGTATTAACTGGAAACTTGATACATGTGTGAATACATAGACAAAACAGAGTGTCCCTAGTATGCCTCTACCAGACTAGCTCGTTAATCAAAGATGGTTATGTTTCCTAACCATAGACATGAGTTGTCATTTGATCAACGGGATCACATCATTAGGAGAATGATGTGATGGACAAGACCCATCCGTTAGCTTAGCACTATGATCGTTTAGTTTTTCTGCTATTGCTTTCTTCATGACTTATACATGTTCCTATGACTATGAGATTATGCAACTCCCGAATACCGAAGGAACACCTTGTGTGCTATCAAAAGTCACAACATAACTGGGTGATTATAAAGATGCTCTACAGGTTTCTCCAAAGGTGTTGTGGTGTTGGCATAGATCGAGAATAGGATTTGTCACTCGGAGTATCGGAGATGTATCTCTGGGCCCTCTCGGTAATACACATCGTAATAAGCCTTGCAAGCAAACGACTAATGAGTTAGTCACGAGATGATGTATTATGGAATGAGTAAAGAGACTTGCTGGTGATGAAATTGAACTAGGTATGATGATACCGACGATCGAATCTCGGGCAAGTAACATACCGTTGACAAAGGGAACAACGTATGATGTTATGTGGTTTGACCGATAAAGATCTTCGTAGAATATGTAGGAACCAATATGATCATCCAGGTTCCACTATTGGTTATTGGCCAGAGATGAGTCTCGGTCATGTCTAGATAGTTCTCGAACCCAGAGGGTCCGCACGTTTAACATTTGATGACGATCGGTATTATGAGTTTATGTGTTTTGATGTATCGAAGGTAGTTCGGAGTCCCGGATGTGCTCACGTACATGATGAGGAGTTTCGGAATGGTCAAGACATAAAGATTGATATATTGGAAGGTTATATTCGAGCACCAGAATGGTTCCGGGGGTCACCAGATAAATACCGGAGTACCGGAACCCCCGAGGGAGTAAATGGGCCTTATTGGGCTTTAGGGGAGAGAGGGGCTGCCTAGGGCAGGCCGCCCCCCCCCCCAAGCCTAGTCCGAATTGGACTAGGGGGAGGGGCGGCGCCCCCTCCTTCCTTCTCTTTCTCTCCCTCCCTTCCCTCTTCTCCTACTCCTACTAGGAAAGGGGAGTCCTACTCCTAGTGGGTGTAGGACTCCCCCCTTGGCGCACCTCCTCCCTAGGCTGGCCGCCTCCTCCCTCTCCCTCCTTTATATACGTGGGGAGGGCACCCCTAAAACACATATAAATGGTTCCTAGCCATGTGCGGTGCCCCCTCCACAGTTACACACCTCGGTCATATCGTTGCAGTGCTTAGGCAAAGCCCTGCGCTGGTAACTTCATCATCACCGTCACCACGCCGTCGTGCTGACGGAACTCTCCCGCGACCTCAACTGGATCAAGAGTTCGTTGGACGTCATTGAGCTGAACATGTGCTGAATGCAGAAGTGCTGTACGTTCGGTGCTTGGATCGGTTGGATCGCAAAGACGTTCGACTACATCAACAGCGTTACTAAACGCTTCCGCTTTCGGTCTATGAGGGTACGTAGACACACTCTCCCCGCTCGTTGCTATGCTTCTCCCAGATAGATCTTGCGTGATCATAGGAAAATTTTGAAATACTATGTTCCCCAACAAAATACACTTATCTGCGATGAAGGGGCAAGCTCAGTGTTGTGAACATGTTGCTCAAATTCTTCCTTAATGCCTGCACCCAACACTAATTCATCACATGGCCATAGGCACGATTTGGTATTGGCATCCTGCATCGAGCTTTCCCTTGGCTTAACATAGAACTGACATATCAAGCTCCTACTCAATGATGCCTCCGAGGACCTCCTCCTTGACGAACTCTTAAATAGGTGTATTTTGTTCGCGAACAATTTCTGAAATTTTGTGTGTCACAAAATAAAGTTAACAAAACTTCACAAGATTGATAGCAACTAATCACATGGGTTCCTAGAGCCTATATAAAGCATTCAAACTACTTAGAAGTCCAAGAATTCAACATGCAAGCTCATCTATAGCAGCACCAAGAGTAGCTAACTATTCTAAATATAAACCACTAAAACAAACAGTAATTGGAGCAATGGAGGACTCACATACCAAGAAACAATCCCTCAAAATAATTCCGTAAATGGAGCTTCGAGCAAAGAGATCGAAATTCGTGGGTTTGAGAGCAAGAACACGAGAGAGAGATAGATAGATAGATAGATAGATAGAGAGAGAGAGAGAGAGAGAGAGAGAGAGAGAGAGAGCAATTGTGAATTTTTTGGAGGTAGGTGATTGCTACTTCTTGAGCTTGCGTTTGTTTTTCCCTTGAAGAGGAAAGGGTGATGCAAAAAAGTAGATATAAGTATTTCCCTCAGTTTGACAACCAATGTATCAATCCAGTAGGAGACAAAGCACAAATCACCAATACCTGCACAAACAATCAAACAACTTGCACCCAACGCGATAAAGGGGTTGTCAATCCCTTCACGGTTACTTGCAGAAGTGAGATCTTATTGAGATAGGTAAACAAAAGGTAAAATATTTTCGGGTTTTTGGTTTATAGATTGGAAAGTATAAGATTTCAAAATGGTAGATCGGAAACTAATATGATGGAAAATGGACCTGGGGGCCATAGGTTTCAGTGTTTCACTAGAGGCTTGTCTCTTGAAGGCAAATAATACGGTGGGTGAACAAATTACTGTCGAGCAATTGATATAAAAGCGCAAAGTTATGAACATATATAAGGCAATGATTATGCAATATAGGCATCATGCCCATGACAAGTAGACCGACTGCGTGCATCTACTACTATTACTGCACACATCGATCGAAACAGTTATGCATCTAGAGTATTAAGTTCATGAAGAACAGAGTAACGCTTTAAGTAAGATGACATTTTGTAGAGGAATTAACTCAAGTAATATGATGAAAACCCCATCCTTTTATCCTTGATGGAAACAATACAATACGTGCCTCGCTACCCCTTCTGTCACTGGGTGAGGACACTAGAAGATTGAACCCAAAGCAAAGCACTTCTCCCATTGCAAGAAAAACCAATCTAGTTGGCCCAACCAAACCGATAGTTCGAAGAGAATTACTAAGATATCAAATCATGCATATAAGAATTCAGAGAAGACTCAAATAATATTCATAGATAAGCTGATCATAAATCAACACTTCATCGGATCTCGACAAACACACCGCAAAAGAAGATTACATCAGATAGAACTCCAAGAACATCGAGGAGAACATGATATCGAAAATCAAAGAGAGAGAAGAAGCCATCTAGCTTCTAGCTATGGACCCGTAGTTCTGTGGTAAACTACTCACACTTCATCGGAAGGGCAATGGTGTTGATGAAGATGCCCTCCGTGGTTGAACCCCACTCCAACAGAGTACCAGAAAAGGCCTCCAGATGGGATCTCACAAATACAGAAGGTTACGGTAGTGGAAAAGTGGTTTCGATGCCCCCTCTAGTGTTTGTGGAATATATGTGAATATATAGGAGGAAGAAATAGGTCGGTGGAGTCACGAGGGGCCCACAAGGATGGGGGGTGCGCCCACCCCCGTAGGGAGCGCCCTCCCCCCTTGTCACCGCCTCGTGGCTCTTCTAACTTGGTTCTCAAGTCTCCGGGGTGTCTTCTGGTCCAAGAAAAATCATGTCAAGTTTCATTCTGTTTGGACTCCATTTAATATCCCTTTTCTGTGAAACTCAAAAACAAGGAAAAAACAGAAACTGACACTGGGCTCTAGGTTAATAAGTTAGTCCCAAAAATAATATAAATAGCATATTAATGCATATAAAACATCCAAAACAGATAATATAATAGCATGGAATAATAAAAAATTATAGATACATTGGAGACTTATTAGTGATGACATGGGATAAAGAGATAAGTGAGGGGTGGCCCATGGGGCCCACTACCCACTAGGGCGCGCTTGGTGTGGGTGGCATGCCCTGGTGTCTCGTGGAGACCTGGGACACCCCCTGTGATGTTTTCAGTGCCGGCTATTCTCAAATATTCAGAAAAAACCGTGTTAAAATTTCAGATCATTTGAAGAACTATTATTTTTGGGCAGTTCTTTATTGCACGGATAATTGAGAAAACAGGGTATTCGTGGCATTTTACTGCATTTAACTGAAAATAACTAAAAATAAAGAGTGGGTACATAAGGTGGTGTCTACTAGATTCATCGAACACATGCCTCTCAAAAATGATCCATTAATAAGGTTGATCTGGTCTTTTTAACAACCACTTTCAATCAACATGAACCCAGAGAATTTTCGTAAAACACTAAGTTACCTCAACGGGGATGTGCATATCCCCAACAAAAAGTATTTCATATTTCCTTTTAGCAGTAGGTATAGGGAGTTGAAAACCTCCAATAGTGACTGCCGACGTTTTTCCAATAACACTAACACCATTTACTTGCAATTGCTTCTTCAAAAATGAACCGTTGCTCTTTACCGTTAACATGAAAAGTGACCTTTCTTTTGTTGCAATCAATAACAACCCCTGCAGTGTTCAAAAAGGGTCTACCAGGGATAATCGACCTGTTGTCGTCCTCGGGCATATCAAGTATAACAAAGTCTATTAATATAGTAATGTTTGCAACTACAACAGGCACATCCTCACAAACACTGGCAAGAATGGCAGTTGATTTGTCAGCCATTTGCAATGATATTTCAGTGGGTGTGAGTTTATCCAAGTCAAGTCTTTTATATAAACAGAAAGGCATAACACTAACACTAGCTCCTAAATCACATACATCCATTCTCACATAGTTTCTTTTGACGAGGCAAGGTATAGTTGGTATTCCAGTCTCCTAATTTTTTAGGTACTCCATCCTTAAAAGAATAATTTGCAAGCATGGTGGAGATTTTAGCTTCAGTCATTTTTCTTTTATTGGTGACAATATCTTTCATGTATTTAGCATAAGGGGCCATCTTTAAAAGATCAGTCAAACGAGTACACAAAAAGACTGGCCTAAATATTGCTTTTGTTAACCATGGTTGAGACTTTAGCATGTTCCTTTATCCTAACATGGAAAGGTGGTTTATCAATATAAGCAGTAGGCACAACGGGGTCAACATTAAAAATGATAGTTTCTTATTTAACTCTAACTGGTCCCTCAACTTTTTATTTAATAGTTGGGTGATATTTAAACCACTTCTCCTTGGTGAGATCAACATGAGCAGCAAAGGATTCATATAATGAGGCTACTTTAGAGTCAAGTCCATATTTAGTGCTAAAATCATTGAAAGCATCGGTATCCATAAAAGATTTAACGCAATCAAACTCAAGTTTTATACCCGACCTCTTACCTTAGTCGAGTTTCCAATCTTGAGAGCTGCGTTTAATTCTTGCAAGAAGACCCCACCTAAATTCAATAGTCCTCTTCATAAAGGATCCAATACAAGAAGTATCGAGCATGGATTGATCATTATGAGAAAGCCGGGCATAAAATTTTTGTATAATAATTTCTCTCGAGAGCTCATGATTGGGGCGTGAATATAACATTGACTTAAGCCCCCCCCAAGCTTGAGCGATACTTTCTCCTTCACGAGGCCCAAAATTATAAATATACTTACAATCACAATGAACTAGATGCATATAGGATAAAACTTTTGGTGAAATTCCAATTTAAATTGATTGCAGCTCCAAGATCCAATATCATCGCATAGCCTGTACCATGTCAATGCTTTTACCCCCAAAGATGAAGGGAAAACCTTCTTCTTAACTTCATCTCTGAGTAAACCTGCAAGCTAAAATAATCCACATACTTCATCCACATAGATTAGATGCATATCGGGATGTAATGTTCCATATCCTACATAAGGATTAGA
>LR738715.1:413417384-413517503 GCA_902687465.1 Secale cereale
AAATTTTTGTATAATAATTTCTCTCGAGAGCTCATGATTGGGGCGTGAATATAACATTGACTTAAGCCCCCCCCAAGCTTGAGCGATACTTTCTCCTTCACGAGGCCCAAAATTATAAATATACTTACAATCACAATGAACTAGATGCATATAGGATAAAACTTTTGGTGAAATTCCAATTTAAATTGATTCCAGCTCCAAGATCCAATATCATCGCATAGCCTGTACCATGTCAATGCTTTTACCCCCAAAGATGAAGGGAAAACCTTCTTCTTAACTTCATCTCTGAGTAAACCTGCAAGCTAAAATAATCCACATACTTCATCCACATAGATTAGATGCATATCGGGATGTAATGTTCCATATCCTACATAAGGATTAGATAGCAGATTCTCTACCATACCCGAAGGAATTTCATAATCAATATTTTCAGTAGGCGCAGTAGGTTGAGGGACAAATCTTTGTGCTTGCGGTCGAGGTGAAGGTACCCTGAACAAACCCCTCAATTGATTGTTTTCCATAGTGAAAAGTGACAGTAAATTTCAGCATGTAATATGTTTTTGTCCTTACCAAATTCCGCTTACCAAAGGCGCTTCACTCCTTGGTAATGATGCCAGAAAAGAGTCTTGATGACCCAAAAGTATCGGGGATCAGCCCTTCGATAAGTAAGAGTGTCGAGCACAACGAGGAGTAGAAGGAAATGAAAAGCGGTTTTCAGCAAGGTAATTTCTGCAAGCACTGAAATTGTGGTAACAGGTTGTTTGATAAGAATATAATTTGTAACAAGTGACAAGTAGCAATAGTAACAATAGGTGCATAAAGATAGCCCAATACTTTTGTGGCAAAGGACAGGCTGGAACGATTTATTATAAGAGGTAAAGCGTTCTTGAGGGCACACGAGAATTTCATCTAGTCATTTTCATCATGTCGATTTGATTCGCGTTCGCATCTTTGATAATTTGATATGTGAGTGGACCAGTGCTTGGGTGCTGTTCTTACTTGAACAAACCTCCCACTTATGATTAACCCCATTTGCAAGCATCTGCAACTATGAAAGAAGAATTGATAAAATCTAACCATAGCATTAAGTGTATGAATCCAAATCAGCCCCTTACGGAATAGCGCGTAAACTACGATTCAAGCTTCTGTTACTCTAGCAACCCATCATCTAATAACTACTCCACAACGCATCCCATTAAGCCCATAGATGGTGAAGTGTAATGGAGTCGACGTTCACACGACACCACCAAGGGAATCACAACATACACATCATCAAAATATCGGGCGAATATCGAATTCACATGATTACTTATAACAAGACTTCTCCCATGTCCTCAAGAATAAAAGTAACTAGTCACAAAGCCTATGCATGTTCAAGATCAGAGGGGTAATAAATAACATAATTGTTCTGAACATATTATCTTCCACCAAATAAACCAACTAGCATCAACTAAAAATATAATCAACACAACTAGCAACCCACTGGTACCAATCTGAGGTTTGGATACAAATATTGAATACAAGAGATGAACTAGGGTTTGAGATGAGATGGTGCTGGTGAATATGTTGATGGAGATTGATCCTCCCATGATGAGAGAGTTATTGGTGATGACAATGGCTTCGATTCCCCCCTCCCGGAGGGAAGTATCCCCGGCGGAATCGCTCCTCCGGAGGGCAAAAGTGCTCCTGCCCAAGTTCCACCTTGAGACGGTGACTCTCCATCCCGAAAGTCTTCTCCTTCTTTCTTCTAGTTCAAATGTGAATATATAACAGAAGATGGTCGCCAGAAGTGGGCCAGGTGGCCCACTACCCACTAGGGCGTGCTAGAAGGGGGTGGCGCGCCCTCGTGCCTAGTGGGCACCTGGGCGGCCTCCACCCGAATCCCTTTTCTCCAGTATTTTTATATATTCCAAAATAATTCTCCGGATTTTTTAGCCCATTTGGAGATGCGCAGAATAGGTATCTCTGACGTAGCCTTTTTAGGTCCAGAATTCCAGCTGCCGGTATTCTCCCTCTTTGTGTAAACCTTGCAAATTATGAGAGAAAATGCATTATAATTACTCCCCAAAGTGTTATTAAAGACAAAAACACTAAAAATAACAGTAAGAAAACATGATGCAAAATGGATGTATCAGAGTCCAACGAGCAGGAACTCCAGAAAGCAACATAGGCCATGTGCATTGACGGGGGTGCATCTTTGGATTCCTCTCATCGCCAACTCTAGCAGTGGGCACGTGAAGTCAATGAAGCAGAACTGACAGTAGATGCCCAGAAACCCCTCAAGTGGTCACACATGCGTATCATTTTCAATGCTGAGGACCACCCTAATCGCATCACCGCAGTTGAGTGTTTGCCATTGTTGGTTTCACCAACGATACACAACCTCAAGGTCACGAAAGTATTAGTTGATGGTGGGTCCGGCTTGAACTTGATCTCCCCGGAGGTAATTTAGAAGCTACAAATTTTGGGCGAGGCGCTTGATAAGTGTAAGGGCATATTTCTCCCTAAGTAGTTTTGGTGATTGATGACAATGCATTTGCGGACTGATCGTGTGCTCTAAGCTCCTACAGGTATATCTCCCTTAGGCACAAGACGATTGCTTGCCCCTCAGATTCTATGGAAGACGGTGTTTTCTTTTTGCTCCCTGTCGGTGGCTTTGAGTAATAGGAAAGCCGTACTATTAAGAGGGGGTACGCGTCGGAAAGGTTTGGCTGGAATCAACACGTACACATCTTACTCTCGTACCACCTTTCCTTGCTTCTCTGGAGTTCCAACCGGTTATTATTCGTATATGCAAACTGTGACTTCTTAACTAGATCATCTGCCTGGCTAGCGGTAGTACCGCGCTGACACACGGTAGTACCGCCTGCCGACACGGTAGTACCGCTCCGACGGTAGTACCGCGTCTCCAGAGTGGTAGTACCGTGTATCTGGCCCAGGCGCTGATTCTAAGTACAGAAGTTGATGCGGAAGTAATTTTTTACTTCCGCATCCAATGCGGTAGTACCGCTTAACCCAAGCGTTAGTACCGTGTCGCATTTTGCTACTACTGTTTTCCCTGCGGATGTAGCCACGGATGTAATTTATTACATCCGTGGTTGTCAATCATGTCGCACTTTTTATGCCTAGCGGTAGTACCGCTCCCAGAGCGGTAGTACCGCTCAGCCAGCGGTAGTACCGCAACTTATGTGCGGTATTACCGCTCTCTGCGGGCTGAAAACACTTATAACGGTTGGATTTGCTCTCCCACTATATATAGGGGGTCTTCTTCTCCAAGAAGACTTACCTCTTCCCCCACTACTCCATTGTTGTTCCAAAAGCTCCATTTCCGCCCGATCTCTCTCCCTAGCCAATCAAACTTGTTGATTTGCTCGGGATTGCTTGAGGAGCATCGATCTACACTTCCACCAAGAGATATTTGATTCTTCCCACTAATCCCTTGCGGATCTTGTTACTCTTGGGTGTTTGAGCACCCTAGACGGTTGAGGTCACCTCGAAGCCATATTCCATTATGGTGAAGCTTCGTGGTTTTGTTGGGAGCCTCCAAGTTGTGGAGATAGCCCCAACCTTGTTTGTAAAGGTTCGGTTGCCGCCTTCAAGGGCACCACTAGTGGATTCACGGCACCTTGCATCATGTGAGGGCGTGAGGAGAATACGGTGGCCCTAGTGGCTTCTTGGGGAGCATTGTGCCTCCACACCGCTCCAATGGAGACGTACTTCCTCTCAAAGGGAAGGAACTTCGGCAACACATCCTCGTCTCCACCGGTTCCACTTGTGGTTATTTCTTACCTTTACTTTTGCATGATTTACTTGTTCAACTTCTATAGCATGCATGTGTAGTTGTTGTCCTTCTTTCCTTTAGTTGTCATCTTAGTAGATTATCTAGACAACTTACTTTGTCGTTTAATTTAAAGTGGTTAAGAAAAGTTAAAAATTGTTAGTTGCCTATTCACCCCCCCTCTAGTCAACCATATCGATCCTTTCAATTGGTATCAGAGCCTCGTCTCTTTATTAAGGACTTTACCGTCCAAAGAGTATGGGTGACAACGTAGTCGAGACAGAGGACCATTCCGGTGGAACTTCGTCCTTGCCTACGTCAGATGGGGGAGCCTCGATCTCTCGTGAGGAGTTCAATGTGGCCTTGACCACATTGAAAGAATCACTTGCGAGCGAGGTCAAAGTCATGTTTAAAGATTTGCTTGAGGGGCTTAAATTGTCCACCACACCGTTGGAAGTGGCTCGTCCCGCTACCAACGTGTCGGATGCTAATCCCGACAAGGGGGAAGCTAGTAGTGAACAAGCCCCGGTTACTAAGAATGGGAGTGGGAAATTTGCCCAATCCGCTCCTCCTACTCACTATGGAGGACCCGTTCCCACACCGCATTTAAATTCCGTTGGGCCCCCTCCCAAGTTCATCAAAAATACTGATTTTGCTACTTGGGTGTTTCGTTTCAAACGTCATATTAATCATTGTTCCACTAACCTTTGGAGAATCATTGAGCAAGGTTTTTATCCGTATGATCCCGACAACATGACTCCAAGAGAAACTGCAGATCATCAGTTCAACGAGTCTGCGCTTTGCATTCTTCAAGATTCTATCCCTCTAGAAGACATTGCACACCTTCGACCCTTCACTGTGGCCAAGGAAGCTTGGGAGCATGTTGGCACGATGTACAAGGGAAGCACAAGTATTCAACGCTCCAACTATGAAGTGGTGCAAGATGAAGCTGATGAGTTTGCTATGATCGAAGATGAAGATCCTCGTGAACTTTATCGAAGGTTAACTATCCTTGCGGTTTCTCTTCGAGATCATGGTAGCAAGGATACGGATGACAATTGGATCAAGCGCAAGTTCCTCAAGGCCATGATGCCCTATCATAAGGCCATGTCCTCTGTCATACGTCAGAGACCGGACTTCCACACTTTATCCTCAAATGAAGTGTTGGATGAATTTGTTGCCATGAGGATCTTGGATGTGACCGCCGACAATGCGGTCTTAAGAGCTCAACGATCAAAGAAGCCTAATCTTGCACTGAAGGCCAAGGCTTGTGTGGAAGAGGAGGAAGTAGAAGATGATGATGAGTGTAGCCCCGAGGAAACCAAATATGCCTATCATGAGCACATGGCTCTTGCTTCAAGGCAATTCTGGGGCAAGAAGAACACAAAATCCAACTTCAACAGGAACAACTCCAGTGGGAACAAAGGGAATCAACGAGTAAGGACATGTTTCAACTGTGGAAATGTAAGTCACTTCGTTGTGGATTGCCCTTATGAGAAGAGAGAAGACTTTGGAGGCAAGCTTATTCGGAAGGACAAGTCAAAGTCCTATCCCAACAAGAACAACTTCATCAAGAAGACTCCTCCGAAAGTGTTGGTGGCTCAAGAAGAAAATGTGGAGGATGATGATAATGATGAAGACGATGAGGTGACCACTATGGTCACAATTGCAATTGCTACCACTCCGCACTCATCTCTCTTCGACTCACCAAACGAGAACATCACCGCCAAGTGTCTCATGGCCAAGGCCACCAACAAGGTAACCCCAAACATCAATACTACTATCTCTTCTAATCCTTCATTGACTAATTGTATTGATGAGGGTGAGGGTATTAAGGAGGGAGAGAATGAATTTTATTTGTTCATAAAAAATCTCAAGGGCAAACCCAAGAAGCATTTTGTTGCTCTCTTGGAACAACTCGGTGAGGCCAATGACATGATCGAGGCTCACGAGGAAATCATTACTAAAATGGAAGGACATAGTCGAGACTATGCCGATGAGATATCGGATCTCTCTAACGCCCTAGAGGAAGAGCGTGGTCTTCGTTTGGCTCTTGAGGAGTCACGCAACGATGATCATGCTAAATTAAAGAAAGATCTTGATCATGCTTTAGTTATCTCTCGCGTCCTTAACTCCGAGAAGGCAAAACTTGAGGTTGACCATGCTAAACTCAAAGAGGAGTTTGACATACTTGACAAGGCTCACAAGGCCTTGAAAGGAATGCATGCTACTCTCAAGGAGTCTCATGTTCAACTCCAAGTTTCGCTAACCAAGGAAAAGGCTATCTTTCCTCGCATGGTTTTAATTGATAATGCAAATGCCACTAACCCATGTTGCGAGCATGTGCATCTTGTTGAAGAGAATGCCGAGTTGAAGAAGCAACTTGAGAAAGGCCTTGTGACTTGCATACAAGGTGAGAAGAACCTCAACACCCTTTTGAGCAATCAAAAGGAAGTTGTGGCAAAGGAAGGAATTGGGTTTGTTCCTAAGCCCAGGAAGAAGAAGAATGACAAGACCAAGCAACCACCCCCTCTCCGACAATCCTTTGTGAAAGAAGGAGAGGGCACGTCAACCAAGAAGAAAAGTGGTGGTGTCAAGAAAAACTCCACCATACCATCAAACATGGCCGGCGATTTTAATCCTTCATATGTTTTATGCCGTGCCAGTGATGGCCATGTGTTTGTAAATTTGTTGGTTCTTCTTACGAGTACATTGAATGGTCCATTTGGGTTCCTAAGACCCTTGTTACTAACCTCAAAGGACCCATTACCAAATGGGTACCAAAATCCAAGCATTGATCTATTGTAGGAGTTTGCTTCCGGTGGGGGATCATGGTTGCTCGATAGCGGAGCCACAAATCATATGACCGGAAGCAAAGACTTGGTGGTGGACGTGCATCTCGGTTCATCTATGGCCACCAACGTCGAATGGGGTGATGCTTCATCTTCTAAGGTATTGGGACTTGGCAAGGTTGTTGTCTCTCATGATCTCACGATCGAGAAAGTCATGCTTGTTGAGTCCCTTGCATACAATTTACTTTCTGTTCGCCAACTTGCACTCATGGGCTTTGCTACATTCTTTGATATTGATACTGTGGCCCTCTTGTGGAGCAAGACTCTTAAAGTAGCCTATGTTGGGCATGTTGAGAACGGCCTTTATGTGGTTAACTTCTCGAAGCAACCCACTAAGGTCGCGACATGCCTAATGGCTAAAGTTGATGTGGGATGGCTTTGGCATCGCCGTTTGGCCCACGTCAATATGAGATCTTTGCAAAGTCTTCTCAAGGGGGACCATGTCCGAGGACTAACAAATGTTAGCTTTGCCAAAGATCGTGCTTGCAGGGCGTGCATTGAAGGGAAATTACATGAGAAGGCTCACCCTCCCACGACTACCATCTATTCAAAGAGACCCCTAGAGCTCCTCCACATGGACCTCTTTGGGCCTCCATCTTTTGATAGTCTTGGGGGTAGGAAGTATTACTTGGTGATTGTGGATGATTACTCAAGATACACCTGGGTATACTTCTTCAAGAAGAAGAGTGAGACCCAACAAACCGTCATCAACTTTGCAAATGAAGCTCAACGACAACATGAAGCAAAGATTTTGATGATCAGAAGTGACAACGGCACCGAGTTCAAGAACTACACCTTGGATGAGTTTCTTGGTGATGAGGGGATCAAACATCAATATGCAGCCCCATATACCCCTCAACAAAATGGTGTAGCGGAGAGAAGGAACCGAACTCTAATGGATGCTGCAAGAACCATGATGGCTGAATTCAAGTCTCCATACAACTTTTGGGCTGAAGCCATCAACACCGCTTGCCATGCATCAAATCGTCTCTATCTCCGCAAAGGCTTGAACAAAACTCCGTATGAGATCCTTACTGGTAACAAGCCCAATCTCAAGTACTTCCGAGTATTCGGGTGTAAGTGTTTCATTCTCAAGAAAGGTGTTCGTTTGTCTAAATTTGAATCTAGAGCTCATGAGGGCATATTTGTTGGTTATGATACAAACTCTCATGCTTACCGTGTCCTCAACAAGTCCACTGGACTCATAGAGGAGACGAGTAACGTAGAGTTTGATGAAAATAACGGCTCCCAAGTGGAGCAAAGTGGTACTTGTGATGCAGGTGATGAAATTCCTCCTCAAGACATAAGAAGAATGGGTGTTGGATATATCCTACCCATTGAGGAACCCCTTGTGGCCGAAGGAGAAGGACAATGTTCCACTCAAGTGGAACCATCACCAACCCAAGACCCACACGCTTCCGAAGAACAAAGTGAAGGCCCTCAACCTGTTGAACAAGGCCAAGTGCAAGATCAATCTCAAGTTGGTGGAGAGCCACCAAATGATGCACAAGGCCAAGTTCAGTCCCCCGAGCAAGATCAAGATCAAGAGGAAGCTCAAGATCAAGATCTAGCTCCTGACGATGCTTAAGATGATCAACTCAGTGCTCCTCAGTTAACACTTGAAGATCAGTTAGAGCGTCGTGCTGCAAAAGTTGCCTCCAGGCTTGCTTCCAACGAGCATCACATCGAGAACATTCTAGGAAGCATCAAAAGGGGGGTAAGCACTCGTAGACAATTAGCAAACTATTGTGCTCATCAAGCTTTTATCTCCTGTGTTGAACCTCAGAAAGTTTATGAGGCGCTCGAAGACCCTGATTGGCTCAATGCCATGCATGAAGAACTCCATGACTTCGAGCGCAACAAAGTGTGGCGTCTGGTGCCAAGACCAAAGGAGAACCATAATGTCATTGGAACCAAATGGATCTTTAAGAACAAGCAAGATGCTCATGGCATTGTCATCCGCAACAAGGCGCTCCTAGTGGCTCAAGGCTACTCCCAAGTCGAGGGTATCGACTACGGTGAAACCTTTGCCCCCGTTGCTCGTCTTGAATCCATTCGTTTGTTGCTTGCCTATGTTTCTCATCATAACTTTAGATTACAACAAATGGATATGAAAAGGGCATTTCTTAATGGTCCTATTAATGAGTTGGTGTATGTTAAACAACCCCCGGGGTTCGAGGATCCTAAGTTCCCCAATCATGTGTATCAACTCGATAAGGCACTCTATGGCCTTAAATAAGCCCCACGAGCGTGGTATGAGCACCTTACCGAGTTGTTACAAGATCGTGGGTTAGAAATTGGGAAAATCGACCCCACTCTTTTTACTAAGAAGGTCAAAGGGGAGTTGTTTGTATGCCAACTATATGTTGATGATATTATCTTTGGTTCTCCTAACAAAGCTTTCAATGATGAGTTCGCCGCACTCATGACCACACATTTTGAGATGTCCATGATGGGAGAGTTGAAGTACTTCCTTGGATTTGAGATCAAACAAAGAAGAGAAGGCATCTTCATCAAACAATCCAAGTATACTCAGGACATGCTCAAGAGGTTCAATCTTAGTGATGTCAAGCCGGCTACTTCTCCAATGCCAACCAAATGCCAACTTGACATCGATCCCAATGGTAAAGTGGTGGATCAAAAGGTATATCGCTCTATGATCGGATCCTTGCTTTACCTTTGTGCATCTAGACCGGATATTATGTTGAGTGTAGAAATTTGTGCACGGTTTCAAGCCTCACCTAAGGAAAGTCACTTTGTGGCTGTCAAGCGAATCTTTCGATACTTGGCTCATACCCCAAACTTTGGCTTATGGTACCCAAGAGGAGCAAATTTCAACCTTGTTGGTTTCTCTGATTCTGACTGGGCGGGAGACAAAATGGATAGGAAGTCCACCTCGGGAGGGTGCCAATTTCTTGGTTGCTCTCTTGTTAATTGGTCTTCCAAAAAGCAAAGTTGTGTATCTCTCTCGTCCACCGAAGCAGAATATGTGGCTGCTGGCAGTTGTTGTGCTCAACTCTTATGGATGAGGCAAACTTTAAAGGATTACGGTGTCACTTGTGACAAAGTGCCTCTTTGGTGTGACAATGAAAGTGCCATCAAGATTTCTCTCAACCCGGTGCTACACTTCAAGACGAAGCATATTGAGATTCGGTATCACTTCATCCGGGATCACATAAGGCAAGGAGAGATCGAGCTTCACTACGTCAACACTCATGATAACCTTGCAGATATCTTCACGAAGCCTTTGGATGAAGCAAGATTCCGCGAGTTAAGGCATGAGCTAAATATCATCGATTTGAGCAATGTGGTTTGAATCTGTGCACACACCCCTCACACTCAATATAGCTATCTTGTCTAGATGTAGGCATGGACATAGGGGGAGTATTGTTCTCTCAATGAACTGTTCCTCCCCCCATTATGCATAAACTAATCAAGTCTTTATCATTTGCCATACATAGTTGGTTTAAATGCTTCAAGTCGAGTATTGATCATGGGCCCAAGGATAATTCTTCGCGGTGCCATATCTATAAGCTCAAACATAGGTGGCCTCGGCCACCGCCCTCTTCTGAGGAGTTGTGTTACTTGTTTTGCTTGTGCGCGCGTTTGTTTTTCTCTCTTTTTGTGCTTCAAGCCTCTTGTCGAAACGTGCATTCTCTTGGGGGAGCGGTACTACCGTGATCGGTTATGGTACTACCGCAGAGGAGTTACGGTACTACCGCACATCCAGCACGGCAGTATTTTTTTACTACCGCTGGTAGGGCGGTACTACCGCTTGGCGAGCGGTACTACCGCGCAAGCGGTACTACCGCGATGACCGCGGTACTACCGCACATATTCGAACGGGTGGGGGTTATCAGCAGGCAGGGGGAGTTCCAACTCCCCCATACCCATTCACTCCTAACCCCCACGTCGTCCCTGTCTCTCCCTCTCAAGAACGCCGCCGGAGGACCTCGCCGGATCTCCTTCCTCAGCCACTCTCCTCGCATTTTGACCGGTGGGATCGCTCCCCACCGTGCCCTCTTGCCATGGATGAAGGTTTCTCTCCTTTTCCCCTCTTCTTGTTGCCTTGCTTTTGTTTTTAGGGATAGGGGAGATGCTTAGTGTTCTTGTGTTCTTCGTGTTCTTATCCATGGATGCTTAAGATGTAGGAGAGTGTTTGTGCACTAGAAATACGAATATGCATGTTGCTACCAAGATACTATGATCAGCCGTAGTACCGCTAGTCGATCTCTATGGCCGTATCTAGATCTGTTCATCTCAGATCTGTTTCGTGCGATACTACCGCTGGGGAACCGCGGTACTACCGCACGATCTGGTCCAGATCTGATCTGACCTGAGCGGTACTACCGCTGTCCTCAGCGGTACTACCGCTCGGGCGGAAGTAAAAATCTAGTACCGCCTGCCGAGCGGTACTACCGCGCCCCAACGCGGTACTACCGCTCCGCAAGCAGCACTAATTTTTTACTTCCGCTCCTACATGCGGAAGTAAATTTTTACTACCGCAACGTATGCGGTACTACCGCATCCGACATGCGGTACTACCGCTTACCTTGCGGTACTATTTTTTTACTTCCGCGTAGGAATAGCAGTACTACCGCTTGTGTCATATTATCTTCGTAGCATGTACACATTCCTCTTTCTACTGGTTTCTTGTGTTTTTAGAGGCTTTGGCATTGATTCTTCTTGTGTTTGTGTTGTCGTGGTCTTGTGTTTGTGTTTTTAGGTGGTGGCTCCGGTTTCGATGGTCGTCGTACCAACCCTGTCCGCGACACCGGATCCAAGCGTCTGCGTACCCCAAGTGATGTGCTAGAGGGCTCCAATCCCCAGCGCAGGTACAAGACTTCAGCCAACAAGCGTAAGGAATCCTCAATGTCTATGGAGGAGATGCCCGCTACTGAGTTCATGTCACGAAGGAAGCAAAACCCATATGGAGAACCCCGTGAGCACTTTCCTGGAGATGAGATTTTCTGGACAAAGCAGCAGTTTCGCATCTACCATGAGGTGCTCAAGACCAAGACTAACCTGTATGTGGATGCTCACTGGGTGGATGTGGCTCACATGAGGAAGGACACCAACAAGGCATACTTTGCAGAGGCTCTTGATCTGATCGAGCAGTTGGGACTTGAGCACATCATGACCTTCCAGAATGACTTTGATCCAGAGATTATTGCTCAGTTCTATGCATCTGTCAATTTCCACACCAAGGAGGATCGCCCGATGACATGGATGACCAATGGTCACAAGATGACCTCTTCTTGGAAGGAGTTCATGGATCTTCTTCAGATACCTGATGAGGGTCTCCACAACCCAATTGGATATCGGCCTCACGCCAATCCTGAATCTGCAAACAAAGACAGGCTGCTTGCATTTTATGAGGAAAATACTCTTGCTAGTGGCAAAAGGACATGGGTGTTGAAACCCTTCTTGGACATCATGTATCGGATCTTTCGCTACACTCTGTTCCCTCGAGTTGGAGATAAGGACAAGGTCCATGCCTACCTGGTTGACATGCTGCTGATGTGTCAAGAGGCTCGCTCGACCCAGACTGCACCACTTGACATATCCCACATCATGTGGAATGAGCTCCGTTTTGCCATCTACTCTCGCAAGGTACCCATCTATGGTCCATACTTGTTTCTGCTGATCTCCAAGACTTGGGAGAAGCTGTACCCAGAGGAGGAGTTCGAGGCCGACTGCTTCCGCCATGATCCCATCCGTCTTCGCGTCAAGACTCGATGGGCCAACACCACCACTCGTGCACAAGCAGCTGCAGCCCAGATGGGCACTGAGGAGGAGCCTGTGGAGGAGGCTGATGATATGGGCCCTGGCAGATTTGCCCCTTCTTCCTCATCTGCTGTGGAGGAGCCTTCTTGGGCTAAAAAGCTTAAGCGGAAGATGAAGGCCCTCTTCTGCATGCAGGCTAAGGGGCAATACCGTGCTCATGTGACTGACAAGAAGACGCGCCAGCGTGACAAGAAGCTTCTGGCTGTCTATGGAGAGGACGTGTCCAATGGGTCCGAGGATAACATCACCCCTGAGGCTACTTGGATGGCCCGCCAGGGGTACAAGTGGTCAGAGTCTGATGAGGAGTATCAGGAGGAGCAGCTGGGGTCTGATGATGAGTACGACGACTGAGTTTCTCCAGGGCTGCCACCCGTCTTAGTGTCCTCTTTCCCCTTTGTGGTGTCTCGATGACAAAGGGGGAGAGTGATTTGCGTCTTGTGCCCTTGTGCTCATTGTTTCTTTTCGTTGGTTGAACTCTGGTTTATTCGCATGTTTGTGTCGTGTGCGTGAGACTATCATATGGTGTAAGACATATGCCCCGTTATCGTTGAACTCATCGTTATGTCTTTAATGTTTATCAAGAGCAGTTAGTTTTTATATAGAGTATCTCATGTGTAGAATATAGGGGAGCACTGTACCTAGTATGTGTGCTGTGCAGTCCAAAGCACAATCGTGTGTAGGCACACATCCAGGGGGAGCTCACCTATACTCTAGGGTTTGGATTGCATACTCTATTTTTTCATCCCTGTGCAAATCAAGTATTGTCATCAATACACTAAAAAGGGGGAGATTGTAAGGGCATATTTCTCCCTAAGTAGTTTTGGTGATTGATGACAATGCATTTGCGGACTGATCGTGTGCTCTAAGCTCCTACAGGTATATCTCCCTTAGGCACAAGACGATTGATTGCCCCTCGGATTCTATGGAAGACGGTGTTTTCTTTTTGCTCCCTGTCGGTGGCTTTGAGTAATAGGAAAGCCGTACTATTAAGAGGGGGTCCGCGTCGGAAAGGTTTGGGTGGAATCAACACGTACACATCTTACTCTCGCACCACCTTTCCTTGCTTCTCTGGAGTTCCAACCGGTTATTATTCGTATATGCAAACTGTGACTTCTTAACTAGATCATCTGCCTGGCTAGCGGTAGTACCGCTCTACCAAGCGGTAGTGCCGCGCTGACACACGGTAGTACCGCCTGCCGACACGGTAGTACCGCTCCGACGGTAGTACCGCGTCTCCAGAGCGGTAGTACCGTGTATCTTGCCCAGGCGCTGATTCTAAGTACAGAAGTTGATGCGGAAGTAATTTTTTACTTCCGCATCCAATGCGGTAGTACCGCTTAACCCAAGCGGTAGTACCGTGTCGCATTTTGCTACTACCATTTTCCTTGCGGATGTAGCCACGGATGTAATTTATTACATCCGTGGTTGTCAATCATGTCGCACTTTTTCTGCCTAGCGGTAGTACCGCTCCCAGAGCGGTAGTACCGCTCAGCCAGTGGTAGTACCGCAACTTATGTGCGGTATTACCGCTCTCTGCGGGCTGAAAACACTTATAACGGTTGGATTTGCTCTCCCACTATATATAGGGGGTCTTCTTCTCCAAGAAGACTTACCTCTTCCCCCACTACTCCATTGTTGCTCCAAAAGCTCCATTTCCGCCTGATCTCTCTCCCTAGCCAATCAAACTTGTTGATTTGCTCGGGATTGCTTGAGGAGGCATCGATCTACACTTCCACCAAGAGATATTTGATTCTCCCCACTAATCCCTTGCGGATCTTGTTACTCTTGGGTGTTTGAGCACCCTAGACAGTTGAGGTCACCTCGAAGCCATATTCCATTGTGGTGAAGCTTCGTGGTTTTGTTGGGAGCCTCCAAGTTGTGGAGATAGCCCCAACCTTGTTTGTAAAGGTTCGGTTGCCGCCTTCAAGGGCACCACTAGTGGATTCACGGTACCTTGCATCGTGTGAGGGCGTGAGGAGAATACGGTGGCCCTAGTGGCTTCTTGGGGAGCATTGTGCCTCCACACCGCTCCAACGGAGACGTACTTCCCCTCAAAGGGAAGGAACTTCGGCAACACATCCTCGTCTCCATCGGTTCCACTTGTGGTTATTTCTTACCTTTACTTTTGCATGCTTTACTTGTTCAACTTCTATAGCATGCATGTGTAGTTGTTGTCCTTCTTTCCTTTAGTTGTCATCTTAGTAGATTATCTTGACAACTTACTTTGTCGTTTAATTTAAAGTGGTTAAGAAAAGTTAAAAATTGTTAGTTGCCTATTCACCCCCCCTCTAGTCAACCATATCGATCCTTTCAATAAGATCAGCACATTCCAGGGAATCAACCCAGGAAGGAGCCGGCCTAAGGGGAAGATCACTCTGCCGGTAACGTTTGGCAGGGAGCTGAACTACAGAACAAAAAAGATAGTATTTGATGTTGTCAATATCCCCGTGCCGTTTCATACGTCTCCAATGTATCTATAATTTTTCATTGTTCCATGCTATTATATTATCTATCTTGGATGTTTTATATGCATTTATATGCTATTTTATATGATTTTTGGGACTAATCTATTAATCTAGAGCCCAGTGCCAATTTATGTTTTTTCCTTGTTTTTGAGTTTCGCAGAAAAAGAATATCAAACGGAGTCCAAACAGAACGGAACTTTTTGGTGATTTTTTATGGACCAAAAGAAGCCCACGGAGCGCCGGAGGTGGACCAAAAGAGCCACGAGGCCACCACAAGGGTGGGGCGCACCCCCTACCGTGTGGCCGCCTCGTGGGTCCCGCTGACTTGCCCCCGATGCCAAAAAATCCTATAAATAGTGAAACCTCCGAAAAAACCTAGATCGGGAGTTTCGCCGCCGCAAGCCTCTCTAGCCATGAAAAACCAATCAAGAGCCTGTTCCGGCACCCTGCCGGAGGGGGAAACCATCACCGGTGGCCATCTTCATCATCCCGATGCTCTCCATGATGGGGAGGGAGTAGTTCACCCTCGGGGCTGAGGGTATGTACCAGTAGCTATGTGTTTGATCTCTCTCTCTCTCTCTCTCTCTCTCTCTCGTGTTCTTGATTTGGCACGATCTTGATGTACCACGAGCTTTGCTATTATAGTTGGATCTTATGAAGTTTCTCCCCCTCTACCTTCTTGTAATGGATTGAGTTTTCCCTTCAAAGTTATCTTATCGGATTGAGTCTTTAAGGATTTGAGAACACTTGATATATGTCTTGCATATGCTTATCTGTAGTGACAATGGGATATTCACGTGATCTACTTGATGTATGTTTTGGTGATCAACTTGCAGGTTCAGTGACCTTGTGAACTTATGCATTGGGGTTGGCATACGTTTTCATCTTGGCTCTTCGGTAGAAACTTTGGGGCACTCTTTGAAGTTCTTTGTGTTGGTTTGAATAGATGAATCTAAGATTGTGTGATGCATCTCGTATAATCAAACCCGCGGATACTTGTGGTGACAATGGAGTATCTAGGTGACATTAGGGTTTTGGTTGATGTGTCTCTTAAGGTGTTATTTTAGTACGAACTCTAGGGCTGTTTGTGACACTTATAGGAATAGCCGAATAGATCGATAAAAAAAATAACTTTGAGGTGGTTTCGTACCGTACAATAATCTCTTCATTTGTTCTCCGCTATTAGTGACTTTGGAGTGACTCTTTGTTGCATGTTGAGGGATTGTTATATGATCTAATTATGTTATCATTGTTGACAGAACTTGCATTAGTGAAAGTATGAACCCTAGGCCTTGTTTCTAAGCATTGCAATACCGTTTGTGCTCACTTTTATCATAATTTACCTTGCTGTTTTTATATTTTTCAGATTACAAAAACCTATATCTAGCATCCATATTACACTTGTATCACCATCTCTTCGCCAAACTAGTGCCCCTATAAAATTTACCATTGTATTGGGTGTGTTGGGGCACAAGAGACTTTTTATTATTTGGTTGCAGGGTTATTTGAGAGAGACCATATTCATCCTATGCCTCCCATGGATTGATAAACCTTAGGTCATCCACTTGAGGGAAAATTGCTACTGTCCTACAAAACTCTGCGCTTGGAGGCCCAACACGAGTCTACAAGAAGAAGGTTGTGTAGTAGACATCAAGCGTTCAATGGTAGGGTTTAGACTGATTGTCCTATTTAGACAGATTGCTTTTATGTTGCATTGTTTGCATATGTTTGCATGTTTAATGATTCTATTTGAGGATAAGAGTATTAAATATGCAGAGGCATTTAGTATGCAATGTTAAAGTATAATTTTAGTGATTTTCTATAGTAAGGAATGATAAGGTTTCGAGTTGATTTATACTAACTTATCTCACGAGTTCTTGTTGAGTTTTGTGTGGATGAAGTTTTTGATATTTAGGGAAACCGCGACATGAGAGGAATTAAGGAGACATAAAAGCTCAAGCTTGGGGATGCCCAAGGCATCCCAAGATAATATTTCAAGAAGTTTCAAGCATCGAAGCTTGGGGATGCCCCGGTTGGCATCCCACCTTTCTTCTTCGACAACTATCGGTTTAGCCTGAGTTTTTGCTTCTTCACATGATATGTGCTATCCTTGCAATGTCATTTTATTTTGTTTTGCTTGCTGTTTGAATAAAGTACTTAAATTCTTAAATTAGAGAGGGTCTTCTCATAGCTAGTTAATTATTTGACTACTCATTAATCTTCACTTATATCTTTTTGGAGTAGTTTGTGAGTTGCTCTAGTGCTTCACTTATATCTTTTTAGAGCACGTCGGTGGTTTTATTTTATAGAAATTGATGAACTCTCATGCTTCACTTATATTATTTTGAGAGTCTCTAAACAGCATGGTAATTTGCTTGGGTTATGAATTTAGTCCTAATACGATAGACCTCCAAAGGAGATATAATAAAAACTTTCATATATAGAGCGTTAAATACTATGTGAAGTTTGACTCCTTGCAATTGTTTTGAGATGTTAAGATGGTAATATTAGAGTCATGCTAGTGGTAGTTTGTGAGGTTAAATAAATAATTGTGTTAAGGTTTGTGATTCCCGTAGCATGCACATATGGTCTCCTAATTATGCAACCAAATTGGAGCACTTTGTATTTTGAGTGTTTGTCTTTGCGTGAAGGTCGGGGCGCGCGATGGTTAACTCCTACCAACCTATCCACTAGGAGCATGCGTCGTAGTACTTTGCTTCGAGAGCTAATAATTTTTTCGCAATAATTATGTGATTTATTTATGACTAATGTTGAGTCCATGGATTATACGCACTCTCACCCTTCCACCTTGCTAGACACTCTAGTGTCGCGCAACTTTCGTTGGTGCATAAACCCTCCTTATACCTTCCTCAAAACAGCCATCATACCTACCTATTATGGCATTTTCATAGCCATTCCGAGATATATTTCCATGTAACTCCACCGTTCCGTGTATTATGACACGCATCATCATTGTTATATTGCTTTGCATGATCATGTAGTTGACATAGTATTTGTGGCAAAATCACCGTTCATATTTTTAATACATGTCACTCTTGATCATTGGACATCCCGGTACACCCCTGGAGGCATTCATATAGAGTCATATCATTGTTCTAGTTTCGAGTTGTAATATCGAGTTGTAAGTAAATTTAAGTGTGAGGATCATCATTATTAGAATATTTTCCCATGTGAGGTTATCAATAAAGAGGCCAAATGAGTCTCCAAAAAAAAGAGAAAAGGGTCTCCAAAAAAAGGGAGGTGACTAAAAAAACAAAAACAAAAAAACAAAAACACTAAGAGAAAAAGAGAGAAGGGACAATGTTACTATCCTTTTCCACACTTGTGCTTCAAAGTAGCACCATGTTCTTCATGATAGAGAGTCTCCTATGTTGTAACTTTCATATATCACTAGTGTGAATTTTTCATTATAGAACTTGGCTTATATATTCCAATGATGGGCTTCCTCAAATGCCCTAGGTCTTCATGTCAATGCCCAGCATGGGACTATATCTCCTACGTGTCGAGGCACGACTTAAAGATATAAGCCCATTCTGGAATGATCGCAAGTTTGGTACCTTTGCGCATCTCATGTAAAAATAGGGATGGAAAATTGAAAAGATAGTTGGCTTACACTCGCCACGTCACACAAATTCATTACATGTTCAAACATCATACAGATAAACATCACAGCCCATCTAAGGGTAAAGATCCAAATGACAAGATACCAAACATAACATTAAACCACAGGTCTAGATCGAATCCTAGTAGAAGCTCTACTGATCAACCGGATAGTTCACATAGTAACGGCTACGCTCCTCGTCGTACTCCCAGTCTAGCTCAGTGCCATCGCCTGTGTAGCTCACCATCGTACCTGCATCTGGGGTGTTGAAGTAACTGTGAGCCACAGAGGACTCAGCAATCCCGTTCCCGGGTAACACGACTATCTAAGCCTTGGGTGTGGAACAAGGCTGAAGAAAGAACAAGAGGTTGCAGCAGCACTAGCCTAGCTTACGTAAAAGAGAGCGAGAAGAGAAGGTGCCTCGGTCGAGAGATGATCACGAAGTGATCCTAACTAAAGCAAGTCAATCATAACCCCACCGTGTTCACTTCCCGAATCCCTTTTGGAAAATGACCGTCACGGTACACACGCTGGTAGTGTATTGGAACATGGTGTCAAGTTTTCTACAACCGGATATTAACAAGCTCCCATCTACCACATAACCGTGGGCACGGCTTTCGAAAGTTCAAAACCCTGCAGGGGTGTTCCAACTTGGCCCATGACAAGCCCACGATCCGCGGAGTCGCAACTCCAAGGTGGGAAGGCAAAAGTATTCTCGGAGTCCCGTGCTCAAGATACTCTGACTAAGGTAAGGCTAATCCAGCAAATCCTCCCGGCGTGCCGACACCCTGATAGTAGCCCCGCGTATCTAGTCTCAGGCCACGACCGGATGAGCAGTACGTACAGATACCGAAGATCCCAGCGAACTGGGTGGCACCACAAGTGGCTCTAGTTTGGACCAACACTCAAATCGAGCACTGGCCCAGGGGGGTTGATTAAATAATCCTCGGGTTAATTACTCCCTCGGTAAGTTTTTAGTTGTTTAGGCATATAGTACCAATGTTGGGACTTGCTGGAAAAGACTTAGCACTTAGCGATTTATCGAGGGGGTCCCATAACCCCAACCGTGTGAGGAACGCATAATCAAGGAACATAACACCGGTTTATACGGTTCCTAGGGCGGCATGAGTGGAACAAATCACCAAGCAGAAGGCTTAGCCTTCCACCCATTACCAATATATAGATGATTTCATTTAATAATTAAAATAGTGTGATATCCCAACAAGCTTCAACACGAAGCAAGAATCTTCAATCTTCACCTGCAGCTAACAATGCTATAAGAGGGGCTGAGCGAAGCCTACATATAGCCAATCAATGGTTTGCATAGGTGGGGTGGTTAAACAGGTTCATGGTTACAATAGGAGGCTGACAGGAAAAAAACATGGGCATCGAGGAAAAACTATAGATCGAGACTTCTAGCAATAGGCAAAGATAGTAATGTTATCGGGGTTCGGTCATCTTGCCTGAAGAGTTGTCGATGGGATCGTAAGAGGGGTCCTCGTTCTCAACCTCGGTAGTAACCTCGTGCTCGTACTCATACTCGGTCTCAGCTTCCGGCTCTACTCAAACACAAGAACACAAGGCAACGAATCAAACAAGATGCAATGCGCAGAAAAATTACTGGATGCATGACTGATGCACTATGGAAGCAAAACAGATGCACTACGGAAGCACATAAAGTCTACTTAGGAAGCACAATGTTACAGCACAACAATATGCATCAAGCAAAATGCTTCAAAACATGATAACAATAGGATAATATGAATCTACATGCAAAATCACACAAGTTACATATAGGACTTGCTCAAAACGGAGCAACGGGCTAAAAGTTACACCCGAAACAATAAACAAGCACAAGCTGAAAATAACAGCCACATAGCAACTTCGGGGCAAGAGATAAATGGCCTACAACACTCAAACATCATGGCAATGAGCATGGACATAAACTAGACATACTCTACAGCAAACAATTTCATTGGAGCATCCCCAAAGGAGCCATGGATCAATAGCAACAAGCTATGACATATTGAACTTGACAAGAAAATCCTGACAGCAGTAATTTGTTGCAACTTGGGAGCAAAAGTTAAATATGCTACAGGCACTCAAATAAGCATGTGAGAGCATGGATGGATAGTCAACAACTTATACAACAAGGAATCATCAAGAGTCACCCCAAAACTATCATGGATTGACCTAGAACAACAAGCAAACATGGCATCTGGAAATTACAGATTCCAGACTTAGTGAAATTAAATTTCACTAAGTGTTAAAACAGCAGTTTCATCATGGCATCTTTGAGAGCAAGTTTAAGTCACCTCAAAGCAAAACATGGCAAGTGGTAAGTGCCACAACAAAGTACACATGATGGTGAATCCAAAACATCTAAGCATGCATCAAGGGGACAAACACAACGATAGCAACGAGTTCCTCTACGAGGCATCTCGTATCAAAGTTTAACGACGTAACAGCCACATAGCACTTTGCAAAGGAGATGAACATGGCAAGATGAAATCTATCATGCAAGCTAAAGCAATCAACATGTAGAGCATCTCAAGACGAACACGTGGACATATCATTTGCATCATTTGGATAAACATGCACCAAGTTATCACATTGCAAAGATGGCATGAAAACAACTACTAACATCAGTTTATAACAAGTTGCACTCTTACAAAAGATATTTAAGCATCTAGATGACCTCAAACATGCATGGCACCATGGAACAAAACGTAGTACAAGTCTCCACGATCATTTTGACATACCATTTGCTCAAATCGGACCATCACACAAAAAGTTATCCACGTTGCAAAACATCATCAGATATCAAAAACGGACAGGGACTTAGTGAAAACAACCTCCTCGAAGTCAACGGGCCGGTGGAGTCAACGGGCCCGCGGGTCAACCGGGCCGGCGGATCTGGCGCTTACGGGCCGGCGGATCGGCGGGATCCGGCCCACATGGCCGCTAGGGTTCGGCCCACCCGGCGCGAACCTGGCCCAGGCGGGCGGCGACGATCGGATCTGGCGAGGGGATCCTCCCTCGCACCCCGAGCGGCGGCGGAGGCCTTCGGGCGATGGGAGGCGGGAGGCGGCGGCCGGGCCGGGGCGGCGGCGGTGCCCGGCCGGCGCGGCGGCGCAGGGGCCCCGGGCGGTGGTGGCCGGAGGCTGGTGAGGCGCGGCGCCGGCGGTGAGGGACCGGGAGGCTGGGCGGCGGCGGCGTGGAGAAGGTCCGGCGGCGGAGGAAGAACTCCGGTCGGCGGCGTGGTGAGAAATCCGGCGGCGAATTCCGGCCGGCTCGAGGTTGAAGAAGCTCGGCGCGGCCCACGCGGCAGGAAGCATAGCGGTGGCACGGTGGAAGCACGGCTGCTGAGGAAGGAAACACGGTTTCCTGGGACGTCGGAAGCACGGATTTTCAATGGTGGAAGCACCGGGGATCAACGGTGGAAGCACCGGAGACGCACTGTGGAAGCATTAGGGTTTCAGACGCGAAAATTGGGGGAGATGGACGTTTATATAGGCACAAGGAGCAAGGGTTGTCCAAATGAGGTGAGGTTTTCAGCCACATGATCACAATTAGATGGCCTAGATGAAGGGAGGGGTTTGGGTTGGTTTTGGTGGGCTGTTGGAGGGGTGTCTTGGGCCTCAAAGTGGAGGTACTTTCAGCCCACGAGAATAACTGTTGGAGTAGCAAACGAACTCCAAACGCGACGAGATTTGACAGGAGGGTCACACACACCAAAACAACAACACACGACAAGTCTCGCGCCAAACCGGAAACGTTACACGGCCAAACACTAAAGTAGGCCTCGGGGATGCCACGGACACGTGAGGGAGCTCCGGAACTCGAAACGGACAACAGGAAGGAACGAGTGGGACCGGATGCAAAAGACAACACAAATGCAATGCAATGCACATGACAACATGATATGGATGAAAGCCACACACGCACACAACAAAACGACGAAAACCCAAAAGACGAAGAACCCGGAAATGGAAATAGATGGAGCCAAAGATATATATTGCCCAAAAGGGAAAGTATTACATCTGGGGCATTACACTTCATGAGCAAGCAAGTTGATGCACACCCACTAGTTGTCTTTTTGAGCTTTCATACACTTATAGCTCTAGTGCATCCATTACATGGCAATCCCTACTCACTCACATTAATATTGATTGACGAACATCTGCATAGTCCATTGATTTTCCTAGTTGATGTTAGACTTTCTCCCTCCTTTTGTCTATTACCACCTCCATTCCACCCATAGTGCTATGTCCATGGCTCGCGCTCATCTATTGTGTGAAGAGTTGAAAAAGGCTTTAAAAAGTAGAGTATGAAAGCAATTGCTTGGCTGACTCCGGGATGGGCATGAGGGGTGCTTTGTGTTAAGAAAAGGGAGCATATATAAGGACTATATGATTTGTAGGGATAACATTCTTTAGCCATGTTATTTTTGAAGCTTTATAGATTTCTTTTGGTATGATTATTGTTTTGATATTGAGAAACTTTTATTTTGAGTCTTATGGATCTGAACATTCAAGCTACAATAAAGAATATTACATTGATGAATATGTTGGGTAGCATTCCACATCAAAAATTCTGTTTTATCATTTACCTACTCGAGGACGAGCAGGAATTAAGCTTGGGGATGTTTGATACGTCTCCAACGTATCTATACTTTTTTATTGTTCCGTGTTATTATATTATCTATCTTGGATGTTTTATATGCATTTATATGCTATTTTATATGATTTTTGGGACTAACCTATTAACCCAGAGCCTAGTGCTAGTTTAAGTTATTTCCTTGTTTTTGAGTTCCGTAGAAAAGGAATGTCAAACGGAGTCCAAACGGAACGAAACTTTTTGGTGATTTTTTATGGACCAAAAGAAGCCCACGGAGCGCCGGAGGTGGACCAGAAGAGCCACGAGGCCACCACAAGGGTGGGGGGCTCCCCCACCCCTAGGGGCGCATACTACCTTGTGGCCGCCTCATGGCCCCCCCTGACTTGCCCCCGACGCCAAAAAATCATATAAATAGTGAAACCTCTGAAAACAAACCTAGATCGGGAGTGCCGCTGCCGCAAGCCTCTGTCGCCACAAAAAACCAATCGAGAGCCTCTTTCGGCACCCTGCCTGAGGGGGAAACCATCACCGGTGGCCATCTTCATCATCCCGGTGCTCTCCATGATGAGGGGGAGTAGGTCACCCTCGGGGTTGAGGGTATGTACCAGTAGCTATGTGTTTGATCTCTCTCTCTCTCTCTCTCTCTTGTGTTCTTGATTTGGCACGATCTTGATGTATCGCGAGCTTTGCTATTATAGTTGGATCTTATGAAGTTTCTCCCCCTCTACCTTCTTGTAATGGATTGGGTTTTCCCTTTGAAGTTATCTTATCGGATTGAGTCTTTAAGGATTTGAGAACACTTGATGTATGTCTTGCATGTGCTTATGTATGGTGACAATGGGATATTCACATGATCTACTTGATGTATGTTTTGGTGATCAACTTGCGGGTTCAGTGACCTTGTGAACTTATGCATAGGGGTTGGCACACGTTTTCGTCTTGACTCTCTGGTAGAAACTTTGGGGCACTCTTTGAAGTTCTTTGTGTTGGTTTGAGTAGATGAATCTAAGATTGTGTGATGCATATAGTATAATCAAACCCGCGGATACTTGTGGTGACAATGGAGTATCTAGGTGACATTAGGGTTTTGGTTGATGTGTGTCTTAAGGTGTTATTTTAGTACGAACTCTAGGGCTGTTTGTGACACTTATAGGAATAACCCAATAGATCGATCAGAAAGAATAACTTTGAGGTGGTTTCGTACCCTACAATAATCTCTTTATTTGATCTCCGCTATTAGTGACTTTGGAGAGACTCTTTGTTGCATGTTGAGGGATTGTTATATGATCTAATTATGTTATCATTGTTGAGAGAACTTGCACTAGTGAAAGTATGAACCCTAGGCCTTGTTTCTAAGCATTGCAATACCGTTGGTGCTCACTTTCATCATTAGTTACCTGGCTGTTTTTATATTTTCAGATTACAAAAACCTATATCTACCATCCATATTACACTTGTATCACCATCTCTTCGCCAAACTAGTGCCCCTATAAAATTTACCATTGTATTGGGTGTGTTGGGGACACAAGAGACTTTTTATTATTTGGTTGCAGGGTTGTTTGAGAGAGACCATCTTCATGCTACACCTCCCACGGAATGATAAACCTTAGGTCATCCACTTGAGGGAAAATTGCTACTGTCGTACAAAACTCTACGCCGGGAGGCCCAACACGAGTGTACAATAAGAAGGTTGCGTAGTAGACATCACCGTTCAATTGAATTCTTGGTCATCTGACATTGGCTAAGTTTATGGCAACATCTCATTATGCATATAACACGTTGAAAATGCAAGAACCCATGGGTGTCATTTCCATCAAATCTGATCAGAAAGATGCATTCATCTGTGTTGACAAGATTTACAGAGATCCAGTAGCGGCGGAGACCATCAATACATCAGTTATTGCCAAAGGCAAGAAGAGCAAGAAGCCCGGCAAGACATCTAGCAAGAATTCCGGGAAGCGCGCCTCTTTTGAGTGCCACGCACTCGTCGAAGACCTGCCATAATGCTCTACCAGCAAGAGGACCAAGGACACACCACCTACAACGAAGAAGCTGCCAGCAAAGGAGGACGACACCGGTGGTACCTTTACCATCAGTGCCACCCTTGATAGCAAATAGGAAAGCGAGCTCATTGCCTTCCTGCAGGCGAATGTCGACGTGTTTGCTTGGAAACCGTCTGACATCCCCGGCATTCCCAGGGAGGTAATTGACACCGCCTTGGTGTCTGTCTGCATGCTTGCCCCGTCAAGCATAAGGGTCAGGAAGTAAGCTATGGAATGACAAGAGTTCATTGCAGAGGAGATTAGGAAGCTTGAAGCAGCTGGTTTGGTCAGAGGAGTGTTGCATACCACTTGGTTAGCAAATCTAGTAGTAGTACGCAAGGCTAATGGAAAATGGAGACTTTGTATTGATTACACTAATTTTAACAAAGCCTATTCAAAGGATCCTTTTCCCTTGCCGTGCATCAATCAGATAGTGGACTCCACAACTGGCTGCGATTTACTCTCGTTTTTTGATGCATACTCCGGGTACCATCAGATATTCATGGCTAAAGAGGATGTGGAGAAGACAAGTTCATCACTCCTTGTGGCACGTATTGCTTTGTACGTATGCCTTTTGGGTTGAACAGTGTTGGATCAACCTTTGCAAGAGCTGTTCAAATTGGTTTCGAGCCACAGTTACACAGAAATGTTGGTGCTTATACGGATGACATAGTGGTGAAACCTAGGAACAAGCCAGCCCTCGTTCAAGATTTGGAAGAGACTTTTACCAACTTACGCAAGATTAACTTGAAGCTCAACCTCGAGAAGTGTGTGATTGGTGTCACATCCAGCAAGTTGCCTGGATTCTTTGTGTCCCAGCGAGGTATTGAAGCAAACCCTGACAAGATCAAGGCAATTGAGAATATTCAAGCACCAATGGCAGCCTTGAGTAGGTTCATTTCAAGATCTGCTGAAAGCACCTTGCTGTTTTTCAAGATATTGAAAAAGGCAGGTCCTGTAAAATGGACCCTGGAGGTAGAGGCCGCGTTGCAAGATCTGAAACAATACCTATCCGTAGGACCAACACTAGTTGCACTTAAGCCACAAGAGCCTTTTGTAGGATCGAAAGTCGGTCTAGAGGGGGGCATTAGTCTACTTGACCAAATAAAAATCTAACCTTTTCACAATTTTAAGTGTTGGCAGATTTTAACAATTAGGACAAGTTAAGTAACCAACCTACACATGCAATTCTATGAGTGTGGCAGTGGAAAGTAAATCATTTCATATGAAGGTAAAGGGAGAGGTTTGGAGCGTGCAAACACAATGGAGACACAGAGATTTTTGGCGTGGTTTAGATATGTGGTGGTATCGTACATCCACGTTGATGGAGACTTCAACCCACGAAGGGTAACGGTTGCGCAAGTCCACGGAGGGCTCCACCCACAAAGGGTCCATGAAGAAGCAACCTTGTCTATCACACCATGGCCAATGTCCACGAAGGACTTGCCTCACTCGGGTAGATCTTCACGAAGTAGGCCATCTCCTTGCCCTTACAAACTCCTTGGTTCAACTCCACAATCTTGTCGGAGGCTCCCAAGTGACACCTAACCAATCTAGGAGACACCACTATCCAAAAGGTAATAAATGGTGTGTTGATGATGAACTCCTTGATCTTGTGCTTCAAGTGATAGTATCCCCAACACTCAACTCTCTCCCACGTATTTGGATATGGTGGAAAGATGATTTGAGTGGAAAGCAACTTGGGGAAGGCTAGAGATCAAGATTCTTGTGGTAGGAATGGTATATCTTGGTCTCAACACATGAGCAGGTGGTTCTCTCTCAGAGAATGTGTAGTGAAAGTGTATGCACGTTCTAATGGCTCTCTCACAAATGGAGATGGGGGTGGAGGGGTATATATTGCCTCCACACAAAATCCAACCGTTACACACATTTGACCCAACTCGGTCAGACTAAATAGATGAACTCGGTCAGACTCAAGCAGTTCAAAATGTGAACGTTAGGAATCTTGGTGGGACCGACATGATCAACTCGATGGGACCGATGTGCTAGGGCTAGGGCAAGACCTCATCTCGGTGGCACCGATTGCATGAACTCGGTGAGACAACAAATAGCAATACAGAGAAGTGGTCAAGCAAACTCGGTGGGACCGATCACTCATTTCGGTGAGACTGAAACATTACAAAAGGATCACAGAGAGTTTACAATGCAAACTCGGTGGGACCGATCACTCTTCTCGGTTAGACCAAAACGTTACAAAAGGATCACAGAGAGTTTACATTGCCATCTCGGTGAGGCCGAGATCCATATTGGTGAGTCCGAATTGTCTAGGGTTTGTGGCAGTGGCTATGTCAAGTGAACTTGGTGGCGCTGGATAGATCAAATCGGTGGGGCCGAGTTTGACTTTAGTTTTTGGACATATGTGGAATATGAGAAAGTGGCTGAGGGTTTTGGAGCAATATCACTAAGCACTTGAGCAACTAGATCATTAAGCAACACCTCATCCCCTTTTAATAGTATTGACTTTCCTATGGACTCAATGTGACCTTGATCACTAAAATGGAAATGTAGAGTCTTGAGCTTTTCCCAATCTTTGTCTTTAGCATTTTGAGGGGTACACATCTCTAGTCCATGCCATGCCGATCATTGAACTTCCTGAAATATTTTTCTTGAAATGATATTAGTTTAATGAGCTATATGTTGTTATTAATTACGAAAACCACCCGGGGATTAGTTGCACTTTCAATCTCCCCCTTTTTGGTAATTGATGACAACATATAGATCAAAGCTTCGACAAATGATAGTAAGAGCGGAATACATCGTCGCTTTGAGAAGTATGTGATAAGCAAGAGCTCCCCCTATATTTGTGCATTATTTAAGATTTGTATTTGAATGCAAATGCACAATCGATTAGGATCGTGGGTTACTCTTCCATGTCACATACATCTTGGTGGAGCGCTCTAAAGGGTAGCATTGAAGCAACAAGCAATCATCACCAAAATAAACAAGTGAATGATCATACACAATCAAGCAAGCACACATTAAGCATAGTATGAGCAACCACACAAGTATCTCACAAGCATAAGAAAATTGTAGCAATAACCAAACGAACGAAGTAGCAAGCAAAAACCAACAAAGATAAGCAAAACTCTCTCTCTCTCTCTCTCTCTCAACGCCTAATGATCTATACACTCCCCCCCCCCTTTGGTAACAAGTTAAGAAAAAGCTCGAAAATTCATAGTGCTATACGACACTCTAGGAACGATCTCCGGGAGATGCTAAAGAAGTCTTCTCGCTGGTGGCTCCGGTGTACGTAGACGGCATGGAGATAAGAGCATCAACAAGCACTTCGGACGAAGTCTGTGGAGATGGAGGAGTTGACACTAGAGGAACAACCGGGGCAGTGGCTGCAAGTGTTGAAAGTGTAGGCCTAGGCTCGACAACTGGCACATATGAAAATCTTGGTCCTCTTGGGGCTCTCTGGAAAGCATCAGTGGTATCTCTGTCCTCTGCATCTTCCTTGAGCTTTTCCACAACTGTTTGTATCTCAGTGATCTTCACATAAAGATCATAGAATTTGACTTCCACTATCCTCTCAAGACTCTCTTGATTATGAGTCAAGTTAGCCAGACTCTTCTCAATCCTTAGAGTGGCCTCAAGCAGATGGCTGCTACTTCTCGAGCTTGCGTTGTATTCCCTCGAAGAGGAAAGGGAGATGCAGCACAGTAGCATAAGTATTTCCCTTAGTTTTTGAGAGCCAAGGTATCAATCCAGTAGGAGACCACGCACGAGTCCCTCGCACCTGCACAAACAAATAAGAACTTCACAGCCAACGCGATAAGGGGTTGTGTCACTTATGAAAGTGAGATCTGATAGAGATGATAGTTGATATTTTTGGTATTTTTGGTTATAAGAACAGAAAGTAAAAGCGGAAAAGTAAAGTAGATTGTAGATTGATATGTTGAGAATAGACCCAGGGGCCATAGTGTTCTCTAGTGGCTTCTCTCATGATAGCGATATTCTATAGCGGGTAAACAAATTACTGTCGAGCAATTGATAGAAAAGTGAATAATTATGAGACTATCTTGGCATGATCATTATATATAGGCATCACGTCCGAGACAAGTAGACCGAAACGATTCTGCATCTACTACTATTACTCCACACATCGACCGCTATTCAGCATGCATCTAGTGTATTGAGTTCATAAGAACAGAGTAACGTTTAAGCAAGATGACATGATGTAGAGGGATAAACTCAAGCAATATGATATAAACCCCATCTTTTTATCCTCGATGGCAACAATACAATACGTGCCTTGCTGCCCCTACTGTCACTGGGAAAGGACACCGCAAGATTGAAACCAAAGCCAAGCACTTCTCCCATTGCAAGAACTATAGATCTAGTAGGCCAAACCAAACCAATAATTCGAAGAGACTTGCAAGGATATTATAATCATGCATAAAGAGTTCAGAGAAGAACCAAATATTTCTCATAGATAATCTTGATCATAAACCCACAATTCATCGGATCTCGACAAACACACTGCAAAAAGAGATTACATCAAATAGATCTCCTCGAAGACCGAGGAGAACTTTGTATTGAGATCCAAAGAGAGAGAAGAAGCCATCTAGATACTAGCTATGGACCCGAAGGTCTGTGGTAAACTACTCACAACTCATGGTGAGGCAATGATGATGATATAGAGCGTGGTAGACCCCCCCTCTGGCGGAGCTGCAGAAAAGGCCCCAAGATGGGATCTCACGGGGACAGAAGGTTACGGCGGTGGAACTAGGGTTTCTCAGTTGTTCTGATGGTTTCGGGGTAGGTAGGCATATATAGGAGGAAGGAGGGCACTAGGGGCCAAACGTGGGGCCCATGAGGCAGGGGAGCGCGCCCTGGGGGGGCGCCCCCACCCTCGTGGGCACCACGTAAACCCTACTCCGTGGTTCTCAAGTCTCCCGTGCGTGATTTTCTCCAAAAATATCTCTCCCAAAGGTTTCATTCCGTTTGGACTCCGTTTGATATCCCTTTTCTGTAAAACCCTGAAACAGGCAAAAACAACAATCTGGACTGGCCTTTGGGTTAGTAGGTTAGTCCCAAAAATAATATAAAAGTGTGTGACAAAGCCCATTAAACATCCAAAACATCATAAATAATAGCATGGAACAATAAAAAATTATAGATACGTTGGAGACGTATCAAGCATCCCCAAGCTTAATTCCTGCTCGTCCTCTTAGGTAAATGATAAAAACAATTTTTTTGATGTGGAATGCTAACCAACATAGTTTTTCAATGTAATTCTCTTAATTGTGGCATGAATGTTCAGATCTGAAAGATTCAAGACAAAAGTCTATATTGACATAAGAAACAGTAATACTTCAAGCATACTAACAAAGCAATCATGTCTTCTCAAAATACTATGGCTAAAGAAAGTTATCCCTACAAAATCATATAGTCTAGCTATGCTCCCTCTTCATCACACAAAATATTCATACCATGCACAACCCCGATTTCAGCCAAGCACTTGTTTTCATACTCTATTCTTTCAAACCTTTCAACTTTCAGGCCATACATGAGCGTGAGCCATGGACATAACACTATGGGTGGAATAGAGAGGTGGTTGTGGAGAAGACAAAAAGGAGGGATATAGTCTCACATCAACTAGGCGTATCAAAGAGCTATGGGGATGCCCACCAATAGATATCAATGTGAGTGAGTAGGAATTGCCATGCAACAGATGCACTAGAGCTAAATATGTATGAAATCTCAAGAAAAGAAATTAGTGGGTGTGCATCCAACTTGCTTGCTCATGAAGACCTAGGGCATTTGAGGAAGCCCATCGTTGGAATATACAAGCCATGTTCTATAATAAAAATTCCCACTAGTATATGAAAGTGACTAAACATGAGACTCTCTATCATGAAGAACATGGTGCTACTTTGAAGCACAAGTGTGGAAAAAGATAGTAGCAATTGTCCCTTCTCTCTTTTCTCTTTTTTTTTGTTTCTTTGGAGGGGCTTTCTCTTTTTTTATTTAGCCCCTCTCTATTGTTTTGGGCCATCTCTTTTTTTATTGACCTTTCCTCACATGGGACAATGCTCTAAAAATGATGATCATCACACTTTTATTGATTTACAACTCGATATTACAACTCGATACTAGAACAAGTATGACTCTATATGAATGCCTCCGGCGGTGTATCAGGATATGCAATGAATCAAGAGTAACATGTATGAGAAATTATGCATGGTGGCTTTGCCACAAATACGACGTCAACTACATGATCATGCATGGCAATATGACAATATGATGCGTGTCATATGAACGAAACGGTGGAAAGTTGCATGGCAATATATCTCGGAATGGCTATGGAAATGCCATGATAGGTAGGTATGGTGGATTTTTTGTGGAATATATATGGTGGCTGTTTTGAGGAAGGATGTATACTGGGTGTATGGTACCAGCGAAAGTTGCGCGGTACAAGAGAGGCTAGCAATGGTGGAAGGGTGAGAGTGCGTATAATCCATGGACTCAACATTAGTCATAAGAACTCATATACTTATTGCAAAAATTTATGAGTTATCAACACAAAGCAATCAACGCTTGCTCCTAGGGGGGAGGCTGGTAGGATTTAACCATCGCGCACCCCCGACCTCCACACAAAGGTTGACACTTTACAAATACCTCATGCTCTAACTTCGTCACATAGCGGTTCACCATATGTGCATGCTACGGGAATCACTAACCTTAACACACGCATTTCTCAATTTCATGATAACTCCACTAGCATGACTCTAATATCACTATCCTCATATCTCAAAACAATTATCAAGCATCCAACTTCTCATCATATTCAATGCACTTAGTGTGAAAGTTTTGACTACATTGATATTGGATGTCTATCATGTGAAGACTAGTTTTATAGCCTAAGCACATTACCATGCTGTTTTAATAGACTCTTAGAAGGATATAAGTGAAGCATGAGAGTTCACCAATTTCTTCAAAATATTATCACCACCGTGCTCTAAAAGATATAAGTGAAGCACTAGAGTAAAAACTATTCAACTCAAAAGATATAAGTGAAGCACATAGAGTGTTCTAACAATTCATAGGCCATATTTAACTCTCTCAAATAGGTGTGTCCAGCAAGGATAATTGTGGCAAACTAACAAGCAAAGACTCAAATTATACAAGATGCTCCAAGTAAAACACATATCATGTGGTGAATAAAAATATAACTCCAAGTATAGTTACCGATGGATGAAGACGAAAGAGGGGATGCCTTCCTGGGACATATCCAAGCATAGGCTTTTGGTTGTCCTTGAATTTTACCTTGGGGTTCCATGGGCATCCCCAAGCTTAGGCTCTTGCCACTCTTTGTTCCATAGTCCATCAAAGCAATACACAAAACTTGAAAACTTCAGAACACAAAACTTAGACAAAAATCTCGTGAGCTTCGTTAGTATAAGAAAGCAAACCACTACTCAAAGGTACTGCAATGAGTTCATTCTTTGTTTATATTGGTGTTAAACCTACTATATTCCAACTTATCTATGGTTCATACTTCCCAATACTACTCATAGATGCATTGAAATAAGCAAACAACACACGAAAAACAGAATATGTCAAAAACAGAACAGTCTGTAGTAATCTGCAGGTTTCGCATACTTCTGTAACTCAAAAAAATTCAAACTAAATTGGTAAACGTGAGGAATTTGTCTATTAATCATATGCAAAAATAATCAACTAAATAGCACGCTCCAGTAAAATCTGATGACCATTCTAGCGAGCGCTAACGGTTCTGTTTTTCATAGCAAGATCACATAAACTTCAGACAAGTCTTCTTAAAGGTTCTACTTGGTAGAAACACTAAACAAAACACAAAACCACATCTAAACAGAAGCTAGATGCAATATTTATTCCTAAACAGAAGCAAAAACAAAAAATATAAAATTGGGTTGCCTCCCAACAAGCGCTATCATTTTACGCCCCTAGCTAGGCACGATACATGTATAGATCTAGGTATTGCCATCTTTGGGAGGCAATTCTTTAATTAAGCACTTGTGATTCTTAGGCACTTATTTATCCCTATTGATAATAATATTCTTGGGCAAGAAATCCAAAAATTCTAAAGTGTCAAAAGGGTCTCTTGCAAAAGTTAGAAAATTAGGGTGAACACTTATGGATTTGAGATCCGCAATTCCTTTACTAGATGTTTCACCTTTGTATTTAGGGACATACATGAACTTAGATAATTTAGTGGTAGGAGTATTTGGAGTAGTTTTTATAGCACAAAGATCAGAACCCACATTAGTAATAATATCCTCAAGCTTATTGATTCTAGTAGAATCCTGATCTAGCTTTTCTTTAACTATGGGTTCCTTTTCCTTAAGATTTTCAGAACAACTCCTACCTTGGATCCATATTGGGTAATTTCATTATGGATTTTTCTATCCAAGTTTTCTACTAGTTCTACCATAGCAACTTTGTTTTCAATGATTTCTAACCTTTGCATGACATGCTCCAAAGTTAAAACTGTCCCATTAACCATAAGAGGTGGTGATCCAAATAATTCAGTCATTGCATTATAAGAATCAAAAGTATGGCTACCCAAGAAATACCCTCCGGTAATGGTATCTAAGATAAATCTATTCCACGGAGTTATGCCAACATAAAAATTGTGAAGAAGCACGGAAGTGGAAAGCTTCCTATTAGATCTATCTTGAGCATTGCAAATTCTATACCAGGCATCTTTTAAGTTTTCTTCCCCCCTTTGTTTAAAGTTGAGGACCTCACTCTCGGGAGTGTTGATAATGATAGGTGTGCTAGACATGATGACAAGCAAGCAAGCAACACACAAGCAAACAAGAAGCAAGCTAACGATAAACACACGGTAGAAGAAGGGCAAATAAAACGACAAGGGTGAAGTGGGGGAGAGGAAAACGAGAGGCAAAAAATGTAATGCGAAGTATAAGGGTTTGTGATAGGTACTTGGTATATGACTTTTGCGTAAGCCTCCCCGGCAACGGCACCAGAAATTCTTCTTGCTACTTCTCGAGCTTGCGTTGTATTGCCTCGAAGAGGAAAGGGAGATGCAACACAGTAGCGTAAGTATTTCCCTCAGTTTTTGAGAACCAAGGTATCAATCCAGTAGGAGACCACGCGCGAGTCCCTCGCACCTGCACAAACAAATAAGAACTTCGCAGCCAACGCGATAAGGGGTTGTCAATCCCTTTACGGTCACTTATGAAAGTGAGATCTGATAGATATGATAGTTGATATTTTTGGTATTTTTGGTTATAAGAACAGAAAGTAAAAGCGGAAAAGTAAAGTAGATTGTAGATCGATATGTTGAGAATAGACCCGGGGGCCATAGTGTTCTCTAGTGGCTTCTCTCATGATAGCGATATTCTACGGCGGGTAAACAAATTACTGTCGAGCAATTGATAGAAAAGCTAATAATTATGAGACTATCTAGGCATGATCATTATATATAGGCATCACATCCGAGACAAGTATACCGAAACGATTCTGCATCTACTGCTATTACTCCACACATCGACCGCTATCCAGCATGCATCTAGTGTATTGAGTTCATAAGAACAGAGTAACGCGTTAAGCAAGATGACATGATGTAGAGGGATAAACTCAAGAAATATGATATAAACCCCATCTTTTTATCCTCGATGGCAACAATACAATATGTGCCTTGTTGCCCCTACTATCACTGGGAAAGGACATCGCAAGATTGAACCCAAAGCCAAGCACTTCTCCCATTGTAAGAACTATAGATCTAGTAGGCCAAACCAAACCAATAATTCGAAGTGACTTGCAAGGATATTATAATCATACATAAAGAGTTCATAGAAGAACCAAATATTTCTCATAGATAATCTTGATCATAAACCCACAATTCATCGGATCTCGACAAACACACCGCAAAAAGAGATTACATCGAATAGATCTCCTCGAAGACTGTCGTGGAAATAACACGGCAGATGTCCGGTTTAACGGACTTAGTGATGGAACCATCGCACGGGTTAGCTTGAAGGGGTTAAAAGCACACAAAGGACACAAGGGATTTTATACTAGTTCGGCCCCTTCAATGAAGGTAAAAGCCTACGTCTAGTTTGGTTTGGTATTGCTTGGGCGTCAATGAACAGGGAGCAGATCGCTTGCCTGTGTCTCGACGGGTTGTTTCTTGTCCCTGAACCGTCGCCGGGTCGTCCCTTTATATAGAGGTGACGCCTGGTCCGGTTCACAGAGTCCCGAGGCCGGCTCATACTTGTGTCCGCCTCGGTCTCTGCTCTTCCTTTCTTATCTCTCAGGTTACATGATCAGGCGGTTTACAAACCATAACGTTACAAACGGGCCCTAAGCCTTCATGGGCCGTAACTCCTATTGGGTATTACAATTATACAACTAAATTACCATAATCCGGTTTACACTAGCCGGTTTATACCTGCTAGTAATATCCCTGACATTAGGCCCCAGAATGATTTGAACTTGTTCGCATCAATCTTTCCAGTTTTGCTTGATCTTCTTTTCTTGTGTCTTCCCATTTTTGTAAACCGGCCCTGACGTCATCCTTGAAAATCACTTAATTTGACCGTGACATCACTTCCGCATTTAACGCACCCAACTGTCTATCGGCTTTGTTTAAAGGCCATCCCGAGAATCGAGGCGACAGAGGATCTTTATCCAATCTTCTGCCTCCTCAAATCTCGCGCGTGTCGTTTCGACTCTGCCCCTCTATAAATACTGCTGCCTCTGTTCTTTATCTCCTTCCGTTCGTTCTTCTTCCTCTGTCGCCCGAGCTCAAGTCTCCGCCGTCGTCCGTCGAGCTCAAGTCTCCGCCGGCCGCTGCATCAACCTGAGTGCGACCAGAGAAACTCCGCCGCCGCTTCTTGCTGTTCCAGGTACTTCATCTTCCTCGCCGCAGATCTATAGCTCTAGGGTTCTTCTCGCGCCTCCGCCATTAAACCTCAGTGAAAGCTTCATCTGTTCATCCTAGGAACCAAGTTCTCAGTAATTTCAGCCTTTAGATCTTGCCCTTAAAATTTGCCTCTGTTCCGCTGCTGTATACTTTAGATCTCGTCCTTTAGATTCAACCTTTAAATTTGTCTGCTCTGTATATGATCCCCCAGTTCTTCTTGCAATAGCAGCGTATTTGTTTTTGTTTTTCCTGAGTGTTCAGATATGTTATACTTTAGCTGTCTGCAAAAACTTGTTTCTTCACATTTGTAAATCTGTAAAGTATTCTCCGGTTTAAACAGTCATATGCTGCTTCTTGAAAAAATTCAATGACGAACGCGACGGTTTAACTTCTCTTTTGTTATCAAGAACCGGTAGTAATACGTTTTCCTGCTTACTGCCAGATTAGCCATATCATTAGTCCCTTGTATAAACCATTGCGTGATCTTTGCATATGTCTTCCGGTTTATGCCACTGTACTCGAATAATCCGGGTTTACACTTTACCCTTTCAGCACTTGTTCTTCTGTTGCTATGGCCAAACAGTTTGTCTCTTGCAACTGGGTTCTTCCGTTATTACGGAAGAAGATTTAGCCAATGCTGCTGCAATCGGCACTTTAGGCCCTCAGTCCGTTTTAAAATGGCGGGCTCCAGGAGATGAATGCCCTCCTACTCCCAAAGAGGGAGAAGTTATTGTCTTCTTCGACCACATTGCTCGAGGTTTCACTCCTCCCGGTTCAAAGTTCTTCCGGGATGTGCTTGCCGCTTTCCAGCTTCACCCTCAGGACATAGGTCCCAACTCTGTTTCCAACATCTGTGATTTTCAAGTTTTCTCAGATGTGTATTTACAAGAAGAGCCGTCTGTCGACCTGTTCCGGGACTTCTTCCACCTGAACCGGCGAACTGAGTTTACTAGTGGACCTCATCAAGAACTGGGCGGGGTCAGTATTCAGAAAAGAAAGATGCAGTCTTTCCTCATGCCGCTCTCCACACACACCCCAAGGATTGGAATAAGTCTTGGTTTTATTGCATTGACACTTCACCTGAAGGGGAAAACCCATTGCCGGGTTATCGTGAGCACCATCTTCCGGAGGATCACCCCTTGCCGCAGCGCCTCAGCTCCTTAGAGCGGCCCCGGTTTGCTTCTCAACTTGCCAGGCTAAAGGCCTTTATGGCCAATGGCTTAACCGGAGTGGATTTTATGCGCTGCTGGCTTTCTTGGAGTATCCTTCCTCTGAGCCCGCGCCCAAGCTTGATGTATAAATATTCTGGTAAACCGGATGATCCTCAACGTTTTTCTAAGGACAAACTTTCTGAATCGGAAGTCACTGAGTCTGCTAAGAAGATGCTTAATGTCACCTTAGAAGAATGCAGCCAAACCGGATTGGCTCCATATTACAAGAAAAACAAGCTGCCTGCAGTACGTCTTACTCTCTTTCATATGTTTGTAATCCGTTCCTTTAAATCGTTCTTTCAATTATCTTTCACCTTTTGAACATGCTGATGATCCTTTTTGGAAGAGGAAACCTCAGGAGAAGGCCGGAAAACAGCCATGCCGGAAAGCTTTCGCTATCAAGAAGAAAAAGGCGGCTGCTGGCTCTGGTTCACATGCTGAAGATGATAATCCGGACTCTGAGGTATGAGTTAATCCGGCTTTGACTTGTTCACTTTTTATCCATTTTTGTGTTTAACGGTAACTTTTCACAGGAGTTGGCTGAAGGAGATAAACCGGCAGAAATTGAGGTAACTATTCTTTCTTCAGATTCGGAACCACCTCCACAAAAAAATCGTCGGACAGTCCGGAAATATCAGTTTTCTCACCCTTATGCTCAATTGGACCCCAATTTTCTTTTGAAGAAACAGCAACATGAAGCCCTTCGCCGGACTACCCGCCATAGCGGCCTTGCAGTTGAATCATCCGGCATATCCCTTACTCCGGCTCGGAGGCGCCGCTCTGAGGTTATACTCTCTCCAACTCTCCTTCATCCCAAGGCCGGGCTTATACGCAAACCTCTTAAACCGTCTAACCCTAATTATCAGGATACTCCTTTATCTTCTTCCGGCGAATCAACTGCCACACAACTCCCACCCCTAAAAACTGTCCTAGGGTAAGTCTTTTTAATTTATCCGGTTTATGATTGCACTTTGCTTTACAGTTCTGACTTCTTTTTCCAATTTCTTTCAGCAAGCTTAAACCCAGCAAAAGGGCAAAGGCCAACAAACCAACTGCTGAGGCTGCTACTGATGATCCGGCGGTTGATCCGGATACAACCGTCCCTCCAGAAGGCAAGCCCACAATGCCGCTTGAAGATCCTGCTCCTATGGATCATACCACTGCACCTGAGAATCCCAATACTGAGAACGTTCGTGAACCGGCAAGTCCTGCCCGGGCCAATTCTCCTTGGACTAGTCCGGCTCCTGCTAGTCCGGTTCACAGTGCGACCCCACCACCAACGACTGCTTCTCCGGAAGTTCAAGTAACCGGCACAGCTTACACCGCTCCTGCTGAGCCCACTGTCCTAGCCAAACATACGGCTAAAGCGGAGAAGTTGCATCAAGAAAGGGGTAAATGGAGTACAGAGTTGTCTAGCCTTGCCGACATGAGTGCCCAGGAGCTCTATTTCGGGTACTTGAACCGGCTTCATAGCAGTCGAGATTATGAAGCGGGCTTGGTTAACATGATGAAGGACACGTATGAGGTAATCCTTTGCTTTTGATTTTTGCTTTTGATGTGCTTCTGTCTATATCATAGTAGCCCCCAAGTTCCGGTTTAGCTACGTCCAGAAGGTGAACCGGTACTTCCTGATTAAACAAATGATCTTACATTAGCCCCCAAGTGCCAGGGGCATAACTCGGTTTATGTGCCTGGGACTTGTCTGAATTTTTCCTTTGATACTTCAACTATCCATTAGCCCCCAAGTGTCAAGTAGACAACTTGTTTGTGTGCTTGAGACTTGTCTTTGAATTGCTATTGTTTGACGCTTCAACCGCCCATTAGCCCCCAAGTGTCAAGTGGATAACTTGGTTATGTGCTTGAGACTTGCCTGACTTTTGCTTTTATTCCACTTGATTTTCATTGCAGGCTGATTTGAACCGGAGAGCTGAAAAGATCACTGAACTCCGGAACAGACTTGCTGAAACGGAGTCTGCTGCTTCTAAGGCCAAGAAAGATTTGGCGATGAGTTTAAAGACTGCTGAACAGCTGAAGAAATACTTTGAAGAGGAGCGAATCGCCTTTGAAGTTCAGAAAAAGGATCTGGACAAAAAGGGCAAAGGACGCCGAGGAAGCCCTTAATCCGGTGACTGAAGAGTTAACCGGCTTAAAGCGGCAAATAGAATTGATGACTTCTGCTGTCTTCGGTAAGTACTTAATCTGTATTCCTGCTTTCATCCTTGCAATTTTAATCCGTTCCGGTTTAACTATGATAATCATATACAGGGCGCCGTGTCACCCATCTTGGGGATGATTTGCGGAAAAAACTCAAGGCGTGTTATACTTTGGTCGAGCAGCTGTATTCCGGCGCTCAAAGGATCATAAGCGCAACATCTTTCAATAAACCGGCCCCTACGACCATCCAAGGTACATTAGAGAAACTGTCTGTCTTGCCAGTGCGCTTGGAAGAAGTTAAGAAGTCTGCTGCTCGAGCCGGTTCCCTCATGGCGCTTACCAGAGCGAAAGCATGGGTTCCGGACTTTGATCCGGAAGAAGCTTTGAATGGGTATCCCAATACTAAAGAAGACGGATCAACTTTTACTGCAAAAGATCTCCACGCCTTGACGAAGGAGATGCGTCCTCTCGCTAGCAAGCTTTTTGCCGAATCAGACTTGTCCAGGTATCATCCGGGGTATGATTTACAGAACGAGCGGGTGGATCGGCCGGTTTATGATACCGTCAATCTAATCCCACCAGTGCGCCCTCATACTTTCGGCCCAGATATTGATCCGTCTGAACTCATCAATGACGAGATGTACTTTCGTGCTTTAACGAAAATCGATTGGTGCATCCTTGACTTCCAGCCGCTTCAAGAAGAGGAGGAGACTCCGGAACAAGTTGATCCAGCAGCAGGAAGAAGCGTAGATCATAGTATGTCTTTGTTGTTGCAGTCTCATTTTGCTGGACAATCTTTAATCCGTTCAGGCTTGCTATGCCTTGTAATAGGATAGTATAAAACATTATTCGTCTTGATCAGGATATTCCAACTTCTTGTTCTGACGTTGCCAATTAAATCTGATCTGATATGGTTTATTCTGCATATTATATGTTCCTGCATAGATAACACTGAAAATATGTCCTAGCGATTTACCGCTGGACAAATTAAATTGCTCTCACAATATATCAAACAAGTGTATGTTTGTATCAGAAATAACTCTATACCTGAGATCAAGTATGCTTGATACTCTTAATCCGACGAAATTTGCCATTTTTTAAGGGAGCCTTTTGATAGACCCAATAATAATCCCGGGTCTTATAGAAGCTACCGGTTTAGATCATGCTTGGCTTCTTACTTTGTTTCTGCCTGATGATTCTGCTGAAGCTCTTGGCTTTCTGACTTGGCTTCTGTCTAATGATTGTTCCGGTTTATGATGAACGCCGGTTTAACTCTTGCTGGTGTTTATGACCCAGCCTTTGAACTTATGCTGGTGTTCATGACCCAAACTTTTTGAACTTATGCTGGTGTTCATGACCCAGACTTTTGAACTTATGCTGGTGTTCATGACCCAGACTTTTGAACTTATGCTGGTGTTCATGACCCAGACTTTTGAAGATACATGGTCAACTCTGGAGTTGTCCCACTCTGGATCAAAGAACCATAAAACATAAATACGAGAAATGCAAATTTGCAAATAAAACCATGTAGTCAAGGCTTTTTATGAGCTGCCAGGCTCAAAGCAAGGTTCAGCCAATCACTGGATGCGGGTACCATCTAGAGGGCCTTATGGATGCGGGTACCATCCATAGGAACCGGATATAACCAACAGGGGTTAAGCTAGGATTCGGGTACAATCCTGCCCCCTGCTGGCCATACAAAACTTAGCCAATCACTGGATGCGGGTACCATCCAGAGGGCCTTTATGGTTCGGGTACAAACATAGGAAAAACTTAGCCAATCACTGGATGGGGGTACCATCCAGAGGGCCTTTATGGTTCGGGTACAACCATAGGAAAAACTTAGCCAATCACTGGATGCGGGTACCATCCAGAGGGCCTTTATGGTTCGGGTACAACCATAGGAAAAACTTAGCCAATCACTGGATGCGGGTACCATCCAGAGGGCCTTTATGTCATGTCTTCTTTGGTTCGAATTCGACCTATGTTTGAACAGTAATCCCTTCGGTGAGTTATTGCTCCAGAGTATATATGACCTGCACAATCAGTTTAAACCGATCGAAGTGTTTTGAAATATGACATATGATAAGAAATGTATGGTTGTCACCATAAAATACTCATATTGGAAAAAAGGCTGAGCCCCCGGTTTACCGAGGGTGCCAGTTTATTCATTAATCATAATATATACATAGGATACAGTGGAGCTCATGGCTCAGGTATAGTAGGGCCGCAAGAGGACGATGTTCCACGGCCTCTTTGTCTCTTCTTCCGATGTCCGTGAGTCCTTGTGTTCTCGAACGTCCACCAGGTAATATGAACCGTTGTGCAGATTCTTGCTGACCACAAAGGGCCCTTCCCAAGGCGGGGATAGCTTGTGCATATCTGTTTGATCTTGTATAAGCAGGAGTACTAAGTCTCCCTCCTGGAACGTCCTTGTCTTGATTCGGCGGCTGTGATATCTGCGCAAGTCTTGTTGATAGATCGCAGATCGTGCTGCTGCTATATCAAGCTCTTCATCCAGCCGGTCCAAACTGTCTTGTTTCGCCTGCTCGTTGGCCGCTTCAACATAGGCCGTCACCCTTGGCGAATCATGACGGATATCACTTGGAAGGACCGCTTCAGCGCCATATACCATAAAGAAGGGTGTGTAACCTGTGGACCGGTTTGGCGTAGTATTGATACTCCAAAGGACAGAAGGTAACTCCTCAACCCAGCACCCATGTGTTCTTTGCAAGGGAGTCATAAGCCGGGGCTTGATACCTCGCAAAATCTCCTGATTTGCTCTTTCAGCTTGACCATTGGATTGAGGGTGGGCCACAGAAGACACGTCTAGGCGAATGTGTTCCCGTTGACAAAATTCTTCCATCTCACCCTTAGATAAATTGGTGCCGTTGTCTGTGATGATGCTGTGTGGAAAGCCAAATCGGAAAATTACCTTTTTGATGAATTTAACTGTTGTTGCCGCATCACACTTGCTCACAGGCTCTGCCTCAATCCACTTTGTAAATTTATCCACAACCACCAGTAGATGAGTCTTTTGATCTTGGGATCGCTTAAAAGGTCCGACCATATCAAGCCCCCAAGTCGCGAACGTCCACGTTATCGGTATCATCCGGAGCTCTTGTGCCGGAACAAGAGCACGTCGTGAAAACTTCTGACAAGCATCACACTTCCGGACTAGATCCGCTGCATCAGCACGAGCTGTCAGCCAATAGAACCCATGTCGAAAAGCCTTAGCCACCAAGGATTTTGAACCGGCATGATGACCACAATCCCCTTCATGGATCTCACGAAGAATATCACAACCTTCCTCAGCTGATACACACCGCTGAAATGCTCCAGAAACGCTGCGATGATGAAGTTCCCCGTTTACAATTGTCATGGACTTAGAACGCCGGACTATCTGTCGTGCTTCGATCTCGTCGTCTGGTAGCTCTCCCCGGTTTAGATACACCAGATAAGGTAGCGTCCAGTCCGGAATAACATGAAGTGCCGCAACTAGCTGTGCCTCTGGATCAGGAACAACCAAGTCTTCCTCCGACGGTACTTGAACTGATGGACTGTGCAGCTCATCCAAAAAAGTATTCGGTGGTACCGGTTTACGCTGTGAACCCAGCCGGCTTAAAGCATCGGCAGCTTCATTCCTTCGCCGGTCTATGTGGTCCACCTGATACCCTTTGAAATACCCTGCAACTGCTTCCACTTCTCGTTTGTAAGCTGCCATGAGAGTATCTCTTGAATCCCACTTGCCTGATAACTTGTTGTGCCACCAAATCTGAATCGCCGAAACACTTGACCCGGCTCAAGTTCATTTCCTTGGCCATCCGCAAGCCATGAAGTAAAGCTTCATACTCTGCTGCATTATTAGTACAAGGAAACAATAAACGGAGGACATAACAAAACTTATCACCTCGCGGGGAAGTTAAAACAACTCCAGCCCCCAAGCCTTCTAACTGCCTTGAACCGTCAAAGTGAATCGTCCAGTATGTAAGATCCGGCTACTCCTCTGGTGTTTGCAGTTCTGTCCAATCATTGATGAAATCCACCAATGCCTGAGATTTGATAGCGGTGCGTGGCACATATTTCAATTTGTGTGGGCTGAGCTCAATGCCCCACTTCGCCACTCTGCCCGTAGCTTCCCTGTTCTGGATTATATCCCCCAATGGTGCTGAACTAACAACAGTTATTGGATGGCCTTGGAAATAATGCTTCAACTTCCGGTTTGCCATGAACACACCATACACCAGCTTCTGCCAATGTGGGTACCTCTGCTTAGACTCAATGAGTACTTCACTGACGTAATAGACTGGACGCTGACCCAGATATTCCTTCCCTGCTTCCTTGCGTTCAACCACGATTGCCACACTAACTGCCCGTGCGTTGGCGGCGACATATAACAGCAAAGGCTCATTATCAACAGGGGCAGCCAGGACTGGTGGCCTTGCCAACTGACGCTTCAAGTCTTCAAACGCAACATTTGCCTCATCACTCCATATAAACCGATCCGTCTTTCTCAGCATCTGATAAAGCGGAATTGCCTTCTCCCCCAAATGGCAAATAAACCGGCTCAATGTTGTGATCCGGACAGCGATACGCTGAACATCATTAATGCAAGCCGGCTTAGTCAAAGACGTGATTGCCTTGATCTTCTCTGGATTAGCTTCTATTCCTCTGTTTGACACCAAGAACCCAAGGAGCTTTCCTACCGGAACACCAAAAGCACACTTCTCCGGATTAAGCATCATCTTATAGGCCCGAAGATTGTCAAAGGTCTCCTTGAGGTCCTCTATCAGCGTCTCCTCCTTTCTTGACTTCACCACGATATCATCCACATAAGCGTGAACATTTCTCCCTATCTGCCCCTTAAGACAGTTCTGTACGCAACACTGATAAGTTGCTTGGGCACTCTTGAGCCCAAAAGGCATAGATACATAGCAAAAGTCACCAAAAGGAGTTATGAAAGCTGTCTTCTCCTGGTCCTTAACTGCCATCTTGATCTGGTGATATCCTGAGTATGCATCCAAAAAACTTAGCCGCTCACATCCCGCTATAGCATCGATGATCCGATCAATGCGAGGGAGAGCAAAAGGATCAGTTGGACAAGCTTTGTTGAGGTCTCTATAGTCCACACACATTCTCCACTTTCCATTCTTCTTTAACACCAGCACCGGATTAGCCAACCATTCCGGATGAAAAACTTCGACTATGAACCCTGCGGCTAAAAGCCTGGCCACCTCTTCTCCTATAGCCTTGCGCCTTTCTTCGTTGAAGCGGCGCAGATACTGTTTGACCGGTTTAAACTTCGGATCAATGTTAAGACTGTGCTCAGCGAGTTCCCTCGGTATACCTGGCATGTCAGAAGGTTTCCATGCAAAGATATCCCGGTTCTCACGGATGAACTCGATGAGCGCGCTTTCCTATTTGGGATCAAGGTTAGCGCCGATAGTGAATTGCTTTGATGAATCTCCTGGCACAAAATCAACTTGCTTGGTTTCCTCCGCCGATTTAAACTTCAACGCCGGATCATGCTCCGTAGTCGGCTTTTTCAACGGGGTCATATCTGCCGGATCAACATTATCCTTGTAAAACTTCAACTCCTCTGTAGCACATACTGCCTCTGCGTAGGCAGCGTCTCCCTCTTCACACTCCAACGCAATCTTGCGACTTCCATGAACCGTGATTGTTCCTTTGTGACCCGACATCTTGAGCTGTAGATAAACATAACATGGCCTGGCCATAAACTTGGCATAAACCGTCCTCCCGAACAGAGCATGATAAGGGCTCCGGATCTTGACCACTTCAAAGGTTATCATCTCTGACCTGGAATCCTGTTCATCTCCAAAGGTAACTTCTAGGTCATTTTTTCCAACTGGGTAAGTTGACTTACCTGGCACTACTCCATGAAACACCGTGTTTGATTGCCTTAGCTTTTTATATTCAGCCCAATGCGGCGGAAAGTCTCATAATACAAGATATTGATGCTACTGCCGCCGTCCATGAGGACTTTAGTGAATTTGTAGCCACCCACCTGTGGTGCTACTACCAAGGCCAAGTGGCCTGGATTATCAACTCGCAGCGGGTGATCCTCCCTGCTCCACACAACAGGCTGCTCTGACCAGCGCAGGAATTGCGGTGTCGCCGGTTCAACCGTGTGGACCGCCCGCTTCAAAACTTTCTGATCCCGTTTACACAAACTTGTAGTAAACACATGATACTGCCCACTACTCAGCTCCTTCGGATTACCCTGATATCCGGATTGCTGCTGTTGCTGTTGCTGACGCGGCTGACTGCCTTGGTTACTGTGATTACCCTGGCCCTGTTGTTGGTTGTTTGGGTTATTGTAACTACCTTGACCACGCTGCTGATTGCCTTGGTTATTATAACCGCCTTGGCCATACTGATTATTGCCTCGGTTATTATAACCACTGTTGTTGCCACGATATCCCGATCCAGAGCCGTTCCCTTGGTGACCATAAAACCCCGGGCCTGAACCGCCATTTGGAGGCCCGTTGTTAGAGCCGAACCGGCTCATTATGGCTTCCATCAAAGGCTTGCATTCTCCTATAGTGTGTTTTGCTGGTCGTTCCCTCGTGCTATGTTTCGGACAAGGCTCATTTAACTCCTGCTCCCAGCTAACATTTCCTCCGCCGGTTTGTGGAGGCGGCTTACCCCTATTGCGCTAGAAACCTCCTTGAACTTGGGTATTGGACACGAAATCAGAGCCACCCTCCGCTTTCCGCTTGCCTAAGAAGCTTGTAGCAGCTGGATTAATCTGCGCCGGTTTACCAGGCTTGTTGACTTTTCCTGCTTTGTCTCCCTCCGCTTCTGGATACTTAGTGTTGTCAGAGTCCCCATACTTTACTAGAGCGCTCATGAGAGTTCCCATATCATTACAATCCCGTTTAAGCTGTCCCAGTTTTAACTTGAGAGACTCAAACCGACAATTGTTTTCCAGTGTCACTATTGCCGTACTGGGATTGATACCGTTCGAAGAGTGCAAGATTTCTGATACTCGCCGCACCCATGCGCTTGTAGACTCCTGTTCTCCTTGTATACAGGATGCTAGATCTACCACTAACATCGGCTGTTTGCACGTATCCTTGAAGTTTTTGATAAATTGGCGATGTAATTCTCCCCATGATCCAATAAAATTAGGAGGTAAACCCTTGAGCTAGGTCCGGGCTGTACCCTCAAGCATCATGGTTAAGTATTTCGCACAAACCGCTTCATCCACGTCCAGCATCTCCATGGCCATCTCATAACTCTCAACCCAAGCTTCTGGAGCCAAATCTGCTGTGTAATTAGGCACTTTACGTGGGCCTTTAAAATCCTTGGGCAGCTTCACGCTCCGTAAAGTGGGGATAAGACACTGCACCCCAAAGGAACTCGTTGTGACTCCTGTCTCTGCTGTGGTTGTGTGAATCGGCGTCGTTTGACGGACCTCCTCCCGGGCCACCGATCTAACCCGATTTGCATCCTGAGCTTGTGCATCCACGCCTGCCGGATTATTTTGTCTGTGACGGTGTCGCCTATGTTCACTGCTAGACACTTCTGGTTCCTCCCAATGCCTAGTGTAACTCCGGCTGGGGCGTGGTGTTGAATGGAGCCTCTCCCTGCTATGAGAATACGCTTGCTGTTGTGTTAATGCCGTATTAAGTAGATCCTTGACCCTGCGTGCCTCCAACGCCACAGGAGATGTCCCCTCAATGGGTAAAGCGGCCAAGCGTGAAGCAGCAGCAATGATGTTGTCCAAGGGATTTGAATAATGACCCGGAGGGGTAGGAACGTGAGGCGCAGACGTGATCCATCGATCTTGCTCCGCAGTAGGCTGCTGAACCGGCTCATCCCTCGCTGGGCCTACCCTCCGGTTTAAAGCCGGATCATTGCTGATCCCCGCTCCGGGTGTCCTGAAAAGATCCGTCGCCTCGTAAACCGGCGGTAGACGAGACTGGTACTTCCGACTCCTTACTCCCTGTGCAGAGGCCTGCTCCATCCTTAGATGAAAAGCCTGATCATTCAGCTCTGCCTGCCTTATTGCTATCATAGCCTTCTCTGTTTTCAGACTTTCCCTTGCTTGATCAATCCGGCCCTTTAGCTGAAGGCGCTCTGCATCATGTTACGCCTTGTCTGCTGGAGCTACCTCTGCCATGGCTCGGGCTGTAAACTCCTCGACCAAGGTGGATAGAACGTCAGCGGGTGAGAGGGCCTGGCCACTCCCCCCTGCACCAGCTTCTGCTGTCACCCCGATCACCGTGGACTGCGGCGTAGGTTGTGAACCGGCCATAAAGACAGCCACCCGGTTTGGCGGGTCAAAAGGGCCCGGAATACTGTCTCCGTCGGACTCACCCTCAGACCGGCCGTCCCGCAACTGATACAAAGACTCAGTCTCTCCGGATGAAGATTCATCGTCGGAATAGATAATTGCCTCGCCCCCGGAATCCGATCCGTCCTTGACTTGAACCCCGTGAACTGCCCCGACGAAAACGTGCTTCATGGCGGGCTGAATCCGGGCCGATCTCGCACGCTGAGCCGGCTCGACGATGTTGGGGAAGACGTCCGACTCAGGTCTCGGTTCGCTGATTTTGCCGATGAAGACGTGGATGCCGCCGAAGGGAACCCGGTACCCGTACTCGATTGAATCGGCCTCCGGTCCCCAGCCTGCGTCGTCGATGTAAATCCGGCCGCGGCGACTTTTGGTCATCCGGCCGACCGCGTAACCCTTGAGCCCTTCAAAGCTGCCCTTCAAGAACTCGAAACCATCGTGCGGAGGCCCCACGGTGGGCTCCAACTGTCGTGGAAATAACACGGCAGATGTCCGGTTTAACGGACTTAGTGATGGAACCATCGCACGGGTTAGCTTGAAGGGGTTAAAAGCACACAAAGGACACAAGGGATTTTATACTAGTTCGGCCCCTTCAATGAAGGTAAAAGCTTACGTCTAGTTTGGTTTGGTATTGCTTGGGCGTCAATGAACAGGGAGCGGATCGCTTGCCTGTGTCTCGACGGGTTGTTTCTTGCCCTGAACCGTCGCCGGGTCGTCCCTTTATATAGAGGTGACGCCTGGTCCGGTTCACAGAGTCCCGAGGCCGGCTCATACTTGTGTCCGCCTCGGTCTCTGCTCTTCCTTTCTTATCTCTCAAGTTACATGATCAGGCGGTTTACAAACCATAACGTTACAAACGGGCCCTAAGCCTTCATGGGTCGTAACTCCTATTGGGTATTACAATTATACAACTAAATTACCATAATCCGGTTTACACTAGCCAGTTTATACCTGCTAGTAATATCCCTGACAAAGACCGAGGAGAACTTTGTATTGAGATCCAAAGAGAGATAAGAAGCCATCTAGATACTAGCTATGGACCCGAAGGTCTGTGGTAAACTACTCACAACTCATGGTGAGGCGATGATGATGTAAAAGCACTCCGTGGTAGATCCCCCATCCGGCGGAGCTCCGGAATAGGCCCCAAGATGGGATCTCACGGCAACAGAAGGTTACGGTGGTGGAACTAGGGTTTTCTCTGCTGTTCTGATGGTTTCGGGGTACGTAGGCATATATAGGAGGAAGGAGGGCATCGGGGGCCAAACGTGGGGCCCACGAGGCAGGGGGCATGCCCTAGGGGGGGGGGGGGTGGCGCCCCCACCCTCGTGGGCACCATGAAAACCCTACTCCGTGGTTCTCAAGTCTCGCGTGCATGATTTTCTCCAAAAATATCTCTCCTCAATGTTTCATTCCGTTTGGACTTCGTTTGATATCCCTTTTCTGTAAAACCTTGAAACATGCAAAAAACAACAATCTGGACTGGGCTTTTGGTTTAGTAGGTTAGTCCCAAAAATAATATAAAAGTGTATGACAAAGCCCATTAAACATCCAAAACATCATAAATAATAGCATGGAATAATAAAAAATTATAGATACGCTGGAGACGTATCAATGGCTGAGCTGATCTTGCTTTGTCTTGAAGACTCCAAAAGCACTTGCCATCTTTGCTGCTTTTGCTTTCTCAATCTTCTCTTGGCCTTCAATTGATGTAGGATGAGATGCATCCATGCCAACCTCATTGTCCTCAAAATCTAGCCTAAGAGGTAGATGCCTCTTGTCAAGTAGATATGTCCCTTTTTTAAGTATGGAGTTGATCAATATCTAAATGTGAGGGCCATATCCACAAGACCTCTTTTGGTCTGCTGCAGTTCTCTTGATTGTCTCGACAATTAGGCTCATGACCTTGAACTTCTCTGGAACATCAAACATATGGAGCAAGTTGATAGAGTGACCTCGGATCATCCTATGATCTCCTGATGTGACACCCCGAGACTGATGCGCCAGGTGTCAGCCAGTTATTCGTCATCGTTGCCATGTCATCTGCTTGTGTGTTGCCTCTTGCCATGTCATCATGTGTGTTGCATCATCATGTTTTCAAAACTTGCATCTGTCCGAGTCCCCTCGTCCTTTCCGTTGTCCGTTCTGAGCCCAGACACACTTGCACGTGCCCGCGGCACCTCCGAATATTTATTTTATGAGTGGCCGGAAAACGTTCATGGAATGGGTTGAAACTTGGCGTGTGGTCTTATTATAGCATAGGTAGACCGGCTGTCAAGTTTCGTCGCGTTCGGAGTTCATTTGATAGCCCAACGGTTAACCGCGTTAACTGCCGGAAGCCTTCTCTCTTTTGGCCCAGCACACCTTTCACAAGAGCCCCCAAGTCCATCCTAACCCCCTCCATGCTCTCGGTCGTCGGATCAGGATCGCGTGGCCGAAAACCGCTCCTCATTTGGACACTCCTAGCTCCCTCTACCTATATATTTGCCCCTCCTCCCGAAATTCGTGGATGAAACCTAGTCATCTTCCTCCTCGCGCTGCCAGACATGTCCACTCCGCCTCCGGACGTGTCCACCCCGCCCTCCACGTCGCCCGGGCCAATCCCAGACCGCCACATCATCGCGCCGCCGCCCCTCGGCCAACCGCGCATCGCCACGTCTCCGCCGCCAGCGCCCTCTCACCGCGCGGACCCGCGAAGCCCGTCCCCGGCCCGCCCCGGGCCGGATCTGGACTCGAGCAGGCCCGGTTGTGCGCCTCCAGCCGCCGGTTGCTCACTGGAGCGCGCCGTCGCAGCTCCCTGAGCTCCTCCTACTCCGGCAACTGCCTCCGCCGCCGCCTTGAGACCCCATCACCGCCGCCTCAGGCCACCGGCTGCGCCTTGCCGCCTCCTGGCCCTCAGATCCGGCAGGACCCCGAGTGCCGCACCTCCAGCCACGGTGGCCGGCCGCGTCGCCGTCGCCGGCCATTTTCCGGCTAGGATACGGCGGGATCTGGCCTCCCTCCGACGGCACCGCAGCCCCACCTCCCCGCCTAGCTCGCCGGAGCCTGCAAGCCGCCGCTGCTCGTCCACGGGCAGATGAGGACGATGATGCGCTCGGCCTCGCCCCTGCCTGGGCCGCAGTGGCGCCAAAGCCCAGCCCCGTTTGGGCCTCCTCCCGGGCCTGTTCACGGCCCAGCGCTCAGGCCAACTCCCCATGTCGGCCCGCCTGCCTCTCCTTCAGCTAGGCCAAGGCCCAGTGGTGAGCAGCCCTTTTCCCTCGCCCCGTGCATAAGATAGATGTTGACGCTCACTTGTGTTTTTTTCCTAAGTCAAATCTGCTAAGTCCCTGTTCTGCTTAATTTTATGTGCATGTTTGCATAGTGATAACTTTTTGTGTGTATGTCCAAATTGAGTGTATAATATGTCAAAATGATCGTTGTGATATGCTCTTCTTTTTGTTCCATTGTGGCATGCTTGTTTGAGTTCATCTTGATGCCCTAACCATCGTTGCAAGAGTACTATAAGTTTAAAACTGCTGTTACTTGTAATTTTGTTGCATACTTGTGATGCTTGTAACTTTGTACATGTTTATCCAAATGGAGCATATGATATGTCAAAATGTTCATTGTGAAGTGCTCTACATGATGGTTGCTGTAGCATTCATGTTAGGTGCCATCTTGCCATGTTAATCTCTGTTGCAAAAGTGCATTTGGCTGTTAAGTGCTGAAACTTGTTATGAGATTCTGATTTCACTTGCTCATTGCTATTGGTGTGTTTGTCTTCATGCCACATGTCTATATGTTTTAGAAGCACAATCATATGGTCTTTGCTGTGGTGCAATCCAATTTCGATGATATGCCTTGAGGTGACTTAAACAAGCTTGTAAACATGACATGCCAATGTTGCTGTTTTATACTTAGTGAAAAAACTGCTAAGTCTGGAATCTGTTAAACCTGATGCTATGTTTGCTTGATGCCCCACTCAAATCCATGCTTTTTTTGGGGTGGCCAATGATCTTGTCTTGTTGTCCATGTTATGCTCTATCCATTCATGCCTTAGTTTGCATATATGGCCTGCTGTAGATTATTTATTTCTTGCTCTCAAGTTGCTATAAAACTTACCTATCAGCTTTTATCAGCATGTTCAATTTGGTGAAGCTTGTTGTTATTGATCCATGCCTCCTATGGAGTTGCTCCAATGGAGTTGTTTGATGTATGCTATGTATACTACATGTCCATGATCTTTATATACTTAGTTGAGTTGATATGCTTGTTGTTTTGTGCCTCCGAAGGCAGCATCATGATGATGTTCTGCCTTCCCAGATTTTGACCAAGTCTGGATAAATTTATTGCAACTTGCCATGCTTGGTTAATTATGTTCCAGCAAGTTTTTGAGGGTGTTCTAAGTTCATGCTTGTTAAGTATCATGTCTATTTCACATCCATGCTTCTTGTTATGATGTTTTGATGCTGTACCAGATATATATATCTTGCTCCAAAGTTGCTATGTGGTTGTTAACTTCAGCTTTGCTTTGTAACTTGTTTCATGTGTATGTGTTGAACCGTTGCTCCGTTTTGAGTGTGCCCTATATGAAACTTGTGTGATTTTGCATGTAGAATCATAATATCATATTGTTTACATGTTTGGAGTGTGTTTGTTTGAAGTTTGGGTGCATCTTGCACCGTTGCCATGCTTGTCTTGTTTTGCTCATATCTTCTAGGCCGTAGCTCCGAATTAAACAAACTTTATATGAATCTTGACTAGAATTTCATGTAGATCATCATGGTGCATGTTAACTTGCTGTTTAACAACTTTAACTTAAGGTTTGTTCAGATCTGGACCAATTTCCAAATATGCATATGAGGACTTAACGGAATAGTTATATGTAGTTTCCGGCCTCATTTAAACTTGTTGTTTGGTGTTGTTCTTGTGTGCTTCATCCCTTGCCATGAATTGCATCATATAGACTTGTCTTGCTTCATACTTGGTTGAGCTTCATGTCTTGTTCTTGTGTTGTGTGTTTACCGTGTTGTGTGCTTTCTTCTCGCTAGTTCTTTTCCGTTGCGATCGTGAGGATTCGTTCGAATTCACTTGGTTCGTCTTCAAGGCTTCTTCTTCGTCTTCTTCACGGATCCATTCTTCTTCCTTGCGGGATCTCAGGCAAGATGACCATACCCTTGGATACCTTTACTATCATTGCCATGATTAGTTGTTTCGATGCTATTGTTATATGTCGCACTACCCATCATTATTGTCAGCCCCTCTCCTTGTTGCCATGAAACCTCTAACCTTAACACGTTCCTAGCAAACCATTGTTTGGCTATGTTACCCGCTTGCTCATCCCCTCTTATAGCGTTGTTAGTTGCAGGTGAAGATGAAGATCGTTCCATGTTGGAACTTGTTGTTGAAATGTCATAATATGTCTTATATATATTAACACATCTATATACTGGGCATGGGTGGAAGGCTTGGCCTTTTGCTCGGTGTTTTGTTCCACTCATGCCACCTTAGGAGCCGAAAAACCGGCGTTATGTTCCTTGATTTTGCGTTCCTTAAACGGTTGGGTATATGGGGACCCCTTGACAGTTCGTCTTTGAATAAAACTCCTCCAGCAAGGGCCAACATTGGTTTTAATTTGCTCATAATAACAACTTAATTTATTAATTAATTGCATAGGGAGTTAGCGCTACCCAAGGATTCTTTCTACATAGCAGGGGGCTAGTGCTGATGGTGTTGGTCCCAAACGGGGGGACTGCGGGGCCACCTCGGGGAAACTCGAGGGCTGGCTCCCGTAGGCTCACCTATCCGGTTGTGGCCTGAGACGAGATACGCGCGGCTACTATCAGGGTGTCGGCACGCCGGGAGGTCTTGCTGGACTTGTTTTACCATTGTCGAAATGTCTTGTGCACCGGGAATTCCGAGTCTGATCGGGCCTTCCCTAAGATAAGGGGTAATATTATTATTACTTCTGCTGATCGTGAGAGCTTGTGATGGGCTAAGTTGGGACACCCCTGCAGGGTTATGATCTTTCGAAAGCCGTGCCTGCGGTTATGTGGCAGATTGGAATTTGTTAATGTCCGGTTGTAGAAAACTTGACAAAGGATCCAAAGTAAAACACACAACTGTGTGAGTAACCGTGACTGTCTCTTTTCACTTTGAGAAGAGAACACGGTGTGGTTATGTTTGGCTCGTAGGTAGTTTAGGATCTTTAGCGATCATTACTAGTTTGCGATCGTTTGCGTAGATGCTCATCTTATTCTTGTACTCGTAAGTTAGCCACCATACATATTGCTTAGTCGCTGCTGCAACCTCACCACTTTACCTCTTCCTACCCATTAAACTTTGCTAGTCTTGTTACATATGGTTATGGGATTGCTGAGTCCTCGTGGCTCACAGTTACTACAACAACAGTTGTAGGTGCAGGTTTCCGATGACTTGACGTGAGAGCGATGATCGTTCTGTTGGAGTTCTTTCTTCTTCTTCTTCTTCAGTCTTGGCTTAGGTTCCGGGTCGGCAGCCTGCGATAGCAGATGGATATCGTTGTGCTTTTCATGTTTGTATCCGTAGTCAGATGCCTTGTTTTGATGTTGTTGTATTCATGTGACTTGTATGTATTGTTGTATCCCCCATGTATGTATGTAATGGTATGATGTAATGATATCCATCTTGCTAAGCGCCCGAAATGCGGTTGTGCCCCAATCACGTAAGTGTCATGTGATCGGGATATAATTGCATCTTTGGCCTGACACCTGACTTGGTCAAAAGAGTGTGCCCCAAGATGGTGTTGATAGTGGTCAGTCCAGACAGCAGATGATATATATAACCAAGCTTGTGAGTCTTCAAGTCTTTGTCAGGAATTGGCTTATACATGTTTGCCATAGAATCATAATCCTTCCTGGGTTGGCATACACATCTGTGTCATTTTCATATTCCTTGGGGGCATTAATCAAACTTGCCCATTCAGAGATTGTTGATTGATATCTTGTTCCTTCAGTCATCCAGACATTCCTTCCATCATGACAGAAATGAGCAGTGGAGTAGAATTGCACAATCATTTCATCATTCCATCTGGTCAATTTCTGTCCAACGAACTTGTCAATGTCATTCAACCTGAAACTTTCATGCACATTGGGAAAGTAGTCAGCATGCTCATCAATGTATTTCCAATCAACCCACTTCATATCACAGACAATGGGCTTCTTGTCCAACAAGACTGTCTCATAGAAATCTTGTTGTTCCTTGGTGTGAAATCTATAGTCCACATTAGTCCTTCTTCTTGTAGCATAGGATCAGTCTGTCTCCAAAGTCTCACACCTGCATCCTTTCTCAGCTTCATATTCTCAGCTACAAGATGAGCATCATTGTGATCTGGTATTTTTGGCTTGAGCTTTCTGAGCATCATGGACTCATCATTATTTGAAGATTTTTCTTCTTGAACTTGCTCTTCTTCTGGAACTTCTGTCACTGGGGCCTTGTTCTTCTCAGCTGCAGGAATACCTATAGTGTATCTCTTGGGTGCTGAAGCCTTGGGGGAAGCTTTGGGCTTAGATGGATTAGCCCTAGACTTGATGGCATCCCCCATCAGCTTCTGAGTCTTTGCAGCAGGTGCAACAAGCTCATTTTATTCATCAGCATCCTCAACATTACCCCTCATGGACGGCCTTCCAATGACTCTGGCAGTAGTCTTCTTGACTCTCTCTTTCCTCTTCTTTCCTCTAGCAGCCTCATCGTCTCTTGATTCAAGAGTGAATTCCATGGTTACTTGAGTTGAGGATCTGGCTTTTGACATTGGAATCCTCTTAGAAAGAGCTTTCTTGGATTGACCAGGCTTGGTTGCACCACCAGCAGCATACTCTTTCCTTACAGGTTGCTTCTTGGAAGTGACCTCTTGAGCCACAAAACCTTCATCCTCACTGTCAGAATTTCTCTTCTTCCTTGTCTTGGTGGCAGCTTTTGGCACATTGCTGGGAGTGCTTCTACTACTTTCATAATAGATGCCGTTGGAGGGACTAGAGCCCTCACTGAGATTTTCCTGCTCCTCTGACCTGTACTGACTGTCACTGCCCTCTGACATCTCTGGAACTGACCCTACGAATAGATAGGTATAGGCAGAGTAGATGAGCATAACAAATCACAACTATTTTGGAAAAACTTGACACAAAAACTTAACTTTAGATTTCTACAGAAAGCATTTCAGAGCTACCGATATGACTAACTCGGTGACACCGAAGCAACAACAGAGTCTAAACATCCAATTTTGGTCAGACCGAGATGGAGTTCGGTGACTCCAAGATGCTAGGGTTTCACAGAGAAAGTGAACTCGGTCGCACCGATTTGTACACTCTTGTCAGCTGAGTAGTACATGTGCAATGGCCTGAGCCAAATTGGGGAGACTAACTTCTTCAGATCGGTTGGTCTGAGATGAGTTCTGCAAAAACCTAACCCTAAATTTTTGCATCGAATCTATACTAAAGGAAGTTTTGAGTGGATATAATAATCAAAATCATGGCTAGAAACATTGCATTAATATTCATGCTAGAATCAGAGTTAAGGATAGTACAAAGAGATCGAGTTCGTACCCTAACTTGGCGACAAACTCGCTACGGTGATAACCCACAAGTGTAGGGGATCGCAACAGTTTTCGAGGGTAAAGTATTCAACCCAAATTTGTTGATTCGACACAAAGGGAGCCAAAGAATACTCTTAAGTATTAGCAGCTGAGTTGTCAATTCAATCACACCTGGAGACTTAGTATCTGCAGCAAGATAGTTTAGTAGCAAAGTAATATGATAGTGGCGGTAGCGGCAATAAAAGTATCGATAGTGTTTTTGTAGTTTTTGTAATAGTAGCAACGGAAAAGTAAATAAGCAACAAGCAATATAGGTAAAGCTCGTAGGCATTGGAGCAGTGATGGGAAATTATGTCGGATGCAATTCATCATGTTTAAGTTATAACCTAGGGTGACACAGAACTAGCTCCAGTTCATCAACGCAATGTAGGCATGTATTCCGAATATAGTCATACGTGCTTATGGAAAAGAACTTGCATCTCATCTTTTGTCCTACCCTCCCGTGGCAGCGGGGTCCTATTGGAAACTAAGGGATATTAAGGCCTCCTTTTAATAGAGTACCGAACCAAAGCATTAACACATAGTGAATACATGAACTCCTCAAACTATGGTCATCACCGGGAGTGGTCCCGATTATTGTCACTTCGGGGTTGCCGGATCATAACACATAGTAGGTGACTATAGACTTAAAAGATAAGATCTAGAGCACACATATATTCATGAAAACATAATAGGTTCAGATCTGAAATCATGGCACTCGGGCCCTAGTGACAAGCATTAAGCATAGCAAAGTCATAGCAACATCAATCTCAGAACATAGTGGATACTAGGGATCAAACGCTAACAAAACTAACTCGATTACATGATAGATCCCATCCAACCCATCACCGTCCAGCAAGCCTACGATGGAATTACTCACGCACGGCGGTGAGCATCATGGAATTGGTGATGGAGGAAGGTTGATGATGACGATGGCGACGATCTCCACTCTTCGGAGCCCCGAACGGACTCCAGATCAGCCCTCCCGAGAGAGATTAGGGCTTGGCGTCGGCTCCATCTCGTGAAACGCAATAATTCCTTCTTCCTGATTTTTTCTCCCCAAAAGTGAAGATATAGGATCTGGGGTTACGTCGGTAAGGCACTAGGGGGCCCACGAGGCAGGTGGCGCGCCCTGGGTAGGGGGCTCGCCCCCACCCTCGTGGACAGGACCTGGGCCCCCCTGGTGTGGATCTTCTTGCAGATATTTTTTATATTTTCCAAAATAATTCTCCGTTGATTTTCAGGCGATTCCGAGAACTTTTTATTCTGCACAAAAACAACACCATGGAAGTTCTGCTGAAAACAACGTCAGTTCGGGTTAGTTCCATTCAAATCATGCATGTTAGAGTCCAAAACAAGGGCAAAAGGGTTCGGAAAAGTAGATACGTTGCAGACGTATCAACTCCCCCAAGCTTAAACCTTTGCTTGTCCTCAAGCAATTCAGTTGATAAACTGAAAGTGATAAAGAAAAACTTTGACAAACTCTGTTTGCTCTTGTTGTTGTAAATATGTAAGCTAGCATTCAGGTTTTCAACAAGATCATGAACTAACCATATTCACAATAACTTTCAGGTCTCAAGACTACTCACATCAACGGCATAATCAACCAGCGAGCAATAATAATAAACCTCGGATAACAACACTTTCTCAAAACAATCATGATATGATATAACAAGATGGTATCTCGCTAGCCCTTTCTGAGACCGCAAAACAAAAATACAGAGCACATTTAAAGATCAAGGATCGACTAGACATTGTAATTCATGGTAAAAGAGATCCATTCATGATCATACTCAATGCAAATTAATAGTAATACATGCAACGACAGAGGTGCTCTCCTGCTGGTGGTCTTTAATAAGAGGATGATGACTCTGCATAGAAGTCAATAGATAGGCCCTTCGCAGAGGGAAGCAGGGATTTGTAGAGGTGCGATAGCTCGATTTTTAAATAGAGATGAATAACATTTTGAGCGGTATACTTTCATTGTCAACATAACAACCAAGAATCTCGATATCTCCCATGCTACGCACATTATAGGCGGTTCCAAAACAGAATGGTAAAGTTTATACTCCCCCAACCACCAACAAGCACACTCCACGGCTAGCCCGAAACAACGGGTACCGTCCAAACCAGCAACATCCCTGGGGGAGTTTTCTTTAATTATGATGATTTTGAGCATGGGACTGGGCATCCCGGTTACCAGCCATTTTCTCATGAATGATGAGCGGAGTCCACTCATCGTGAGAATAACCCACCTAGCATCTAAGATATAGACAACCCTAGTGGATACATGAGCTGTTCGAGCATACAAAACAGAATTTCATTTGAAGGTTTAGAGTTTGGCACATACAAATTTACTTGGAACGGCAGGTAAATACCGCATATAGGAAGGTATGGTGGACTCATATGGAATAACTTTGGGGTTTATGGAAGTGGATGCACAAGCATTATTCCCGCTTAGTACAGGTGAAGGCTAGAAAGAGACTGGGAAGCGACCAGCTAGAGAGCAACAACGGTCATGAACATGCATTAAAATTAATCAACAATGAATGCAAGCATGAATAGGATATAAATCACCATGAACATAAATATCGTGAAGGCTATGTTGATTTGTTTCAACTACATGCGTGAACATGTGCCAAGTCAGGTCACTTAAATCGTTCAAAGGAGGATACCATCCATCATACCACATCACAACCATTTTAATATCATGTTGGCACGCAAGATATACCATTATAACTCTCAACTAATTAAGCATGGCATAAGCAGCTACGATCTCTAATTGTCATTGCAAGCATGTTTCATTCATAACAAGCTGAATCAGGAACGACGAGCCATCATATTTACAAAAACAAGAGAGGTCGAGTTCATACCAGCTTTTCTCATCTCAATTAGTTCATCATATATCATCCTTATTGCCTTTCACTCGCACGACCGAACGGTGTGGATAATAATAATAGTGCACTTGCATTGGACTAGCTGGAATCTGCAGACATTTAATACAAGAGAGAAGACAAGGTAATATGGCTCAAGGTTAAATCAACATTAAAGCATATGAGAGCCACTAAGCATTTTAATCATGGTATTCTACTCTTAACCCCCAAAGAAAACAAAAGAAACTATTTACACGGGAAAGTTCCCAACAAGCAAAAGAAGAACGGGAAATCTTTTTGGGTTTTCATTTTAACTGCTACTACAAGCGAGGAGAGTAAACTAGCCTAGAAGTTACAACTAATATTTTCTGTTTTTCTGGGTTTTTCTAGCACACAATAAAAAGACTAAGAAAAATAAACTAAGCATGGATGGTATAGTGAAAGAGTGTGAGCACCGACAACTAGAATAAGTGTGAACATGAATGTAAAGTCGGTGAGAAACACGTACTCCCCCAAGCTTAGGCTTTTGGCCTAAGTTGGTCTATGGCCAGTATTGGCCTAACGGATATCCAAAGTCGTAGTTGGGGTTGTACTGGGATGCAGCAGATACTGCATGCTGAGCTGCATCTCGAAGGCGGGCTGCCTCCGTCATGTTATAATAAGCATTTGCCTCCTCCATAGTTATAGTGTATCTCCCTTTTTCCTGAAAGTTGAACAAAGTAGGGGAAGGAAGACCAATAGGGATGGCATGCTGCTTGTTAAAGATTAGTCGATATTTGAGGGTCTGATCATCCCACTCTATAAACCTGTGACTAGTCATAGCATGGCAATCTAAATAAACAGGAGGTAAAGGTTCATCATTCTTGTGCACCAGCACACCAAGAAAGCGGGCTATGCGGGTAGCATAGATCCCACCAAATAAATCTCCATGCAAGCCATTATGGTGTAGCCTACGTGCAACAATTGCTCCCAAGTTATATTGCCTATCACCTAGTACAACACTCCTCAGAACACTAAGATCAGGGACACACATGTGACAAGCCTCATCCTTACCGTTTATGCATCTACCGATAAAGAGAGCAAAGTAATGAATAGCAGGAAAATGTATGCTCCCCATGGTAACCTGTGTGACTTCCCTGGACTCCCCCACTGTAATACTAGCAAGGAATTCTCTAAATTCAGATTTGCGAGGATCACTCATACTGCCCCACTGTGGGAGCTTGCAAGCATAATTAAAATCCTCTAAATCCATGGTATAAGATTTATCATACAGGTCAAACAATACAGTGTGAGAATTACGTGAAGATGAAAATTTAAACCTTCTCACAAAGCTATCGGTTAAGCCACGGTATTGAGTGCACTTATCTTGTATGAAGCCCTCGAGGTCAGCGTTGCACACGTATGCGTAAAATTCATCCTTGATGCCAGCTTGATCCATAAAGTCATCTAACGACCATTCACAAGGCCGTACGTCAGCATCCCTCGGTACTTTATCGTCCGGCTCTCGGAACGCGAGCCTCGGTTCTTGCTTCCTTGAAGAATCACCTTGGAGGTTTCTCCTAGACATTTTTCTGAAATTTTTAGTAACTTCAAAATAAAAGTTAACCAAACTCAATAAGATTGATAGCAACAACTCCTACTAGTGCCTAGAGACTATATCATGCATTAGAACTACTTGGGACCAAGAAAATTTGACATGCAAACTCAAGAACAAGGTCACCACAGCAGCATAAATTTGCAACGAATAAAGCACTAGAACAAAAAATAATTGGACCAATGGAGGAGTCACATACCAAGGAACAATCTCCTCAAACAGTTTGGTGAATGGTGTTTTGAGCAAGGAGATCGAAAATGGCAGCAAGATGAGCTAGAACTCGGGTTTGAGCTGGTTGGGGATTTTTTGGGAGGAAGAAGAAGAGCATGGGTGCAGGAATAAGTGGAGGGGGGGCACGTGGGGCCCATGAGGCAGGGGGCGCTCCCTGGGTAGGGGGCGCGCCCTGGACCCTCGTGGCCACGTGCTGGCTCCTCTCGCTGTGTGTTCAGTGCCATATTTCCTCAAATATTCTAGAAAAAAAAATCATATTTCATTTTCATGGCATTTGGAGAACTTTTATTTTCGGGATATTTTTTTATTGCACGGATAAGTCTGGAAACAGACAAAAAATAATACTATTTTTGCTTTATTTATCTTAATTAACAGAAAGTAAAAAGAGGGTACAGAAAGATGTGCTATCTAGATTCACATATACTATGCTCATCAAAAGGAATCCATTAACAAGGTTGATCATGTCTTGTTAATAAGCTCTTTCCGAGTAACATGAAACCAGAGAATTTTCGAATAACACTAGGTTACCTCAATGGGGATATGTATGTCCCCAACAATAAGAATGTCATATGTCTTCTTGATAGTAGGAATAGGAAACTCAAAACCTCCAATAGTAATAGTTAAAAGTTTTCCAATATAATTGACACTGTGGACCTGAGGTTGTTTCCTCGGAAAGTGTACTGTATGCTCATTACCATTGACATGAAAAGTGACATTGCCTTTGTTGCAATCAATAACAGCCCCTGCAGTATTCAAAAAGGGTCTTCCAAGAATAATAGACATGCTATCGTCCTCGGGAATGTCAAGGATACCAAAATCCGTTAGAATAGTAACATTTGCAACTACAACGGGCACATCCTCACAAATACCGACAAGTATAAAATTTGATTTATCAGCCATTTGCAAAGATATTTCAGTAGTGTAAGTGCATCTAGTGCCCCTTAGTGATTTTGGTGTATTGAAGACTTATAGGTTAAGGGACTAATGTGTTTATGAGTGTACACATGTCTATAAGTCTATGAGGAGTTTGATAATTACAGGGAAAGTCGACCCCTAAAATTGAAGTTCTTCGACTGAAGATTTTGGATTTCTGAAGACTTTCTGAAGACTTTGAAAGTGAAGAAATTGGTGTGACCCTGAAGACATGGTATTCATTTGAGGATCATGAAGCATGAAGACTTTTGTTTTTATAGTTTCATTTTCTCTTTCTTGAGTCATAGGAAACACCGTACTGTTAAAGGGGGTCGAGGAAATACTAAGGAAAAATCTCCATGTGATGCTCAACTCAAAATCCTACACCTACCAATCCCTTCGAGTGAAGCCATTGGAAATCTCATACAGTTCAGTCATATTCTTCAGTGACAGAGACGAAGTTCTTCTGGTCTCTGAGGAATTTATTATGACTGAGTAGTTAGGAATTCGCCACTGCGGATTACCTACACAGTGAGGAACATGATAGCCTTGAGGAATTTGATACTCAAATTTCCGACCGTTGCTGTGCTAAGCGCCAGCTGTCCCAAAATAGATACCTACCTAACGGTCATATCATTAAAGGGCATTTATGTCTTATCATGTCGGAATGCTCCCTAGGCTATAAATAGCCGCCCCCTACAACCACTAGCTGGTTGGCTGCTCCACGAGAAACTGACACTTGTCATAAGAGCAACCCATCCTCCGAGGACTATGAGCGAAAATCATCAAGTGAGGAAAAACCCAAAACCAAACCCAAAACCTTCAAACCCAAAAGAGATTGAGCATCACTAAAGAGATTGATCCTGCGTGGATCCGATGCTTGTTACCTTTGAAGACTGTGCTTCTTCCAGACGGTTAGGCGGCAAGGTCTAGAGCATCCAAGAGGAATTGTGGATCACCGAGTGACCAAGTCTGTGGAAGTCACCTAAAGACTCACCACAAGTGATTGGGCGAGGCCCGTGTGACCTTAGCTCAAGGAGAATACGATGAGGACTTGGTGTCTTGGACTGTGTGTCCTTGACTGGGTGTCCGGGACTATGTGTCCTCAGGTTTAAATACCTACCCGCTCCAACCAGATGTACAACTGAGACAGCAGTTGGAACTGGTCTACCAAATCATTGTCTTCACCAAGCTTACTGGTTCTATTTCCTCAACTCTTTCATTTCCTCATATTTGTGTTGTGTGCTTGTTCATATCTGTTTGAAGACTTTGACTGAAAACTTTCTCAATTTCCTCAGTTCATTTTCTTCAGTCTGTTTGTCTTCATTCTGTGCTATCATGTGTTTACGCTTTCTGTACTCTGTGTTTGTCTTCATATCTTCATGATGACCATGCTTGTATTCTGTCATGTTAACTTCTGAGTACTTATTCCGCTGCAAGTAGTTCTTCGTTAAGGAATTTCCTCAATAGCAAAATCCTTAGTGAAGAATTCATAAAAATCGCCTATTCACCCCCCTCTAGTCGATATAACGCACTTTAATTGGTATCAGAGCAAGGTACTCCTTGTTGTGTGTGATTTTGGTTTAACCGCCTCTAGTTTTAGTTATGTCGACCACAGGAATGAAGACTGTGTCTTGCCCCACCTTTGACGGTCATGAGTATCCGAAGTGGAAGACCATGATGAAGAAGCGTCTCATGGCGATGAACAGTGATCTGTGGACCGTCACTGAGATTGGTCTTACCGATCTCTGCAAGATGGTAGAAGCTGATGACATTCGCAAGTTCACCCTGCTCAACCTCACAGCGAAGGACGTCATCTGCTCCTGTTTGTCTCAAAATCAGTTCCGGAACATCATGCATCTCGATCATGCGAAGCTTATCTGGGACCCTCTCTCTGAGGTCTATGAAGGTCATCGAACTCGTGATGATCCCTGGTTTGAGGATTTCAAAGAATCTCTCAAGACAATGACTTTCGATCCAGAATCATCATCTTTTGCACCAAGTCTTATGGCAAAAGGTGCCATTTATGGCAAAAGGTGCCAAGGTAACTGAATGCTACCTATCTAAGTCTAGTGATGATGAACCTGGTGATGAATTTGGACCCAGCTATGTCAAACTTGCTTCCCTTGCCACTAAACAACAAATAGCTTTGGAAAAAGCTCATAAAATGATTAATGAGAGCAATGATATGTTGGGTTAAGAAATGGATCAGTCGAAAGCTTTGGCTGAGAGTCTTCAGAGACTTCAGACTAGGTTTGATAACCTTCAAAGTCATCATAACACTCTCTTGTTTGATCATGAGAAACTTTCTTATGAAATTCTTCAAAGAAAGCAAGATCTTGAAAAGCTAAGAGTGAGTTATGAAGATCTTCAGAAGGAGCGCGATTCATTACTTGCTCAACAAATCAGCGCTTCTCAGGAAGAATTCATTCCTCCATGCTTGAAATGCATTGAACGAGAAACTGCTAATTCTTCACCTGAATGTTCAAATGCTTCAAATGCTACAAATTCTTCAACTGCCTCTGCTATCACTAATTCCTCATCTGAGGACATTGCTAGTATCACTGACAATGCAAGGTTGAAGGAATTGTACATGACAGGCATGTACAAAAGCCTCAAAGGGCATCAGACTCTTTGTGATGTGCTTAAAAACAGATCCTCAACAGGAACCCTAGGAAAGAGGGAATTGCCTTTGAGAGGAAAATTAATGTTGATGGTTCATATTGGATGCCTGAGCAGTATCCCAAAACCTCATGGGTTGCTGCAAAGGGACCTCCAGTTAATCCATCCAATTTATCTGGCTTTACATGTGAATATCCTCATTCTTCTGATGAGTCATTTGACTCCAACTATAAACTGTTCAAAAATCAGAATGGTGAAGTATTTGCTAGATATGTTGGAACTAACTGTAGGAATGGTCCCCCTATGAAGAAAATCTGGGTCCCTAAGAGGCACCTTGAAAATCTTCAAGTGAATGTCCTCATGACACCTTGTGTGAGGAATAGGAACCCCAGATCCAATTCTTCATATGGATCAAAATCTTCAGATGGAGTAAAATCCTCATACGGATTCAATTCCTCGTATGGATCAAATTCCTCAAGAGGATGAAAGTACTCATATGAACATCATCGTGCTAACAACTCTGTTTCGTAGGGAAGAGCTAAGGGCTATGAATATGAGCATTATTCTTCTAACCATTATGTTCATAAGTCTTCGAAGAATTACTCTGCTTATTCATATGCTTATCCTAACTCCTCTTATGTGAAACGAAACGGGCTGGCATCTATGCCACCTTTATCGTATGGAGCTCGCAGAGTGATGAACTCTTTTCCACCCCTTCAGATGTGGGTGGTGAAGAAAAAGAACTAATTTCTTCTGCAGGGTCAGGTCTCCAGACGTGCTTAAACGTCTGAAGAATTTGCTGGAGACCTGAAATGTGCCTGAAAGGACGCAGGCTAATCACGAAGAAATGAACTCTCATTTCTCACGTCCTCATACTGCTGTATCTGTTGCATTGCTTGATGAAATTGATCTGATGATTTGATGTCATATTCTTCACTGATGAAGTATATGAGTTTGTAAGCTGCACTAATTCATCTGCATGATGATCAACCCAAAGCCACTGAGTGGGTCCTCGATAGTGGATGTACAAATCACATGACTGGTGACAAGAATCTCTTGATGGATGCTCCCTTATCACCATCTCATCTGAAGCACATCATCTTCGCTGACAAAGGCAAAAGTCAGGTATTGGGTCTAGGTAAGGTTGCGATCACTAGGGATCGACACTTGGACAAAGTCATGCTTGTCGAGTCCTTAGGATACAACCTCATGTTTGTCTCAATGCTTTGCGATTTGGATATGGTTGTTTCTTTTGGCAAACATTGTTGTGATGTGATCATGGAATCTGACAACTCCATAGTCTTCGAAGGCTTTAGAAGAGAACACTTGTATATTGTTGATTTGTCTACAGGACCTCAACCAGCTGTGTGTCTACTTGCAAAAGCTTCATAAGGCTGGCTATGGCATCGACGACTTGGTCATGCAGGCATGAGGAATTTGCACACGCTTGCGAAGAAGAAGCATGTCATTGGCATTGAGAATGTCAAATTCCTCAAGGATCACTTATGTGGTGCCTGTGAAGCTGGAAAGATGACCAAGGCCAAGCATCCAGCGAAGACTATCATGACTACTACTCTGCCATTTGAATTGCTTCACATGGATCTCTTCGGTCCTAATCATTATTCTGTAGTTTCAAATGATGCTTCTCAATATGGATTTGTTATTGTTGATGATTACTTTCGATATATATGGGTACACATTGTTACTTACAAACATGAAGTGCAGGAAGTCTTCAAACGATTTTCCTCGAGGGCTTCAACCAACTTTGATGTGAAGATCAAGCACATCAGAAGTGACAATGGAACTGAGTTCAAGAACTCTGGTCTCGATGACTATCTTGATGAACTTGGTATTACTCATGAGCTATCTGCTCGTTATACTCCTCAGCAAAATGGCGTCGTGGAGCGCAAGAACAGGACTCTTGTTGAGATGGCTCGCACTATGCTTGATGAATACAAAACGCCTCATCGTTTCTGGATTGATGCTATTGATACTGCGTGCCACATCATCAACATAGTATATCTTCACAAATTCTTCAAGAAGACTGCCTATGAACTCCTCACTGACAAGAAACCCAATGTGAGTTATTTCAAAGTCTTCCGTGCTAAATGTTGGATTAGAGATCCTCATCACAACTCAAAATTTGCACCGAAAGCACATGAAGGGTTTATGCTTGGTTACGGAAAGGACTAGCACACCGACAAAGTCTTTAACAACGTTCTTCACAAGGTTGTTGAAACTGTAGATGTGCGGTTCGATGAAACTAACGGCTCGCGAAGAGAGCACCTGCCTACTATGATAGATGAGCCAGCTCCTGAGGAAACTATCAAATTCAAGGCTACTGAGGATGTCATTCCCACTGAAGAATCTGCTGAAGAATTCATTCCAGAACTTGAAGAACGTTGAGCTGATGCACTTGAGGAAAATGCTGAAGAAAATGGTGCTGGAGAAAATGCTGATCAAATTCCTTGACGGCAACCAGCTCATCCTCGCATTGTGAAAGAAGTGCAGATTGAGAAAATCATCAGTGACATCAATATACCAGGTCCTCCCACACGCTCAAAAGCTTCACACTTATCTCACTTTTGTGGGCACTTTTCTTTTGTCTCTATCACAGAGCCCACTAAGGTAGATGAAGCATTTCTGGAGCCTGAGTGGATTCAAGCTATGCAAGAAGAATTACATCAGTTTGAACTCAACAACGTCTCGGAGCTGGTCAATCGTCCAGATCCTCGCAAGCATAATATCATTGGCACAAAGTGGATCTACCGCAACAAGCAAGATGAAAATTGCCTTGTGGTAAGAAATAAGGCACGGCTTGTAGCTCAAGGCTACACACAGGTTGAGGGAATTGACTTCGATCATAAGGTATACCGCTCCATGATTGGTTCTTTATTGTACTTATGTGCATCTGGGCTAGATATAATGCTTAGTGTTTGCATGCGTGCCCGATTTCAAGCTGCACCGAAGGAATCACACCATAAGGCTGTGAAACATATTCTTCGATATCTAGCTCACACACCAACACTTGGATTATGGTACCCCAATGGCTTGGCTTTTGATCTCATTGGATACTCAGATTCTGACTATGCTGGTGATCGTGTGGACCGCAAATCAACATCTGGCACATGTCATTTTCTTGGAAGATCTTTGGTCTGTTGGTCCTCGAAGAAACATAACTGTGTATCACTATCTACCGCTGAAGCTGAGTATATTGCTGCTGGCTCTTGCTGTGCTCAATTGTTATGGATGAAGCAAACTCTCAAGGACTATGGTGTCAATGTGAAGAATGTGCCTTTACTCTGTGACAATGAGAGTACCATCAAGATTGCTCACAACCCAGTTCATCACTCGAAGACAAAGCACATTCAGATTTGTCATCATTTTCTTCGTGATCATGTGTTGAAGGGCGACATCTCTATTGAACATGTGAAGACTGAAGAACAGCTAGCCAATATCTTCACAAAGCCCTTGGATGAGAAGAGATTTAGCAAGTTGCGGTGTGAGCTAAATATCTTAGAATCTTCGAATGTTCTTTGAATTGGACACTCATCCTAACACTTATGCAAAATTGATGACTTAGATGTGCAACACATGAAGAATTTGTTTCTCTTCAATCAATGAAGAATAACGCTCTAAGTGTGAAGAAATTGATTCTCAGAACCCTACGACAATTGTACGCGGTGTCTGAAATCATCATTCTTATACGGTGGGTCACGCTACCACAAAAGTTGAAAATCTTCAATTTGAGTTTTTGAAATTCCTCAGTTTGTCATATTCTTCAACTTTTTAAAATCTTCACTATTTCCATCTCTGTTCTTCATTGGCTATATATATATATATATATATACAACATTCACTTATTGCTATTTCTTCAAGTTGCTTTTTCTACTATGTGAATGTGATCGGACCCTTCCCCCTCTATGCTAAACTCAACCCATTCCATTCACAAATTCTTCATATGCGTTCTATTTGAAACTTGTTCAAAATCTTCACAGTGTCCTTGTCAGCTTAAGAAATTACGAACGCAACGTTAAAACTTATCCTTTCCAAAAATTTCGGTTTTGCCGCTCAAAACGTTCCGCTTCCCACGACTATACTTATCTACTCACCCACGATCTCACACGATCTACACTACAGAGTACGTGGGTGACACATGTCGTGCGAATAAGAAGGGTCAGGGGCACGTTCGTCCTATTTCTTCGGTCGAACGGTTTTTCACCTCAGCTATAAATACCCCTCCCCTTCCCTCACTTCACTTTTTCTCCGCTCGTTCTCACTCTCACGCTCGAGCTTCTCCAACCCTAGCGCCGCCGCTACTCCATCGTCGCCGGTGAGGAAGAGCTTCACTGCCTCGACCTCGTCGCCGTCGTACTCGCGGCGGCCGTGGATTTCTTCACTTCGCCGCCGCCGTAGCTGTCTTCCTCCGCCAAGTTAGGGCGTGGAAGATCTGCACAGACGAACTTCACTTCTCCGTCCCACAGTTCGTCGTGTTCTTCATCCAGGGTAATTAAAAGTTATTTTTACTGCCCTCTTTGATTCAAAAGTGTTCTTCAAAATTCTCAAAAGGTGTTTTCTTCATCAAATCTTCACACACTAAACACCTCACATATCATCTGTTCTTGATTTGATTTTGCTAAGCTATGATTTTCTTCAAGATTCCTTAATTGTGTGGATTTTTAAATCTATACAACTCTGGAACCTGAGACAAAGAACGCTTAGTCAAATTCTTCAAGACTCAACTGGTCAAATTCCTCAAACTTGTTCTTTTTACAAAATCTTCTGAGAACGCATATGACCTCTCCAAATTCCTCGCAACTATACTCTGTTCACAGGTACTCATGCCTGCAGCTGAATCACTAGGTTCTCATCAACTTAACTCATTTGCAGTGTTCCTTGAAGAAAAGTTGCATACTTCTTCAGAGAGTTCGATTGTTCAAATTCCTCATCTGAAGAAAATGGCTGATGGGAAGAAGCCGCAGAAAGGAGGAAAGAAACTAGAGGTCAATACTGCTTTTGAACTGCCTAAAGACATTTATGCTGGTTATTGCACTCCTGATGAGGCAAAATTCAGAAAAGAGGACAAGAATCAGCTCAAAGTGCGCATACAAAGAATAGAGAGGAGATGGGCACGTGAGTGGAGGGAGTACAGATATATCACTCCAAAATACATGAAGAAATTCGCACTCAATCCTCCCTGCCCAAGACCTCCACTGGCACATGGCCAAGTTGGTGATCCCACAAGCATCAAGCGTGGTGAGGACTTTCCTGAAGAATGGGCAAAGCGCCAGGCCAAGTTGGCCAGACAAGCAAAAGATGTAGTGAGGAAATTCAATGGAGACTCTGCTGCTGCTGCAGCCTCTACCGAGGCTTCTGCTTCCAAGCCTAAGAAGGCCATGGCTAAGAAGCCTGCTCACAAGCCAAGTGCTTCTTCCTCAGCAATGCCCTCATGGCCAGTTTCTTCAAAGCCCTCATGGCAAATTCCTCAGACTGCGCCTGCTCCTCCAAAGTCCTCAGCTCCTCCGCAAAAGTCTTCAGATGCTGCAACAAAATCTTCTGCTCTAGTGCATCTTGCCACATGTTAGAGGACTGCAGGCATATCCATTGCCTTAGGAGCCTCTGCAAGCTCCTCAACTGCCCCAAGTTCCTCAGCGATACCAAGTTCCTCAGCTGGTCCCTCGCTGCTGAAGAAAAAGACAACTGCTGGACGAGGCTCTCGCCCAAGTCCTCATAAGAAGCAAGTTGCTTTCCAAGTGCCGTCTGATGACGAAGCTGATGATGAAGAACTTGTTCAAATCATCAGAGACAGGCAAGAAAAGGCTGCTAGAGCCAAAGGAAGTGAAGTACCACTGCTATTGGATCCCAAGGTGATCCTTGATTTCATTGATCTCTAGCACAAGGACCCCAACACTGCTATGCCTGATTTCAACCTGACTCCTGGCCAAAGTCATATGCTGACCGCCTTCATAGGCGAAGAAAAATGGAAGTTTGAACAGGACAGGCAGACCAAGAAAGCGCAGTACAAGAAGGAGTGCTTCCTGATGAAAAATGTTGTCAACATCATAACTGAAGAACTAGTCAAGATTGAGGGTGAAATCAAAGCCCTCAGTAATGAATTTGAAGCATATCATGCTGACTGGTTGGGCACCAAAGTCAGATTTGTCAATCTGACCAAAGGTTTTTCCTCAAGTGCTGCTCGTAAGACGCACATTGAAATTCCTCAGGCTGAAGCATCTGCTCAGTCTGCTGAAGGACATGCTAGCACCGCTGAAGAACATCAGGCTGCTGAAGAACATCCCAGGGCTGATGACTCCACTCCAGCCGCTAAAGAAATTGCCAGGGCAACCTCTAGTGTTGCGTCTGAAGAAAATGTTAGGCCAGCTGAAGCTCTAAAGGCTGTGCCTGAACATCGTGAAGAAGTCGGGACAACTGCATCAGTTGTGCCTGAAGAAATTGAACCAGATTCCTCTTCTGCTCCTGCGCCCACTCCAATTCCAATCCTTCCATCTGCATTAGATGTGAAGAAGATGAAGGCTGCAGAGCATGCAGCTGTGAAGAAAAGGAAGGCATCAGCTTATTCAGATTCTTCAGTTCCGAAGAAAATGAAGCCATTGACAAGCTCAGCTGAGAATCCAATAGATGACATTGCAATTTCATCTATGCCATCAAAGGACCTTGCTCCTTTTGATGAAGAATATGTGATTCCAAGTGAATCGGATGAAGACATTCCCTCTGCTGCTTCCTCGGAGCATATGGATGAAGAAATTGAAGTGGATGCTATCCCTTCAACCCCTGTCATCTCCTCGCCTATGCCTCAGTTTACTGCTGAAGAGGCCGCTGTTGAAGAAATGGAAGAACAAGACTCTGACATGGACATTGGAAATGCCACTCCACTGATGACTGATGAATTCTGGGATAGTCGGCATCCCAACTCCCTTTTGTTCACGCCACTCCAACAAATTCCTCATTCACCAACACCAGCTGTTCCATTGGGCTCTGAGGAAACTCATCCCACACAGTCTATTCATGAAGACATTCCAGCCACTAGTGCTGAAGAAACTGCTGCTGCTGCTAAATCGATGAAGACTGCTGCTGAAGAGGAACCAGAAATTCCTCAGACTGAAGAACCTGAGATTGCAAATCCAGAGGTGGTGATGCAATTGACAGATACTCCTCAACCGAAGCCAAAGGATCCTTTCTCAACGAAGCAATCTTTCAAGAAGGCTGATTTCTTCGGCGAGCATGTGTTCTTCATTGATTTCAATCCATATGACTGTGCTCGCATAAGGAAGAGGCGTTTCTGGACTGCAAGTCATGCGAATTTCTATTCCTCAGTGCTATACAATAAAGATAAAGTCTTCGCGCATCAGCATATTCCTCACGTGGACATGGAGTCTTTGTCTTGTTTTGTGCCGGTCCTTAGTGTTCTTCACGACGCTGGACTTCTGGGTTTTTGCACAGATATATGCGATTGGAATGAAGAATTGACTATTCAATTTTATGCAACCCTGCACATCACTGGCAATTCTGAAGACATAAATTCATGGGTGCTGGACTGGATGTCTGAAAACACTCATTACAAAGCTCCAGCCTCTGAATTGCTTCAGGCTCTACCCCTCAGTCCTCCAAATGAAGCACCGCGATGCATGTATGAAGAAACTGAACTCACTGATCACTACATGCAAGTGCTTATGAAGCCTTTGAAGGCAGGCCAAACCCCACGGACCAAATTCCTCGTGAAGGAATTGTTGTTTCTGCCATGGACTGTCTATCGCATTCTGACAAAGACATTGAGTCCAATCAAGGGCCACGACTCGAATGATGAAGAAGTCGTTGTCATCATGAAGAATCTGCTATTCAACATCATCCATGGCGTTCCCGTCAACTTTCATGATTTCTTCATGAGGACAATGGCAAATGTTGCACCGTCCCCTTTCAACCTGAAGCCTTATGCTCCATGGATTATGAGAGTCATCAGGACAAGGTCTTCAGTGAATTACAAAGCTGACACTCTCAATCATTGCAGCTACTTGCCCCCAATTGAAGTCCTCAAACAGACATTTTCCTCAGCTGATGACAAGGGCAAGGCCACTGCTGTTTTTGATGAAGGCACTCGTCCATTGGATGGCCATTTTCGCAAAGCTGCATCTTATTCCACCACTGATGACTCTGCCACTCATGACTCTGCCGCCAGCGCTCCAAATAAAAATCCTCAAGGCACAGCTCCCAGGGTGATGACTGATCGTGAGCTTCTCCTCAGTCATCATCAGAAGGTTGATCGCAATCACAAATGGGTCAAGCGTCAGTTTGGTTCAATTCTTCACAACATGACCTCCACCCATAATGAAGTGAAGAAAAACCATTACTACCTTCATGAAACCCTCAACCGCACCTGGGCTGTTCTGTCTCATCTGTATGGCAAAGAAGATCTGAAGAAAATGGGTCTCAAGGATGACTTTGACTGGTCTGCTCCTCCTGCGAAGAAATACAAGAAGGTCAGGGTTCCTCCCTTGGTGGCCAGCTCCTATTCTTCATCACGCGAGACCGATGAGTATGAAGACTTGGACGACACTGCGGCAGGCCCTACCTCAACCATCAAGCCCAACAACGCTGGCGCTCCTTCATCATCTTGAGATTCTTCAGGGGCGTTAGTCCCCAGTTTCAATCCTTTTGGTCATTCGATGACAAAGTGGGAGAAATATGAGTTAGTCTTCAAGCGGGTCTATATATATGGGCGTTTTTTTGCTAAGTTACAACTCTCGTTCTTCTGATGACTTTGTGGATCGAGTTGTAAACTTAAACTCTATGGTGACCTGATACTTTTGCTGTGGTGTTTCTGCATGCCTATTCCTCATTAATGTTATGCACGCATGCTAAATTACATTAGTCACCATATTTCATCATGCATTTCAAATTCTTCATATTATATGTCAAATGCGTGTATGAATTACAAGATATTGGGGAGATCTCCACGATTCCACTCTTCAAGTGTGCAATTGCTTCAAAAGCAAATTCCTCACTATGCACAACTTCAGGGGGAGCTCTTCTATATCTTGCAATCAAATTCCTTAATATCAGTGATTACACTTCATATGTTTATCCCCGTTGAAAACTTAACCTATATTGTCATCAATCACCAAAAAGGGGGAGATTGTAAGTGCACCTAGTGCCCCTTAGTGATTTTGGTGTATTGAAGACTTATAGGTTCAGGGACTAATGTGTTTATGAGTGTACACATGTCTATAAGTCTATGAGGAGTTTGATAATTACAGGGAAAGTCGACCCCTAAAAATGAAGTTCTTCGACTGAAGACTTTGGATTTCTGAAAACTTTATGAAGACTTTGAAAGTGAAGAAATTGATGTGACCCTGAAGACTTGGTATTCATTTGAGGATCATGAAGCATGAAGACTTTTGTTTTTATAGTTTCATTTTCTCTTTCTTGAGTCATAGGAAACACCGTACTGTTAAAGGGGGTCGAGGAAATACTAAGGAAAAATCTCCATGTGATGCTCAACTCAAAATCCTACACCTACCAATCCCTTCGAGTGAAGCCATTGGAAATCTCATACAGTTCAGTCATATTCTTCAGTGACAAAGACGAAGTTCTTCTAGTCTCTAAGGAATTTGTTCTGACTGAGGAGTTAGGAATTCGCCAGTGCGGATTACCTACACAGTGAGGAACATGATAGCCCTGAGGAATTTGATACTCAAATTTCTGACCGTTGCTGTGCTAAGCGCCAACTGTCCCAAAATATCTACCTACCTAACGGTCATATCATTAAAGGGCATTTATGTCTTATCATGTCGGGATGCTCCCTAGGCTATAAATAGTCGCCCCCTGCAACAACTAGCTGGTTGGCTGCTCCATGAGAAACTGACACTTGTCATAAGAGCAACCCATCCTCTGAGGACTTTGAGCGAAAATCATCAAGTGAGGAAAAACCCAAAACCAAACCAAAAGAGATTGAGCATAACTGAAGAGATTGATCCTGCGTGGATCCGACGCTTGTTACCTTTGAAGAATGTGCTTCTTCCAGACGGTTAGGCGTCAAGGTCTAGAGCATCCAAGAGGAATTGTGGATTACCGAGTGACCAAGTCTGTGAAGGTTCGGAAGTCACCTGAAGACTTACCACGAGTGATTGGGCGAGGTCTGTGTGACCTTAGCTCAAGGAGAATACAGTGAGGACTTGGTGTCTTGGACTGTGTGTCCTTGACTGGCTGTCTGAGACTGTGTGTCCTCAGGTTTAAATACCTAGCTGCTCCAACCAGATGTACAACTGAGACAGCAGTTGGAACTGGTCTACCAAATCATTGTCTTCACCAAGCTTACTGGTTCTATTTCCTCAACTCTACCATTTCCTCATATCTGTGTTGTGTGCTTGTTCATATCTGTTTGAAGACTCTGACTGAAGACTTTCTCAATTTCCTTAGTTCATTTTCTTCAGTCTGTTTGTCTTCATTCTGTGCGATCATGTGTTTACGCTTTCTGTACTCTGTGTTTGTCTTCATATCTTCATGATGACCATTCTTGTATTCTGTCATGTTAACTTCTGAGTACTTATTCCGCTGCAAGTAGTTCTTCGCTAATGAATTTCCTCAATAGCAAATTCCTCAGTGAAGAATTCATAAAAATCGCCTATTCACCCCCCTCTAGTCAATATAACGCACTTTCAAGTAGGTGTCAACTTACTCAAGTCAAGTCTACGATATAAAGAGAGAGGCATAACACTAACACCGGCTCAAGTCAAGTCAAGTCAAGCAGTTTTAACATAGTTTCTCTTAATGGAGCAAGGTATAATAGGTACTCCTGGATCTCCTAATGTGTTAAGCATTCCACCCTCAAAAGTGTAATTAGCAAGCATGGTGGAAATTTCTACTTCGAGTATCTTTCTTTTATTGGTAATAATATCTTTCATATACTTATCATAAGGATTTGTTTAAAACACATCAGTCAAACGCATACGCAAAAAGATAGGTCTAATCATTTCAGCAAAGTGCTCAAAATCCTCATCATCCTTTTTCTTGGATGGTTTCGGAGGAAAAGGCATGGGTATCTGAAACCATGGTTCTCTTTCCCTACCGTGCTTCCTAGCAACAAAGTCTCTCTTATCATAACGTTGATTCTTTGATTGTGGGTTATCAAGATCAACATCAGGTTCAATCGCTACATCATTATCATTGCTAGGTTGAGCATCATCATGAACATCATGATTAATATTATCACTAGGTTCATGTTCATTACCAGATTGTCTCTCAGCATCAGAAACATATATATCATTGGGATTCTCAGGTGTGTCAGCTACAGGTTCACTAGGAGCATGCAAAGTCCTATCATTTTTCTTTTTCTTTTTCTTAGAAGAACTAGGTGCATCTAAATTAGCTCTCTGAGAATCATGCTCAGTTCTCTTAGGGTGGCCTTCAGGATACAGAGGTTCCTAAGTCATTTTACCACCTCTAGTTGCAACTCCAACAGCATAGTCATTATTCTTACTATTTAATTCATGGAGCAAATCGTTCTGAGCCTTAAGTACTTGTTCTACTTGAGTGGTGACCATAGAAGCATGTTTACTAATGAGTTTCAGTTCACATTTAGCTCTAGACAGATAATCACTCAAGCGTTCAATCATATAAGCATTGTGTTGCAATTGTCTACCAACATAAGCATTGAAATTTTCTTGATTCAAAATAAAATTGTCAAACTCATCTAAGCATTGGTTAGCAGACTTATAACAAGGAATATTATAATGCCCAGGATGGGACTATACCTCCTACGTGTCGAGGCACGACTTAAAGGTGTAAGCCCATTCTGGAATGATCTCAAGTTCGGTATCTTTGCACATCTCATGTAAAAATAGGGATGAAAAGGAAAAGAGATAGTTGGCTTACACTTGCCACGTCACACAATTCATTACATAGCCAAACATCATTCAAATAACATCACAACCCGTCTACGGGTGAAGATCCAAATGAAAGATACCAAACATACATAACCACAGGTTCGGATCGCCCCTAGTAGAAACCACTACTGATCATCGGGATAGTGCACATAGTAACGGCTACGTTCCTCATCGTACTCCCAGTATAGCTCTGTGCCGTCACCTGAGTAGCTCACCATGGTACCTGCATCTGGTGTGGTGTAGAATCTGTGAGCCACGGAGGACTCAGCAATCCCGTTCCCAGGTAACAGAACTATCTAAGCCTTGGGTGTGTAACAAGGCTGAAGAAAGAATAAAAGGCTGCAGCTGCACTAGCACTAGCTTACGTAATAAGAGCGAGAAGAGAAGTGCCACGAGCGATAAAGTGATCATGAAGTGATCCTAACTAAAACACGTCAATCATAACCCCACCGTGTTCACATCCCGAACCCCTTTCGGAAAATGACCGTCACGGTACTCACGCTGGTAGTGTCTTCTGAACATGGTGTCAAGTTTTCTACAACCGGATATTAACAAATTCCCATCTGCCACATAACCGCGGGCACGGCTTTCGAAAGTTCAAAACCCTGCAGGGGTGTTCCAACTTGGCCCATTACAAGCCCACGATCCGCGGAGTCGCAACTCCAAGGTGGGAAGGCCCGAGTATCCTCGGAATCCCGTGCTCAAGATACTCCGACTAAGGTAAGGCTAATCCAGCAAATCCTCCCGGCGTGCCGACACCCTGACAGTAGCCGCGCGTATCTAGTCTCAGGCCACGACCGGATGGGTGAAGCTACGGGTTTTTACCAGCCCTCGGGTTTCCCCAAGGTGGCCCCGTGGGCTCCCCGTTTCGGACCAACACTCATGTGGAGCACTGGCCTGGGGTTGTTGATTAAGAATAGGGTTAATTACTCCCTATGCAAGTTTTTAGTTGTTTAGGCAAATGGAGTACCAATGTTGGGACTTGCTGGAAAAGACTTAGAGCTAAGCGGTTTATCGAGGGGGTCCCATAACCCCAACCGTGTGAGGAACGCAAAATCAAGGAACGTAACACCGGTTTATACGGTTCCTAGGGCGGCATGAGTGGAACAAATCACCAAGCAAGAGGCTTAGCCTTCCACCCATTACCAATATATAGATGATTTCATTAAAGAGTTTATATAGTGTGATATCCCAACAAGCTTCAACATGAAGCAAGAATCTTCAAATCTTCTCCTGCAACTAGCAATGCTATAAGAGGGGCTGAGCGAAGCCTACGTAGCCAATCAAAGGTTTGCATAGGTTGGGTGGTTAGACAGATTGATGGTTACAATAGGAGGCTGACAGGAAAACATGGGCATCGAGGCAATAAGCTAAAGAGCGAGACTTCTAGCAATAGGCAAAGATAGTAATGATATTTGGGTGAGGTCATCTTGCCTGTAGAGTCATGGATGGGATCGTAAGACGGCTCCTCGTTCTCAACCTCGGTAGTAACCTCGTTTTTGTACTCGGTCTCGGCTTCCAGCTCTACTCAACACAAGAACACACGAGGCACGAAATCAAACAAGATGCAATGCGCAAACTACAGGATGCATGGCTGATGCACTAAGGAAGCACTGCAGATGCACTTAGGATGCACAGCATGACAACATAGGAAGCACAGAGAAACAGCACAAGAAACAGCAGGTTTAAATGAGGCCGGAAACTACTTAAGACAAATCCGGTAAGTCCTCATATGCATAGTTTGAAATTAGTCCAGATCTGAACAAACCTTAAGTTAAAGTTGTTAAACAGCAAGTTAACATGCACCATGACAATCTACACGAAATTCTAGTCAAGTTTCATGTAAAGTTTGTTTAAAACGGAGCTACGGCCTAGTAGATATGATCAAAACAAGATAAGCATGGCAACGGTGCAAGATGTACCCAATCGTCAAGCAAACAAAATCCAAACATGTAAACAAGATGATATTATGAATCTACATGCAAAACCACACAAGTTTCATATAGAACTTCCTCAAATCGGAGCAACGGACTAAAAGATACACCCGAAACAATAAACAATGCAAAGTTGAAATTAACATCCACATAGCAACTTCGGAGCAAGAAATATATACTCTACAGCACTCAAACATGGTGACAAGAAGCATGGACATGAAGTAGACATATCCTACAGCAAACAATTCCATTGGAGCATCTCCATAGGAGGCATGGATCAATAGAAACAAGCTACAACATTTTGAACATGACAATAAAAACCTGACAGTAGTATTTTATAGCAACTTGGGAGCAAGAATTAAATATGCTACATCAATCCAAATGAGCATGTGAGGGCATGGATGGATAGACAACAATATATACAACAAGGAATGATCAATGGCCACCCCAAAACTAACATGGATTTGCCTAGGACAACAAGCAAACATGGCATCAGGATATTACAGATTCCAGACTTGGTGAAATTCCACTAAGTGTTAAAACAGCAATATTGACATGGCATGTTTGTGAGCATGTTTAAGTCACCTCAAAGCATAACATGGCAAGTGGTTTGCACCACAGCAAAGAACACATGATGGGGAGTCCAAAACATATGAGCATGCAACATGGGGACAACCACATCAATAGCAACGAGCTCCTCAACTAGGCATCCCGTAACAAGTTTAAAAACCTAACAGCCACATGCACTTTTGCAAAGGAGATAAACATGGCAATATGAACTCTAACATGCATCCTATAGCAACCAACATGTAGAGCATCTCATGATGAACATTTGGACATATCATTTGCTTCATTTGGATAAACATGCACCAAGTTATCACACCACAAACATGGCACGAAAACAACTAATAGAAGCAGTTTATATCATATAGCACTCCTTTCATGAAGATTAAGACATCTAGATGGACTCAAACATGCATGACACAATGGAACAAAACATAGTACATGTCACCACGATCATTTTTACATATTATACGCACAAAACGGACAAGCACAGTAAAAGTTATCATCATCACAAAAATGCATCAGACACTGAAAACTAAAAGGACTTAGACAAAAAAACCACAAGGGTCAACCTGCGGGCGCGGGTCAACGGACGCCGGGTCGCGGGTCTGCGGGCGATCAACGGAGCAGGTCGCGGGTTGGAGCGGGTCGCGCCCGTACCCGTTAGGGTTTCCTGCCCGCGGGGCACTGGATCGGGGCGATCCCGATCTGGATCGAAGGCCGGCGGTGCTCGCTCGATCCCGGCCGGCGGGATCTTGCGGTGGCCGGCGGGAGGACGGTGAGGCCGGGGCGGCGCGGCTCCGTGGCCGGCGAGCTGGGCTCGACCGGAGGAGGCGAGGCGGCGGCTCGGGGCAGCACGGAGGCGGCGGTGCTTGGTGGCGGGACTTCGGCGGCGGAGGCTTGGATCGGCGGCGGCGCGAGCTCGAGGGGTGCGGCGGCGGCCTGTCGCCGGGCGGCGGCGGCGCGCCCGGCCGGCGGCGGGGACGAAGGCACGGGGGCGCGGGAGGTCTGGCGGTGGTGCGATGCGGGCGGCGGGGGCCCGGGACGGGCCCGGCGGGCCCGCGCGGTGGGAGGCGGCGGCTGTGTCCGGCGCGGACGGACACGTCCGCCCGGCACGGAAAACGAGGCGCGGCTAGAGCTAGGAGGAGGCTAGGGTTTTGGACAAAAAAATGGAGGGGTGGACGTTTTTATTGGCACAAGGAGCTAGGAGACTCCAAATGAGGAGCGGTTTTCGGCCACGCGATCACAATTCAACGACCGAGATGATGGGAAGGTTTGTGCTGGGTTGTTGGGATGTTGTGGAGGGGTTCTTGGGCCTCAAAGAGTAGGTACTTTTAGCCCACGAGGTTACCCGTTGGAGTACCAAACAAACTCCAAACGCGACGAAGCTTGACAGGCGGGCTACACGTACCAAAACAACATCGCACGACAAGTCTCACGCCATTCCGGAAATGTTACATGGCCAAACACGAAAGAAGGACTCGGGGAAGCCACGGGCACGTGTGAGAGCGTCGGAACTCGAAACGGACAACGGGAAGGGACGAGTGAGACCGGATGCAAAAGACAACACAAATGCAATGCAATGCACATGACAACATGACATGGATGAATGCACACACGCACACGACAAAACGACGAAAACCCGAAAGACGAAGAACCCAGAATGGAACTGATGAAGCCAAAGTTTATATATTGCCATATAGGGAAAGTGTTACATCCGGGGCATTACAAACTCTCCTCTACTACAAAAAGATCTCGTCCCGAGATCTAGGACTGGAAGAAGGAAGGATACTCGGAACGAAGATGATCTTCTCGTTCCCACGTAGCCTCTCGGTCGGTATGGTGTGACCACTTAACTTTCAAGAACTTGATTGACTTGTTGCGGGTATTGCGCTCGGTTTCTTTGAGAATAGCAACGGGATGCTCTCGATAAGACAAGTCTTGTTGAAGATCAATCTCCTCAAACGGAATAGTGCGTTCAGGTGTCTTGAAGCACTTGCGGAGTTGAGACACGTGAAACACATCATGAACATTAGCGAAGTTGGAAGGGAGCTCAAGTTGATAGGCTAGATCGCCTCTTTTGCCAAGGATCTTGAAAGGGCCCACGTATCTAGGAGCAAGCTTTCCTTTGATACCAAATCTTTGGGTGCCTTTCATAGGAGAAACACGGAGATAGACATGATCCCCAATGTTGAAGGCCAAATCACGATGCTTGCCGTCATAGTAGCTCTTCTGACGCGACTGAGCGGCCTTGAGATTCTCACGTATGACTTTGCACATTTCTTCGGCTTCTGAGATCAAGTCATTGCCAAGAAGTTGACGTTCACCAGTCTCGGACCAGTTGAGAGGAGTACGGCACTTTCTGCCATAGAGGATTTCAAACGGAGCTTTGCCGGCACTTGCTTGGAAGCTGTTGTTGTAAGAGAACTCGGCAAATGGGAGGCAATCTTCCCACTTCATGCCAAAAGATATGACACAAGCTCTGAGCATGTCTTCTAGAATTTGATTCACTCTCTCGACTTGACCACTAGTCTGAGGGTCAAATGCAGTGTTGAAACGGATCTTAGTGCCCATGGCAGACTGAAAGGAGTCCCAGAACTTGGATGTGAACAAACTTCCACGGTCTGAGGAGATAACTCGAGGAATTCCATGTAGAGACACAATTCTGGAAGTGTACAACTCTGCCAGTTGATCTGCATTGATGGATTCTTTGACTGGAAGGAAGTGAGCTACTTTCGTAAGCTTGTCAATCACCACAAAGATAGAATCATTTCCTTTCTTGGACTTGGGAAACCCAGTGACGAAATCCATTTCAATGTGGTCGAATTTCCACTCGGGGATAGGAAGAGGTTGGAGAAGACCGGCTTGACGTTGATGCTCTGCCTTCACTCTTCTGCAGACTTCACATTCATTAACGAATTGGGCAATCTCCCTTTTCATGCGAGTCCACCAGTAAGATTGCTTGAGGTCTTGGTACATCTTGGAACTTCCAGGATGAATCGACAGGAGGGAGTCATGTGCTTCGTTCATTATGAGCTTCCTGAGATCACCCTTGGGAACCACAAGTCTGTCCTCAAAGAACAAGGTATCTCTCTCATCAACGCGATATCACTTGTATTTGGGAGTACCCTTTGCAATACCATGTTTCACTTGATGCACCATAAAATCATTGAGTTGGGCCTCACGGATCTGATCTTCCAAGGTAGGAGCAACTTGAAGATTTGCAAGAAAGCCTTGCGGAACAACTTGGAGGTTGAGCTTCCTGAATGCTTCACAAAGCTCAGGCTGAAACGGCTTGATAAGGAGACTGTTGCAATATGCCTTCCTGCTCAAGGCATCTGCAATGACATTGGCCTTGCCAGGTGTGTATTTGATGCTTGGATCATACTCTTGGATCATCTCAACCCAACGAGTCTGGCGAAGGTTCAGGTTCGGCTGTGTGAAGATGTACTTCAAGCTCTTGTGATCGGTGAAGATGTCGACTTTTCTACCCAACAGAAGGTGTCTCCACGTAATCAAGGTGTGTACCACAGCTGCTAGCTCGAGATCATGTGTGGGGTAGTTCTTCTCACTTGGCTTCAGTTGACGAGAAGTGTATGCCACAATCTTCTTGTCCTGCATTAGCACACCACCAAGTCCTTGAAGAGAAGCATCACAAAATACTTCGTAGGGCTTGGACTCATCTGGAGGAGTAAGAACTGGAGCAGAGATGAGCTTTAATTTGAGAGTTTTGAATGCCACATCACAATCTGGAGACCAGTTGTACTTGACATTCTTCTGCAGCAAGTTGGAGAGAGGCTTGGCAATCTTGGAGAAGTTCTCAACGAACCTTCTGCAATAGCTAGCAAGACCAAGGAAGCTTCGGAGTTGCTTGACGTTCTGAGGAGGTTCCCAGTTGACAATGGCTTCAACTTTCTCGGGGTTGACCGCAATACCGTCAGCGGAGATGATATGGCCCAGATACAGGACCTTATCGAGCCAGAATTCGCACTTGGAGAACTTGGCATAGAACTTATGTTCACGGTGTCTGTCGAGAACCAGACGAAGGTGCTTTTCGTGATCCTCTTCATTCTTGGAGAATACCAAGATGTCATCCAGATACACAAGCACAAATTCGTTGGTGTAGGGGTTGAAAATGTAGTGCATCATTCTCGAGAAGGTTGGTGGAGCATTAGCGAGGCCAAAAGACATGACTGTATACTCATAGGAGCCGTAGCTCGTTCTGAAGGCAGTCTTGTGGATATCTTCTTCACAAATGCGGATCTGGTGATAACCCATCCGGAGATCGAGCTTAGAGAACACTTTAGCTCCTTTGAGCTGCTCGAACAGTTCATTGATGTTGGGGAGCAGATACTTGTTCTTTATTGTCTTCTTCTTCAATGGCCGGTAATCAACGCAAAGGCGCTCCGTGCCATCCTTCTTCTTGACAAATAAGACGCCACAGCCCCAAGGAGACGTGCTAGGCCTGATCAGACCCATATGCTCTTGTTCATCAAGCTGTTTCTTCAACTCCTTCAACTCTTCAGGGGAGAGCTTGTACGGACGCCGGCATGCTGGCTCAGTACCAGGCTCGAGTTCAATGACGAATTCAACTTGACGATGCGGAGGCATGCCTGGAAGCTCTTCCGGAAAAACGTCTTCGTATTTGTTGACCACCGGAATTTGAGAGATGGCATTAATCTCGCCCTTGTCATTGAGAGAGAATAGCCTGATTGTGTTATCTCGAGAGGCGAAGATAATCACGTCTTCGTTAGAATGAGTAATCTTGACTTCCTTATTTGCACAATCAATGTGAGCATCATGCTGAGAAAGCCAACCCATCCCAAGAATAAGATCAATGTCGGAGTTGCCGAGAACAATCGGAGAAGCCAGAAAGCGGTAATCACCCATGCGAATAGATACATCCGGAGCAAATATTTTAGAAGTCATACGTCTCCCCGGAGAAATAACTTGCAACTTCTGAGGTAAGCTTTTGACGTCAACATTATGCTTGGATGCAAACGGTTGAGACATGAAAGAACATGATGCACCCGAATCAAACAACACTTTTGCAGGAATAGAGTTAACTGGAAGGTTACCAATTATCACATCTGAAGAATTTTCTGCTTGAGCTGCATTCATCAGATTCACTCTTGCATGCTTGGGATTGTGCTTGAAAATAGCAGCGCTGACAGGTGGAGGAGGCGGAAGGCGCCTTGGGTTGGGACACTTGTTAGCATAATGACCCTTCTGAGTGCACTTGTTGCAAACCACTTCTGAGAGAGGACGGTAATGAGGAGCACTTGACTTGGAAGCTTGAAATTGATTCTTTGACTGGTTGCTTGGGTTGGGTGGGTGGGAGAAAGCACGGCCACCAGAGTTCTTGTTGTTGTTGTTGTTGGGAGCTTGGATCACTGGAGGAGGTGGAAGCCAAAACTTCTGTTGCTTTGCGACCATTTGAGAAGAAGAGGAGGAGTGAACAGCATCTCTGATCCTCTTTTTGGAAGCTTCCATCTTGAGCTGGGCTACCTCTTGCTTAAGCGCCATGTTATAGAATTGATCAAACTCATCAGGCTCAAACAAGGTGAGAGCAAGTTGGAGTTCATCCTTCAGACCACCACGGAACTGATAGATCTTGCTCTTGGCATCTGGGATGTCTTGCTTGGCATAGCGGGCAAGGTTCTGGAACTTGACATTATATTGGTAGACAGACATAGAGCCTTGCTTCAGGTTGCGGAATTGCTCACGCATACCCTCGATGACACTTGTTGGAATGTGGTGAGAGCGAAAGTCCTTGCAGAAGTCATCCCAGGAGATTACATGCCCTACTCCGGAGTCTTTGTACTGCTGCCACCAATCAGCTGCTTGGTCCTTGAGTTGGAAGGCTGCAAACTTCACATAGTCCTCGGGCCTGACGTTACTGCACTCGAAATGCTTCTTGATATCTGTTATCTAGTCTTCAGCATCTAGAGGGTCCACGCAGTAACTGAATGCCTTTGGTTGATTTGCCAGGAAGTGGTTGAGCGTAGCAAAGTGCGCTTGGTTGAACAAATTGCCTTGGTTCCCATGAGCACCCTGATTTGCTTGGTTTGCTTGAAAATTCTGCATCATTTGCATAAGCATCTGGGTGTTCTGGTTCGTAGCTTGCATAATTGCTCTCCAGGCCTCAGACGGAGGAGGAGGTGAAGGAGGACGATCAGGAACCTCTTCACCCTCTGGGTTAGCGTTGGGAACCCTTTTAGGAGCCATCCTGAAAGAGATGACCACTATTAGCCATTTGATTGAAAGAATATATAAGCTGAATCAACGGCTAGAAATTGCAACATAGTCTTCACAAGAATCATTCGAACAAGAGGAACGAATGAAATTCTCAGTTTAATAGTAACAACAATCTTCACGAGAAGCCACTTGGGAGACAAAAGGTAAATAAAACAACAAGGTGCAGATAGAACAAATACAAGATAGAAGCTTCGTTCAACATATTCGCGCTGAAAGCTTATGGAACGTGTTACAAAAGGGTTTTGCAATCCCCGGATCAGCATAGCCAAGGACCCTTTAAGATGCAACTCCCGATCGGAACAACAGCCATAAAACTACTTCACTCAATGTAGAACCCCGAACTCCATATCATGCATTCGTTGGAAGAATGCCTATGAGCTACTAGATGAACCCACCTATTAATTTCCGAAAGTTTCCAGTTATGCAATCAGGTGTTGGGGATACAGGGGAAGCATCGCGCACTCAATTCTAATCCTACATCCAGCTGTATCCATCCTTCAACACATAACCAGTTATTTCCGGAAACCGTCTACCACGGACCTTCGAAACGCATCTACTATACAAGCTATGGCAATACTCCCGAACTACCTCCCCAGTACTAGGTGATGTCGGGGTTATCTTGCCACTAACCGCATAGGAGAGTTTTCGATGTCGGCCGTCTTAAGTATTCCAGAACTGTCGCGATATATTTGTGACGACAACACCTCGGAGCTCAACTCCCCGGGACACCGCCACAACCCCTAAATGACAGGAGGCATCGAGAACAATGTTCTCGTCACAAAGACATCGGAACAATCCAAACAATACTCGCGAGATTCCTAAAAAAAAATTTGGTGAAATTTTGAGAGTAGAAGAGACAAGAGTAATCGTCATGAGTCCTCACCAGAGTGAAAAGAGATGAGGAGCAAAAGAAATCCTACTCTCCGATATATATAGGACTCAAAACATTTTAAGTGTGTGCCTAGACTCAACCGTCAACGATTCGATCAATCAGTGGGGGCTTCTAGGTCGGAGAAGGTTCTGATACCAACTTGTAATGCCCAGGATGGGACTATACCTCCTACGTGTCGAGGCATGACTTAAAGGTATAAGCCCATTCTGGAATGATCTCAAGTTCGGTATCTTTGCACATCTCATGTAAAAATAGGGATGAAAAGGAAAAGAGATAGTTGGCTTACACTCGCCATGTCACACAATTCATTACATAGCCAAACATCATTCAAATAACATCACAACCCGTCTACGGGTGAAGATCCAAATGAAAGATACCAAACATACATAACCACAGGTTCGGATCGCCCCTAGTAGAAACTAGTACTGATCATCGGGATAGTGCACATAGTAACGGCTACGTTCGTCATCGTACTCCCAGTATAGCTCTGTGCCATCACCTGAGTAGCTCACCATGGTACCTGCATCTGGTGTGGTGTAGAATCTGTGAGCCACGGAGGACTCAGCAATCCCGTTCCCGGGTAACAGAACTATCTAAGCCTTGGGTGTGGAACAAGGCTAAAGAAAGAATAAAAGGCTGCAGCTGCACTAGTACTAGCTTACGTAATAAGAGCGAGAAGAGAAGTGCCACGAGCGATAAAGTGATCACGAAGTGATCCTAACTAAAACACGTCAATCATAACCCCACCGTGTTCACTTCCCAAACCCCTTTCGGAAAATGACCGTCACGGTACTCACGCTGGTAGTGTCTTCTAAACATGGTGTCAAGTTTTCTACAACCGGATATTAACAAATTCCCATCTGCCACATAACCGAGGGCACGGCTTTCGAAAGTTCAAAACCCTGCAGGGGTGTTCCAACATGGCCCATTACAAGCCCACGATCCGCGGAGTCGCAACTCCAAGGTGGGAAGGCCCGAGTATCCTCGGAATCCCGTGCTCAAGATACTCTGACTAAGGTAAGGCTAATCCAGCAAATCCTCCCGGCGTGCCGACACCCTGACAGTAGCCGCGCGTATCTAGTCTCAGGCCACCACCGGATGGGTGAAGCTACGGGTTTTTACCAGCCCTCGGGTTTCCCCAAGGTGGCCCCGCAGGCTCCCCGTTTCGAACCAACACTCATGTGGAGCACTGGCCCGGGGTTGTTGATTAAGAAGGGGGTTAATTACTCCCTATGCAAGTTTTTAGTTGTTTTGGCAAATGGAGTACCAATGTTGGGACTTGCTGGAAAAGACTTAGCGCTAAGCGGTTTATCGAGGGGGTCCCATAACCCCAACCGTGTGAGGAACGCAAAATCAAGGAACATAACATCGGTTTATACGGTTCCTAGGGCCGCATGAGTGGAACAAATCACCAAGCAAGAGTCTTAGCCTTCCACCCATTAACAATATATATATGATTTCATTAGAGAGTTTATATAGTGTGATATCCCAACAAGCTTCAACATGAAGCAAGAATCTTCAAATCTTCTCCTGCAACTAGCAATGCTATCAGAGGGGCTGAGCGAAGCCTACGTAGCCAATCAAAGGTTTGCATAGGTTGGGTGGTTAGACAGATTCATGGTTACAATAGGAGGCTGACAGGAAAACATGGGCATCGAGGCAATAAGCTAAAGAGCGAGACTTCTAGCAATAGGCAAAGATAGTAATGATATCTGGGTCAGGTCATCTTGCCTGTCGAGTCGTCGATGGGATCGTAAGACGGCTCCTCGTTCTCAACCTCGGTAGTAACCTCGTTCTCGTACTCAGTCTCGGCTTCCGGCTCTACTCAACACAAGAACACACGAGGCACGAAATCAAACAAGATGCAATGCGCAAACTACAGGATGCATGGCTGATGCACTAAGGAAGCACTGAAGATGCACTTAGGATGCACAACGTCACAACATAGGAAGCACAGAGAAACAACACAAGAAACAGCAGGTTTAAATGAGGCCGGAAACTACTTAAGACAAATCCGGTAAGTCCTCATATGCATAGTTTGAAATTAGTCCAGATCTGAACAAACCTTAAGTTAAAGTTGTTAAGCAGCAAGTTAACATGCACCATGACAATCTACACGAAATTCTAGTCAAGTTTCATGTAAAGTTTGTTTAAAACGGAGCTACGGCCTAGAAGATATGATCAAAACAAGATAAGCATGGCAACGGTGCAAGATGCACCCAATCATCAAGAAAACAAACTCCAAACATGTAAACAAGATGATATTATGAATCTACATGCAAAACCACACAAGTTTCATATAGGACTTGCTCAAATCGGAGCAACGGACTAAAAGATACACCCGAAACAATAAACAATGCAAAGCTGAAATTAACAGCCACATAGCAACTTCCGAGCAAGAAATATATACTCTACAGCACTCAAACATGGTGACAAGAAGCATGGACATGAAGTAGACATATCCTACAACAAACAATTCCATTGGAGCATCTCCATAGGAGGCATGGATCAATAGCAACAAGCTACAACATTTTGAACATGACAATAAAAACCTGATAGCAGTATTTTATAGCAACTTGGGAGCAAGAATTAAATATGCTAAATCAACCCAAATGAGCATGTTAGGGCATGGATGGATAGACAACAACATATACAACAAGGAATGATCAATAGCCACCCCAAAACTAACATGGATTTGCCTAGGACAACAAGCAAACATGGCATCAGGATATTACAGATTCCAGACTTAGTGAAATTTCACGAAGTGTTAAAACAACAATATTATCATGGCATGTTTGTGAGTATGTTTAAGTCACCTCAAAGCATAACATGGCAATTGGTTTGCACCATAGCAAAGAACACATGATGGGGAGTCCAAAACATATGAGCATGCAACATGGGGACAACCACATCAATAGCAACGAGCTCCTCAACTAGGCATCTCGTAACAAGTTTAAAAACCTAACAGCCACATGCACTTTTGCAAAGGAGATAAACATGGCAATATGAACTCTAACATGCATCCTATAGCAACCAACATGTAGAGCATCTCATGATGAACATTTGGACATATCATTTGCTTCATTTGGATAAACATGCACCAAGTTATCACATCACAAACATGGCATGAAAACAACTAATAGCAGCAGTTTATATCATATAGAACTCTTGTCATGAAGATTAAGACATCTAGATGGACTCAAACATGCATGACACAATGGAACAAAACATAGTACATGTCACCACGATCATTTTTACATATTATACGCACAAAACGGACAAGCACAGTAAAAGTTATCATCATCACAAAAATGCATCAGACACTGAAAACTAAAAGGACTTAGACAAAAAAACACAAGGGTCAACCGGCGGGCGCGGGTCAACGGGCGCCGGGTCGCGGGTCCGCGGGCGGTCAACGGAGCGGGTCGTGGGTTGGAGCGGGTCGCGCCCATACCCGTTAGGGTTTCCTGCCCGCGGGGCACTGGATCGGGGCGATCCCGATCTGGATCGAAGGCCGGCGGTGCTTGCTCGATCCCTGCCGGCGGGAGTTTGCGGTGGCCGGCGGGAGGACGGTGAGGCCGGGGCGGCGCGGCTCCGCGGCCGGCGAGCTGGGCCCGACCGGAGGAGGCGAGGCGGCGGCTCGGGGCAGCACGGAGGCGGCGGTGCTTGGTGGCGGGACTCCGGCGGCGGGGGCTTGGATCAGCGGCGGCGCGAGCTCGAGGGGTGCGGCGGCGGCCTGTCGCCGGGGCGGCAGCGGCGCGCCCGGTCGGTGGCGGGGACGAAGGCGCGGGGGCGCGGGAGGTCTGGCGGCGGTGCGATGCGGGCCGCAGGGGCCGGGGACGGGCCCGGCGGGCCCGCGGGGTGGGAGGCGGCGGCTGTGTCCGGTGCGGACGGGCACGTCCGCCCGGCACGGAAAACGAGGCGCGGCTGGAGCTAGGAGGAGGCTAGGGTTTTGGACGAAAAAAATGGAGGGGTGGACGTTTTTATAGGCAGAAGGAGCTAGGAGACTCCAAATGAGGAGCGGTTTTCGGCCACGCGATCACAATTCAACGACCGAGATGATGGGAAGGTTTGTGCTGGGTTGTTGGGCTATTGTGGAGGGGTTCTTTTGCCTCAAAGAGGAGGTACTTTTAGCCCACGAGGTTACCCGTTGGAGTACCAAACGAACTCCAAACGCGACGAAACTTGACAGGCGGGCTACACGTACCAAAACAACATCGCACGACAAGTCTCACGCCATTCTTCGAAACGTTACACGGCCAAACACGAAAGAAGGACTCGGGGAAGCCACGGGCACGTGTGAGAGCGTCGGAACTCGAAACGGACAATGGGAAGGGACGAGTGAGACCGGATGCAAAAGACAACACAAATGCAATGCAATGCACATGACAACATGACATGGATGAATGCACACACGCACACGACAAAATGATGAAAACCCGAAAGACGAAGAACCCGGAATGGAACTGATGAAGCCAAAGTTTATATATTGCCATATAGTGAAAGTGTTACATCCGGGGCATTACAAATATCACCTTCATCAAATCTATAAATAGAATTTACATTTACTACCTGTGTCGGGTTATCAAGACCATGTATTTCTTCAATAGGTGGTAAATTCTTAACATCTTCAGCTTTAATACCTTTTCTTTCATAGATTTTTTTGCCTCTTGCATATCTTCAGGACTGAGGAATAGAACACCTATTTTCTTCGGAGTTGGCTTAGGGGCTGGTTCAGGAAGTCTCCAATTATTTTCATTGGCCAGCATATTATTCAATAATAATTCAGCTTGTTCAACTGTTCTTTCCCTGAAAATACAACCAGCACAACTATCCAGGTGGTCTCTGGAAGCATCGGTTAGTCCATTATAAAAGACATCAAGTATATCATGCACCTCAAGAGGATGATCAGGCAAAGCACTAAGTAATTGGAGTAGCCTCCCCCAAGCTTGTGGGAGACTCTCTTCTTCAGTTTGAGCAACGTTATATATTTCCCGTAAGGCAGCATGTTTCTTATGAGCGGGAAAATATTTAGCAGAGAAGTAATACATCATATCCTGGGGACTACGCACACAACCAGGATCAAGAAAATTAAACCAAGTCTTAGCATCACCCTTTAACAAGAACATAAATAGCTTAAGGATATAGTAGTAACGAATCTTTTCATCGTTGGTAAACAGGGTTGCTATATCATTCAACTTAGTAAGATGTGCCACATCAGTTTCAGACTCATAGCCATGGAAAGGATCCGATTCAACCAAAGTAATTAACTCAGGATCAACAGAGAATTCATAATCCTTATCAGTAACACAAATAGGTGAAGTGGCAAAAGCAGGGTCATGTTTCGTTCTAGCATTCAAGGACTTTTCTTTCAGCTTAGCTAATAATTTCTTAAGATCATATCTATCATTGCAAGCAAGAAAGTCTCTAGCAGTTTCTTCATACATAACATAACCCTGAGGAACAACAGGCAATTCATATCTATTGGGAGTAGTTTCATCATCACTTTCATAAATATCATCAGTTTCAACATTTGCATTCTCCCTAACCTTAGCAATTTTTTCATCTAGAAATTCACCTACTGGCACAGTATCAGGCATAGAGGTAGTTTCATCATACATAGCAGAAGTAGCATAATCAAGAACATACGACATATCAGATTCAATAGCAGGAGTAGGTGTCACAAGTTTACTCATAATAGAAGGAGAATCAAGTGTGGAGCTAGATGGCAGTTCCTTACCTCCCCTCGTAGTTGAAGGTAAGATCTTGGTTTTTGAGTCCTTCAAATTATTCATAGTGATCAACAGATATAAATCCCAAGTGACTTAAAGAATAGAGCTATGCTCCTCGGCAACGGCGCAAGAAAATAGTCTGGATAACCCACAAGTGTAGGGGATCGCAACAGTTTTCGAGGGTAAAGTATTCAACCCAAATTTGTTCATTCGACACAAGGGGAGCCAAAGAATACTCTTAAGTATTAGCAGCTGAGTTGTCAATTCAACCACACCTGGAAACTTAGTATCTGTAGCAAGACAGTTTAGTAGCAAAGTAATATGATAGTCGCGGTAGCGGCAATAAAAGTAACGATAGTGTTTTTGTAATAGTAGCAATGGAAAAGTAAATAAGCAACAAACAATATAGGTAAAGCTCGTAGGCATTGGATCGGTGACGGGAAATTATGTCGGATGCAATTCACTATGTAGAAGTTATAACCTAGGGTGATACAGAACTAGCTCCAGTTCATCAATGCAATGTAGGCATGTATTCCGAATATAGTCATACGTGCTTATGGAAAAGAACTTGCATGTCATCTTTTGTCCTACCCTCCCGTGGCAACGGGGTCCTATTGGAAACTAAGGGATATTAAGGCCTCCTTTTAATAGAGTATCGGACCAAAGCATTAACACATAGTGAATACATGAACTCCTCAAACTATGGTCATCACCGGGAGTGGTCCCGATTATTTTCACTTCGGGGTTGCCGGATCATAACACATAGTAGGTGACTATATACTTGCAAGATAGGATCAAGAACACACATATATTCATGAAAACATAATAGGTTCGGATCTCAAATCATGGCACTCAGGCCCTAGTGACAAGCATTATGCATAGCAAAGTCATAGCAACATCAATCTCAGAACATAGTGGATACTAGGGATCAAACCCTAACAAAACTAACTCGATTACATGATATATCCCATCCAACCCATCGCCGTCCAGCAAGCCTACGATGCAATTACTCACGCACGACGGTGAGCATCATGGAATTGGTGATAAAGGTTGATGATGACGATGGCGACGATCTCCACTCTCCGAAGCCCCGAATGGACTCCAGATCAGCCCTCCCGAGAGGGATTAGGGCTTGGCGGCGGCTCTGTTGAAACGCCCCGGACACACCCGCCGGTGGTCGTTACTCCTGGCGGGATCTAGACTGGCCTCACATATCAATACTAGTCTTTTCTGCGCACTTTGTCCTCACTCGTGCGCACCCGGGAGCAACTTCCCGGTCGGTCACCCATCCTGAAACTACTCCAAGCTGAGCACGCTTAACTTTGGAGTTCTATCCGAATGGGCTCCCGGAAAAGAAGGAATTCCTTATTGATATGAGTAGTCTATCATCCCTAATAAGCCAGGCTATCACATACACCCCCACTCAGAGGAACCGACGTCCTCGTCGGGCCACAGGAACGTTCCCTCTTGGCACAACCGTCTGTGCTTCCAGGACAGCACATGTGCCATGCCGTGTGCCACGACGGGTCACAAACATCATGCACAACATGACTGCAAACTGTCCGCAAACATCCGTGTAACCGCGAGGGTCGGCTCTGATACCAACTTGAAACGCCCCGGACACACCCGCCGGTGGTCGTTACTCCTGGCGGGATCTAGACTGGCCTCACATATCAATACTAGTCTTTTCTGCGCACTTTGTCCTCACTCGTGCGCACCCGGGAGCAACTTCCCGGTCGGTCACCCATCCTGAAACTACTCCAAGCTTAGCACGCTTAACTTTGGAGTTCTATCCGAATGGGCTCCCGGAAAAGAAGGAATTCCTTATTGATATGAGTAGTCTATCATCCCTAATAAGCCAGACTATCACATCTGTCTCGTGAAACGCGATAATTCCTTCTTCCTGTTTTTTTTCTCCCCAAAAGTGAAGATATAGGATCTGGGGGTACGTCGGTAAGGCACCAGGGGGGCCATGTAGCAGGGGGCGCGCCCTGGGCAGGGGGCGCGCCCCCACCCTCGTGGACAGGCCCTGGGCCCCCTGGTGTGGATCTTCTTGCAGATATTTTTTATATTTTCCAAAATAATTCTCCGTTGATTTTCGGGCGTTTCCGAGAACTTTTTATTCTGGACAAAAACAACACCATGGCAGTTCTGCTGAAAAAAGTGTCAGTCCGGGTTACTTCCATTCAAATCATGCAAGTTAGAGTCCAAAACAAGGGCAAAGGGGTTTGGAAAAGTAGATACGTTGGAGACGTATCATACGGCGACAATGGCAGAGAAGATTTCCGTTGACGGCAGCGAAGACCAGCGGCTGGAGGGCGCTAGCGATGATGGCGATGATCCGGTGACCATGGGGGCGGCAAAGCTGGGTAGGTGCGGTTGATGTTTTTGAAGAAATTTCCAAAATTCAACCCGCGGATGTATATATACCCAGTCACTGCGGTGTGACCGAGTAGAACGACTCAGTGGCACCGAGATGCCGAATCGCAAGCGGTCACTGCAACTCGGTGTGACCGAGCTGTTCTAATCGGTTGCACCAAGGTGAAAACCTAGATCAACTTAATGATTTCAGTGAGACCGAATGGGATGGATCGGTCGGGCCGAGATGCATTAAGAGGTTTTGGAAGTTAAGCCCTTGACGGATGGGTGACACTGAGTGCTCCTCACCCGGTGGGTCCAAATTTGACTTGTTCAAACTTTGAGATGTAGCATGAATAGAGTTTGAGACGAGAAAAACATAAATAGCTAGAGGAAGAACTTAAGCATTCTTGTACATCCATTTGGCGAAATAAAAAGCCAAACAATCAAATCAACAAATGGATGTCCTCAAATGGAGAAAAATATGCAACCAACATGCTCACACAATAAGATGGCTAATAAAACATGTGGCAAAGCATGCACAAACACTCTAGCATCTATCAAGCAATTGGCAATGACTAAGTCATCTATATATGATTATATTGACTTAGGAATCAAATGAGAACATTTGATCATAGGTCATACTCATTGTTTAAGCACAAGTGGGGTTACCACTTTTACATAAATCATTGTTTCTCTTCACACCATTAGAGTTGCTTTAGTTCAATTTTTGGAGTAAAGCTCCCCCTAGATGTGATATCCCCCCTTAGAGGGATGAACTAACCTTGGGTTTTGTCGATGATGACTTCATGTAGATGTCGAAGATGTGGATGCTCAATGTTGATGTAGATCATTTGGAGCAATTCATTAGAGTGAGTTGCACTTTCAATACCTACATGGATTAGTCCCACAAGGAACATACAAGGATATCCATAGGCATAGAGTGAAACACACACATAATGATGTCCATGAAAGCATTAGATTATCTTATCCCTTTTCTTACCAACAAGAGGGTTTGTGACTCCTTGAACTAGTGCAAGATATGGAAGTTGATTGCACTTGTCCTTGCCAAAAAGAATATGAGTGAAATATGTTAGCGGAGTCACCCTCAAGAACTCTCTAGTTCTTCTTCTTTGGGATCCACATCAACTTGATGGGAATCCTCGGAGTTGTAGTCGTACTTGATGAAGTAGAACTTGAAGTAGTCTTGGGAACCCACTTGACCAAGGCCTTAGGAGCTTCTTCAAATGAGTCAATCTCTTCTTGAAGCTTGTCCTTGCCTTTTAGCTTGTGGTCTTGTGGTGGAAGATCATCTTGAGTTTCTGTTCCCTTGAAGGTAGTGGGGTCATGCATCTCTTGTTGAGGAATAAACTTTGTCTTGGGGTATTGACCTTCTTCCCATTCAACTCCATTGGCATTGAACTTTCGTTCAAAACCAACACCTTGATTCTTCCAGTGTCTTCCTTGCTTGCGTACAATTTCCTCAAATTTCTTACTCCCGACAAGACTCTTGTAAACGCCTTTCTCTATAAGACCCTTCAATAAGCTATTTTCTTGCACAAGTGTAACTTGGCTAAGAGAATCATTAGTGGAATCAAGAGAACTACTAGAAGCAACAATATTGGATTTAGCATGATTATTGTTACTACTAGAGGAAGAATCCTTCTTGTTCTTATTGCTAGATTTCACTTGAGGCATATAAGTAGACAAGAGTAAACACATGGCAATGCAGGAAGAACTTTTCTTTCGAAGATCATCATTGATTGCTTTTAAGAACCCATGTTCTTGCTCTAAGTTGATATTCTCAAAGCATAGCTTCTCATGAGTCTTTGAAAGTTCTCGATGATCCTCTAAGGTAGTTTCATGAGCTAACTTAAGAGTGTTTAGTTCTTTAGTGAGACGCTCAATCTCCTTATCATCATCATTTATTTCATCTTGATTAGCTTGATTAATAGAAATTTCATCATAGTTTTCATCACTAGTGCTACCAACAAGTAAATCATCATCTCCTAACAAATCATCTTATTCACTATTGAAATCAAGATATTCAGTGTGTGATACTTTAGGGCCTTTAGCCATGAAGCATCTTCCAATTCCTTCATTAGGTGAGTCAAATATATCATAGGAGTTGGAGGACACAAGAGCAATTCCGGCAACACCTTCATCTTGAGTATCTTCAGAGTCAGAGTGATAACTTCTCTCGGAGTAGTCATCGGATTCGAAACCGGATACCCATTCACCAACTTGAGCTTGATGTCTTCGTCTTGTATAGCTCCTTGATGATTTGTCCTTCCTTTCCGATTTGTTGCTTATACGAGAGGGTGTTTGTTCATAACGATCATCTCTACTCCTTCTCTCTATTGGTGGTGATTCATCTCTTTTACTTATTCTTTTGGGTGAATCTTCTCTTCTCTTGTGTGGAGCCATACACTCATTGGAGTAGTGTCTGGGTCTCCCACAATTGTAGGAATTGCGATCACGACTAGAAGATCTTTTGTCATTGTAGGACCTTGACTTGGAACTTCTCTCTTTGCTTCTATTCTTGTAGAATTTGTTGAAGTTCTTCACGATTAAGCTCAATTCTTCATTCAAGACTTTTTTCTCACTTGATGTGGTAGGAGCATCACATGAGGCTTTGTAAGCACCACTGGATTTCTTGTGAAGCTCTTCCTTATCCTTGAGAGACATCTCATGAGCAACAATTCTGCCAATGACTTCCGTTGGCTTCAGATCTTTGTAGTTTGGCATCATTTGGATCAAAGTGCACATGGTATCATATTTTCCATCCACGTCTCAAAGGATCTTCTTGATGATGAACTTGTCAGTCATCTCTTTGCTCCCTAAGACGAGAATCTCATTTGTGATGAGAGCAATCCTAGAGTACATTTCAGCGACTCCTTCACCATCGTTCATCTTGAACTTATCAAGTTGAATTTGAAGCACATCCAACTTGGATTCCTTGACAGACTCGGTACCTTCGTGCATATCAACCAAAGTATCCCAAACTTCCTTTGTATTCTCAAGACGGCTAACTTTGTTGAATTCTTCGAGGCACAATCCATTGAAAAGAATATCGCAAGCTTGAGCATTGTATTGCAACGTCTTCAATTCTTTCGCAAACACTTCACAATCCGGTTCTCTTCCATCCTCAAAGTATTCACCTTGCAAGCTAATTCGCACAAAAGCCCAAACGGCGTGGTTATGACCAAGAATATGCATTTTTATCTAATGCTTCCAACTAACAAAATTAGTACCATCAAAGCAAGGACCTCTACGGTGGTAATTTCCCTCGCTAGACGCCATACTCTCCTAGGTTGTGAAACCAATGCTATGATCACCAAAGCAATGGAAATCAAGGCAAATGGAGACTAAAGCTCTGATAACACTTGTAGAATCGAAAGTAGGTCTAGAGGGGGGTGATTAGACTACTTGGCCAAATAAAAATCTAGACTTTTCCCAATTTGAAGTGTTGGCAGATTTTAGCAACTAGAACAAGTCAAGCAATCAACATACACATACTATTCTAATAGTGCAGCAGTGGAAAGTAAAACATTGCATATGAAAGTAAAGGGAAGGGTTTAGAGAAGGCAAACACAATGTAGACACGAAGATTTTTGGCGTGGTTCCGATAGGTGGTGCTATCGTACATCCACGTTGATGGAGACTTCAACCCACAAAGGGTAACGGCTGCGCGAGCCCATAGAGGGCTCCACCCATGAAGGGTCCACGAAGAAGCAACCTTGTCTATCCCACTATGGCCAATGTCAACGAAGTACTTGCCTCACTTGGGTAGATCTTCACGAAGTAGGCAATCTCCTTGCCCTTACAAACTCCTTGGTTCAACTCCACAATCTTGTTGAAGGCTCCCAAGTGACACTTAACCAATCTAGGATACACCACTCTCCAAAAGGTAAGAAATGGTGTGTTGATGATGAACTCCTTGCTCTTGTGCTTCAAGTGATAGTCTGCCCCACACTCAACTCTCTCTCTCTCTCTCACACAGATTTGGATATGGTGGAAAGATGATTTGAGTGGAAAGCAACTTGGGGAAGGCTAGAGACAAGATTCTTGTGGTTGGAATGGTATATCTTGGTCTCAACACATGAGCAGGTGGTTCTCTCTCAAAAAATGTGTAGTGGAAGTGTAGGCACATTCTAATGGCTCTCTAACAAATGGAGATGGGGTGGAGGGGTATATATAGCCTCCACACAAAATCCAACCGTTACACACATTTCACCTAACTCGGTCAGACCGAATAGATGAACTCGGTTAGACCAAAGCAGTTCAAATGTGAACGTTAGGAATCTCGGTCAGACCGACATGATCAACTCGGTGGGACCAACATGATCAACTCGGTGGGACAGATGTGATAGGGCTAGGGCAACACCTCATCTCGGTGGCGCCAATTGCATTAACTGGGTGAGACTGATTTCAGCAAATAGTAATATAGAGAAGTGGTCAAGCAAACTCGGTGGGACCGACCGCTCATTTTGGTGAGACCGACAATGTTACAAAAGGATCACAGAGTGTTAACCATGCAAACTCGATGGGACCGATTGCTCTTCTCGGTTAGACCGAAACGTTATGAAAGGATCATAAAGAGTTTATGTTGCAATCTCGGTGAGACTGAGATTCATATCGGTGAGACCGAATTGTCTAGGGTTTGTGGCAGTGGCTATGTCAAGTGAACTCGGTGGCGCCGGATAGATCAAATCGGTGGGGCTGAGTTTGACTTTAGGTTTTGGATATATGTGGAATATGAGAAAGTGGATGAGGGTTTTGGAGCAATATCACTAAGCACTTGAGCAACCAGATCATTAAGCAACTGTCACACCCTGCATTTTGTAACATGTCATTTGGATTAATAAAGCATGAAAATTTGGACCAACAAAAACTTTTGCATCATTTGGCTTTTTATATGGAGTTGGATTTCTCTATGTGATTTCAAGTGCTCTTTAAGGTCAGCACAACTCCACCTTCTATACTTCATCCCCTTGCTCCAAACTTCTGCCCAATGATCACGCCATGTATAAAGTACAATATAGTATTTTCTTACAAAAATAATTTGGCCAAAAAATATTTTCTAAATTTAGTTTTCCAAAACCCCCTGAATTAAGGTTTGCACTACAAGTACTTGATTTGGGGTATGAAAAATCTTTCAAAAAGTATATTTGACTCCTATTAGGTATAGGACTTCCATACACCACAAAAATATAATTTTAAAAGTTATTTTTCTATTTTATTTAAAGGATTTTTCTTCTGGACAAAAATGGTCTTTAATAGGTTAAAATTATTTAACTATTTAAAAAATATTTGAGAAAATTTAGGGAAACTCATAGGACATATATTGTCTATATATAATAGTTTTCACACATGGCCATGTTCAAAATGTTGTTCAAATCCCTCGAAAACCCTTTCTGGATATTTCAAGCTTTTGAAATATTAACAAAGGAAATATTCTATAAAAATTCCAGGAAAATTCTAGCAAGTCACATATGCATAATATGATGACCTTGCCAAGTTTCCGCTCAATCAAAATAGTTTTGGTTCACAAAAGTGCCCCAAAACCTTCTCTGTCCAGATTCAAGTTTGAACAACTTTACATTGCCAATATTTTCCAAATGCCACCAAACTTTGTGGATATGCTCACAACGCTAAATGATGACACTACACCAAGTGGTGCATCTAGGGGAATGGTTTTGCATGACAGATCTTGGAAAACACACTTCTGTTGATTTATAGGGTTTGCAAAAGTTGCATTCGCAACTTCGCCCAAATGAGCTCAAATTTGGTGGAACACCCTAATTATATATGCCATTTCACCCTGTTAAGCCTTATGCCAAATGGGATTTTTTTTCTTGCCCAAACAAGCAACAAACACCTTCTACCTTATTACCAAAACAACTACTTTGAC
>LR738715.1:413517513-413541593 GCA_902687465.1 Secale cereale
ATCAAAATAGTTTTGGTTCACAAAAGTGCCCCAAAACCTTCTCTGTCCAGATTCAAGTTTGAACAACTTTACATTGCCAATATTTTCCAAATGCCACCAAACTTTGTGGATATGCTCACAACGCTAAATGATGACACTACACCAAGTGGTGCATCTAGGGGAATGGTTTTGCATGACAGATCTTGGAAAACGCACTTCTGTTGATTTATAGGGTTTGCAAAAGTTGCATTCGCAACTTCGCCCAAATGAGCTCAAATTTGGTGGAACACCCTAATTATATATGCCATTTCACCCTGTTAAGCCTTATGCCAAATGGGATTTTTTTTCTTGCCCAAACAAGCAACAAACACCTTCTACCTTATTACCAAAACAACTACTTTGACCTCTTCCACTAATCCACATGGGCTCAAATTTTCACCACAGCTGCTCCTAGCCCTCTTCTACCTCCAGTAACTCTTCCCTGGCCTCAGCTCAATAATTGAAGGGTGAAACATCCCCATTTACCTCTTTGGACAGCCACATCACCCCTCTATCTCACCTCCCTCCTCACTCCAATGGCCATCCATGGCATCCAAGGCTCCCTCCCTATTCCTTACTGTCCTAGAGCTGCTGGACACCAGTGGCCGCGCCCAGAAGGCATATAAAATGCCATGGCATGCCAAAAATATGGTCTGGAGCGCGCTACAATGCGGCCAGGCACTTTAGCCGCTCCCTGTCATACACCTTCGACCACCTCGGGCCTCCCCCGCACGCCTGCCGAGGCACCTCGATGTCTGTGACACGCCAAGTCTCTGCCCCCTCCTCCTTCCCCAGCTCGCACACGCTCCGGCCGCCCGAGCGCACGAGTGAGCAAGCTCACACACGCGGCGCCCCTGACCCCTGTCTGCCCTATCTCTTTGGTCCACTCGCTCTAGGCCAACCTCACAAACGCCCTAGAAACTCCACAATGAGCTCCCGTGACCCGTGGCGACGGCACCGAGCTCGCCGGTGCACCCGTCCTCGGTGGACCGTCGCCCACCTATAAAGAGGCTACCCCGATCCTCTCCCTCTCCACCATTCGCCTCCACACGCTCCAAATCGCCCCCATGTGTCCCCATCTCTCCTCTAGGAGCACCCGAGTTCGAGATCGAGCTGGAGCTCCTCCACTGCGGCTCACCGTTGTCCGCTCGGTACAAGCCCTCCCCGCCGCACCTCTGCCTCGATCTGGAACCACCACATCAGACTGACCATTTCCCCTCTCTCCTCCGCTCCGTTTGCAGCCGGAATAGACTAGAATAGCCACCGCCCAACGCTCCTCCGCCGTGCCTCCTTGTCACCGGTGAACCAGGCAACTCCTGTGACGTCGACCACCACCACCCGGAGGGCGACTCCACGTTGAATCCAACGGTGCCCTCAGCTCACCTCGCCGTGCCCTGCATCACCGCCGGTGAGCTCGTCGGTCCTCTGGTCGCGAGGTTGGAGATGACAAACGGGCCCCGCCTGTCATCCTCTCCTCTTCCTTGCCCCCCTCTCTCTCTCACTAGCGCCTGGGCTCCGCCCGTCGGGTTCAAACCTGGCGCGCGCGCCGCTCTGCTCGCCCGACCCAAATCCCTTCTGGGCATGTGCACTGCGGCTGTTCTGGCCCAGTTGCACAGTGCCCTTTCCTTTTTTCTTTTCTGTCAATATTTCAAAATATTCTACTGAATAAAATATTTATCCAAGTTAAATAATTTAAACTCCTAAAATCTTGTAATAATCCCACCTATTTAATGGTGTATCTTTCATGCATATCCATCAAACTTTTCTATACCGTTCAAATTTAAATTCAAATTTGAGCAATTAAATCCATGTTTGAAAATCCATACTCTGTCCCTTTAGCTCCAAATCCAAAACAAAGAATTTCCCCTTCTTAGCTTTCCTCCTAGTATTTAACAAAAATAAGTTGACATTTTTCTTAGCACTTTGGTTTTTCTGTTTTACTATTGCCTTATTTTCCCATAGTTTCTTTTGCGACGAATAGACCCCGTATTTGACGAAGTAGTTGGAGAAGAAGAAGGATAAGGACTTGAAGACTTTGAAGAACAAGTGAACCAAGGCAAGCAGCCCTTTGACCATGTTTGAGAAACCTTTTTATGCATGTCATGTTGCACCTTATTATCAATGCATCGAAATCATGTTGAGGTGGTAACCACTTTGCTTGGTTGCCTTTGTTACTTTCCTATTGAATCTTGCATCAAGCATGATCCTACCTTCCTATGAGGGTTATGCGGGTGGGAGTAGATAGGATGCTATAGTACTGGCAATGCAAATGGGATAGGAATATGCATGGTGATGGAGGCAGAATACTTTCAAAAGACTTTTCCGAAAACCCCGTCGGGTGCCACTTATGCCCGAGGGAGATGATGAGTTGGGTAACCACTTGATGACGAAGTGGTGTACCGAGGCAAGTGTGTGTGTGTGTGTGTGTTGTTTTCAAAACAGATTGGTTTAAGTTGTGACTATTACTCCAACCTTACATGTACAATCACTCTACTCCTTATGGGATGGGGCATTATTGATTACTTAGGTGATACTAGCATGGTGCCCACATTACTAGTGACGGTGGTGACTTGAGGTCACTCTCTGGACGGGGTCGTGCTCAGATAGGCGGTCATGACTATTCTCATAGGGCACCGGACACACCGTTGGTCCCTTTGTGTATGTGTGATAATGTGAAGCATAGAGTCCCACGACCTTTTGCTTATACACAAAGGCCGTGTACCAATGAGTGGACCCTATGTTAGTCTCACCTAGGGAAATATAGTGATCGGGTGCTTCTGTTGGATCTCGGGTTCTGGCAAAGCCCTTGCGGTTCGAACACTGGGGTGCGCACGAAGATCTCTCCTTTCGCCCTAGCTCGCCCGCACGCTGATTCCTAAGCCTAGCTCGTTGAACTCGAAGAACAAGGGACACAAAGGTTTATACTGGTTCGGGCCACCGTTGTGGTGTAATACCCTAATCCAGTGTGGTGTGGTGGATTGCCTTATAGGCTGAGGAAGAACTAGTACAAGGGAAGAACAACTTCCTAAGGAGAGGTGTTCTTGCACTCAGACAAGCTTGCTGATGTGTGTCTGGTTGGCTCTCGATCAGATCCCCTCATATGGTTGTGGCTAGTCCTATTTATAGATGCCCAGGTCCTCTTCCAAATATTGAGCGGGAAGGGATCCCACAACGGCCAAATTTGAAGGGGGGCAGCTAGTACAAGCTATCCTGAAAAAGGTGGTCTTCGCCTGCCAAAGGTTCTGGTGGTGACGCCATCGTGGGCTCCGCGATGACCTCCGCTCTGCTGTCCTGCTGCTCTTGGTCTTGTTGCACCGATATGGAAACCTTGGCCTGATGCCTCAGGACTCCTCTTATGCACCTGCCCCTTTAGCACCAAAGAGGAAACTGGCATCCTGTGCCCGCTGACGCCCGCCTCGCCTTGGTCGTCATGGCTCATGTCATGAGGACCTCGCGAGATGCCCCTTGACTTGATACCTCTGCTCCTCGGGTGCTAGCCTAGTGAGGCCGCCCCAGGGGAGGTCTTGTTTCACCCGCCTCGCGAGGCTTGGCCCCTCTCGAGGGTCTTGAATGGTTGCTGACGAGGTTGGGCCATACTAGGCCGCTAGATGAGCCGCACCTTGGGTAGCAGGAAGGCAAGTCTGGGTACCCCCGTTCCCAGAACACCAACAGTAGCCCCCGGGCCCAAGGCGCGCTCGGGCTTGGCTTCGCGGCGAAGCCAAGGGTCAAGTGCGGAGTGCTGCGGGCCCCAAAATCCCGCGACCTTGATTGACGCACATCAATTGATTGCACGTGGGCGTCTCCATTTCCCCACGCAACCTCGGTGACTGCGCGACTCGACAAGTCCCTGCATGCACAAAAGACCATTATTACCTACGATTATGGAGGTCGGTGGTTGGCCTTCTCCTGGCTATAAATAAGGCGACTAGAGGAGGCCTAGTTACCCATATTCTCCCTTCATTCCTCTAACTTCTTCTTCTTCCTCCTTGCTTCTCGCCTGGTTGAGCCACCCATGGCACCGATTCGGTGATCTTCGGCCGCCGAGAAGGGGAAGACTCCTCGCGAGGTGCCAGAATTGCTCCCGCCGAAGAAAAGATTGTTCTGCCCTCACGGCGCCATTCCGAGGCCTGAAGTGATGAGACCTTGGCACCAGCGGCCTCCCCCCGGCTATCCGCTGCCCTTGTACCCCAGAGCACCAGGCTTCGGAGGGGAAGGCAGTGCCCAGTGTCGCCCGCGCCTTGGCCATGTCGATCGCACCGTCGTGGTGCGAGCCGCCGCCCCGCAGACGCACGTTGGGGGATCTGCGCGCGAGTTCGTGGTGTGGGCGGTGATGCCCCCTAGCTCCTGGATCCGCTTTCCACCATCCTTCTCCACATAGATGCCGCCAAGAGGGGCGCTCGAGCTGTGGTTGTAGCACGCCGAGTGCCGAGCCCCGGCGACGGGGGCTGAGGTTGAGGTCATCACCCCTGGTGAGATCTTCATGACCCGCGGATGGGGCGAGGTTGACCACATCTACCGCGCGGGGGGTGCCCTCGCCATCCACTTCGAGTATGATGATGCCTCCATGCTGCTCTTCAAGGTGTTCGATGAGGAGGGACGCCGCCTGGAGTGCTGCCCTGGAGGGGGCTGTCAGGAAGGCACAACGGCGGGAGCCATGCCACCCATCGACCCCGCCACCAGTTCTTCCAGCGGCAGCGACGGACTCCGGGAGTCCAGCAGCTCTCCTGAGGTCGATGAGTCTCCGAAGACGAGCGACGATAGCTACGCGCCTCCAAGCTCACGCCGTGCCCGAAGCGCGTCGGCCTCACGAGCTCGTCGCCGACGGTGACTTGCGCGAGGTTGAAGGTGGCCCCTCGTGACACACTGTTGATGATGGCATCGACGATGGTAGCCATAGCTAAGGCCTCCTGAAATCCCTTTCTGGTGTTCCCTGCGAGGAGCCAAGGTCAACCCATGGGGGTGTGTAAAGAACTTGTATTGCTTTTACTCCTACTTTATTATCCTTGCTAATAGACTTTGTTTGCAAGCACCGTTCCGGCAATACCGCCCCCTTTTCCCTTTTCGGTAGCTTGGTGCTCTACGCCGGCAGGTCCCAGACCCAAGGCAAGCTGCAGTCGTCGCTGGTATGCCAGGTCGCGACGCCTGGTCAAGGCCAAGAGGTGAGCGGCCCGAGGTTTGGTAAGATCTCCTGAGGTGCGATGCTCAAGAGGTCCCCCTTGGCGTGCAAGCGGCTTCCGGAGGCTAAAAAGGGGGGGTGACATTGCCGATACATGACTGATGAATCCAACTCTTTGAGTGATGGTGGCATACTTATGGGCTGCACAACTTATCTTGATGAGTGCGACGTGATTCCTTAAGCGGTGCGCCTGGCACGCATCCGATGCCGTGTGACCGAGATTTTGCGATTTCCTTCCAGCTTGCCCTAGAGTTCTGCGTCGGCAGAGCCCGACCCCGTGCGTACCTCAGCCGCCGCTAGCTTGTCCGGATCACCAGGTCAAGACTAGGGAGTGAGGGGCTACGTGGCCAGTTAGGCTCCTGACTCGCGATGCTCAGGAGTCCCCCTTGACGTGCGAACGGCCGTTGGGAAGGAAATGCTGGATTTGGGCCTTGGTGTTCTGCATCGGTAGGGCCCGACCCCGCGCATACCTCAGCCGCCGCTGGCTTGTACGAATCACCAGGACAAGACCAAGGAGTGAGGGGCTACGGGACCAATTAGGCCCTTGGGTCGCTATGCCCAAGGGTCCCCCTTGACGTACGAACAACCCTTAGGAGAGTAATGCGGGAGTCGGCCTTAGCGTTCTGCGTCGGCAGGGCCCGGCCCCGCGCATACCTCGGCCGCCGCTCGCTTGTCCGAATCACTAGGACAAGACCAAGGAGTGAGGGGCTACGGGACTAGTTAGGCCCTTGGGTCGCCATGCCCAAGGGCCCCCCTTGATGTACGAATAGACCTCATATATGTCCTCACCGGGCTTTTGCTTGGGAGGGTTGCGACGACCAGGTCCGGGGGACCTGGTGGGACGTACGCTAGGCGTGACTTGAGCGCAGCCCCCGTGCCCAGCCCCCTCGCGCTACTTTCCCGAGGGGAGCGCAGTGCGGTGGGGCTGGCCACCGAGCCGGGTGGCTCCCTGAGGTTAATGCAGTCGTGAGGCCACCCCCAGTTGTTTATCACCAGCGCGGAGCAAGGCACTACTGTTCTTGCATGGGCATAGCCGCTCCTCGACCGTGTCGACTGCCAGCACGGAGCATGGTGCTTCCACTGGAACGTGGAAGGGGTCTCTCCGCAGTGTGTACAACCCCCTGACACATGGCCTACATAGTAGGGCTGGATGAGGTGTATCTGGGAACACATGAGCCAGCGCAGGACTCACGGGGCCCTACCTCAAGGCGGGTTGCGCCTGGTCTTGCGTGAGAGCGCTTGAGGCAATCCTACAAGATGGTTAGGCAACCTGCACCGAGTGAATCCCTCAAGGATGCCACATGAGAAGACCAGGCACCAACGACCCCAGGAGGTGATGTGAACCGGGCCGGCGTGCCAGACAGAGCTCAGTTGTTGGGTTTATCGACGCTGCAGGGACGGACCCGAGCACAGACGCCGTGCCTAGTCTTCTCATGCTGATGCCCTAAGAAAAGACAACCGGCGCACGGCTCCCGTAGCGACGAGGCACCGTATCGTGCACCCTTACCCGCCTGCTCGCATCCAGCTCATGCAAGGGCGAGGCACCAAGTACTATGGGAGGTGACGTACACGGGGCTGGCCCGCGAGCCAGAGCTCAGGCGGTTGGATTTGGGAACGCTGCAGGGACGGACCTGAGCACAGACGCCGTGCCTGTCCTTAATCATAAGGTGGGTGCAAGCAAGCTAGTGAGGGCATATAATGTTCATGGCATCGGGGTGGCGGTCAGGCAGGCAAATGATTTTAATGCAACTGACGGAAGAGGTAACACTAGCTTAGGTAAGATGCAAGAACGATACATTCCGCCGGGATGGATCCGCACGGCCTGGGGATAATGTGGCCCGAGGGGGCGCCCCCAGCAAGGCAAGCTAAAGATGCAAAGGGATACATGCCACAGGGACAGGCCCGTGCGACCTAGGAATAATGCAGCCACGGGGGCGCTCCCAGCTGAACAAAACTGGAAAATGTCACCTGGCACAGTTGCTGAAGTAGTGCTGTTGTAGCTGAAGACGCTTGATGCATACGCCGTTCCTTACGCGCTGTCTGGCTCCGGGGCCTCGCGAGGCTCCAGAGGTTCCCAGAGCTCACGAAGAACCGAGGCCATTGGTCGACAGCTGCACTCTGAGGCGCCGGGCGGCGCTCGCCCCGCATTGCTCTTGGCACCTGCAAGTCTTTGATATTGTGGCTGATGAACTCCTGAGTTTTTGGTGCCTCATGCCTTGAGGCCTCCGGAGGGAAAGGTGCGGTGAAGCACGCCTCCACATGGTGCCCGAGCGCCTCCCTGATGGCTTCACGCCCCTCGTTGGTTACCCCAAGTGGAAGGTTTGAGATGTAGCGTAGCAGCAAGTTTCCCTTGACAAAGGTACCAAGGATCGAATCCCGTGAGACTCCGAGGGTCGACAAGAAGGTGTCAACGGCGCCAGAAACTTAGCGGTTGACAGGACCTGCACACAGATACAAATAAATTTGCTCCCAACGAGTACAGAGAGGTTGTCAATCCCTCCGACCTTGTCGTTTACAAAGGATCAAACACACGAGACAATAGTGATAGGTATGACTGCAACTAGGAAATAAGAACAGGAAGTAAATAGCGGGTGTGATCAGTGATGGTAATATGGACCGGGGTCCCATGATGTTCACTAGTGATGTCTCTCTCCCAAAAGACGATAAAATAGCAAAGTGAGGTAAACAAATTACAGCTGGGCAATTGACAGGATTATGTGCGCAAACCAATGCTAACTATGCTGTAAAGAAAGGTAGAGGCTCAAAAGCATGGGCGGTACGCCAAGGCAAGTAGACCGAAATCCATCTGCATCTACTACTAATCATCCACCTTGAGATATCTATCCAGAACATCTCGCTGGTATTAAGTTGCGAATCCCACCCAAAGTGTAAACTCAAAACAACAGACAACTGCATTAAAAGAACTTTGCGTAAAGTAAACAATCCTTGCACCCGCAAGTACAAGCACCGTTGTTTTCCCCCTTGTGGCAACAACACATCCCCTAGACTCATGTTTCTGTCACTCAAGCTAGTCATCAAGGGGCATGAACCCACAATCAAGCATAACGTTCCCTCTTGGAGTTACTACCTACTACTCGGCCAAAGCAATAAACAGCAACGGAGAACATGCAAGAATTACTCAAGAACATAAATATAAAAGAGGTGAATCAAATATATTACTCACACACAATCAGAACATAATCTCATAATCCATCGGATCCCAGCAAACTCAGCAGAGCAACAGCATAAAGATTACATATGTGCCTCGATCATGTAGGGCAGCTCACGAGGTCTAAACCATGAAGAACAAAGAGGGGAGGAGAACATCACATAGCTACTGATCATGGACCCATGGTCCAAGGTGGACTACTCACGACTCATCCGGGAAGCGTCCATGGTGGTGGAGAAGCTCCCGGTGATGGTTCTCCCCTCCGGCAGGGTGCCGGGAAGAGTTCTCCTGTTGCTCCCGATCTTGGAAGCGCGGCGGCGGCGGAACAGAGGCGAGATCACGAAAAAGGGTTCCGTCCTCGAGGGTTTCGGGACGCGAGGAATATATATGCGAAGGGGGGTCACCAGAGGCGGAGGTGGGGCCCCAGGCGCCCCCCTGGCGCGGCCAGGGGTGGGGCCGCGCCGGGTGGCCGCCTGGGCCACCCCAGGCTCCCCTCTGGCCCTGCTTTGGTTTTTCTTGAAGCTCCCGGTATGCTGATTTTTCCTGTATTTTTCCCGGAATTTTTAGAGCACTTTTAATATGGGGGAAACCTGAAATAGAAAAACAGTAGAAAACAGGAACTAGCACTGTGGTGCACTGAGTTAATAGGTTAGTTCAAATATGATCAAAAGTGTATGGAAGTGCATAAATATCATAGCAATATCACACAAAAGAGGCATGGAGCAAGCAGAAATTATAGATACGTTTTGGACATATCAACATCCCCAAGCTTAATTCCTGCTCGTCCTCGAGTAGGTAAATGATAACAAGCATAATTTCTGTGGTGACATGATATCAACCATATAAGAACTTTTAAGTAAAGCAATCAAGGCATGTAATTCAATTCAAGTCATAACAAGCAAGAGTCTATATTAGCATTGTAACAAGTAACATAAGAACATAAAGGTGCAAGAGCTCTCGCTGTCCGTGACTCGAATGTCTCCAAATGGTGTTTGCGTGCAAGAAAGGGGATAGGGATATATGAGAGAGTAAAACATAGTTTTTGCATTGTTGAGAACTTAATCTACTAAAGTTTCACACTTGGTCTTCTTTGGAATCTTATCTTGACTCATCCCCAGACCGTCAGCCAGGTACAAGTCAAAATGATCCACTCCCTTTCGATATTTTGAGCACTCATGCAATGGATGAGCGTAAGCAAGAAAGTCGACACTTAGGATGGCAAAGAGAGAAAAATGATAGAGGGGGAAGACAAAAAAGGTGTGAAAGGCTCACATCAATGGGGACAATCATCGGCGAGAGAAAGCCAAATGATAGATATGATGTGAGGAGTAGGGATTGCCATGCAACGGATGCACATATGAGCTAAGGTAAGCTCTCCAATGGAACTAGTGGGGGTGCATCCAACTTGCTTGCTCAAGAAGACCTAGAGCTCTTTTGAGGAGGCTCATCATTGGAATATACAAGCCAAGTTCTATAGTGTGAAGGTCCCCACATAGCTATATGCATGAATGATAATCTCTATGGAGCACAAGGTATAAGATGGAGTACGAGTGTGGATCTCTCAAAAGGAAATAGTAGTGTGCCCCTTCTCTCTTTTTATTTCTTTTTCTATTTTTTTCTATTTTTTTTATTTTTTTGTGTGGCCTCAATGGCTCTTTCTATTTAACTCTCATTTTTCCTCGTTGGGATCTTTTGATTTTGTCCTCTTTGGGATCTTTTCCTCACTTTAGGGGAAACACTCTATATATTACAAGAAGTATAGAAGATCTTTCACACTTTACAAAAGTACTCAACATAAAGAAAATGAAACTATCATGATGTATGCAAATGTATGCCTCTGCCAGTGTAGCAGGATATGCAATGATACTAGCGCGTCATGTAGCAATGATTAGGGCAAGGCCCAACTAGCATGCGGCTCATCGATCAAGCAAAAAGCATGTATAACATGAAGATCAAGTCATGAGAAGATGGATGTTGCATGGCAATGTATCTCGGAAAGGCTATGGAAATGCCTTGATAGGTAGGTATGGTGGCTGTTTTGAGGAAGGATATAATGAGGCTTATGATGACAGAGCGTATCGTGCCAAGGATTTGGATGCACTGGTGAAGTATGCGCCAACTCTCAAGGTGAGAAAGGGCAATGCACGGTACCAAAGAGGCTAGAAAAATATGGCTAGGTGGAAGTGTCAACTTTCGAATACTCACATTAGTCCGAAGAACTCATGCACTTATTATCGGTAACTCTCAATCTAATTTGGGGGTTCACAAAGAGACAAGTACCCCGAGGAGGAGTGTATGGGGGTTTGGTTATCCTTGCGCATCCTCGACTCATGGTACGTGAGTGTACTCTAATATTCGACCCCTCCAAAGATTAGTGATCCATTTAGTAGCTAAAGTTCTCAACTATTTTGTAGGTTTTTGAAAATAAACACGGATTGCCCAAAATACGACATCTATCACTAATAGGCTAAAGCTCTTGACACCAAAAGTTCAGACATTAATCATGGCAATACCTCAAAACTATTGCAAGTTACTACTAAAATTAAATAGCAACCTCAATTACCTACTTTAAGTTAAGACACACAACTTAGTGCAATAGGCAAAACTCTCTTAACAAGATAAAAATGAAAACTCAAGAGAGTTCAGCAACCAACTAAATAAAAGCTCTTTAAAAAGAAAAGCATGAAAACTAAGAGCTAAACATGACAGCAGCTATAGAAAGACAAAGAACACACACAACAAAGATAAGCATGAAAATCCTATGTTGTGTTCTAGGTTGAATTGGAGCGTGTTTCTCTCCCACACAAAGAAAGCTGGGTTCTAACTTGTTATGAACAGCAAGCAAAGCTAAAGAAAACTAAAAAGGAAACTAAAAGCAAGACGCTCCAAGCATAGCACATAATACATGAAGTGATAATTATAGTGGAACGAAAAACGAACTGATAATTATTGATGGAGAAGGGGATGCATGGGGGCATCCCCAAGCTTATACGCTTGAGTCTTCTTGAATATTTCTTGGGGGTGCATGGGGGCATCCCCAAGCTTGAGCGTTTGACCCTCCTGAATCTTTTTATCATCTTCCCTCGCACACTTGAAAAATCCCTTCATACATAACTCATCATAATCTGATTAGCGAGGTTAGTACCCACAATAAAACAACTTTTCCCTACTGGAAATAAGGATAATCTTGAAGAGCTAATGTTTCTAAAGATTTCCAAAAGGTTTTTGCAAAGAAAAATCAAGCTCAAGGTTTGCAAAACGAAGAAAAGGCAAAACAGGACAGAATCTGTGAAAAACAGACCAGCAGGTAGTAAATAATTTTTTTGGGGCACTTCTGCTACTCAAATAAAAAACGCCCGAAAGCCAATTGTATAGAGCACTCTGTCAAAAAAATTCAGATCAAAAAGATGATCTGGTGATTTTATACGAATTTTTCTGTCCAAGGACAGAATCTGTTTTCTGGACTGCACATCACAACTTTTGAACTTTCTTGCAATCGGAGGCTAAACTTGGCACAAATCTGAAAAGAAAAGATACAATGATGATGCTACTGTAGTAACAAACATCAAGACACAACAAAAGCAAAATAAAACCTAATTCGTTGTGGGCTGCCTCCCAAAAGCGCTTTCTTTTATGCCTTTAAGCTAGGCATGATGCAAAAGGAGAAAATCAAGTTTTATCAAGAGTGAGAGAATAGCTAGCCCGTGTAACGGACTCAAAAGGCAACTTAATCTTCTTTCTAGGGAAGTGTTCCATTCCTTTGTTGAGAGGAAATTGGAATTTTATATTCCCCTCTTTCATGTCAATGATAGCACCAACGGTGCGAAGAAAAGGACGTCCCAAAATAATTGGACATGAAGGTTCACATTCAATATCCATAATAGTAAAATCAACGGGAACATAATTGTCATTGACAATGATAAGAACATTGTCGATCTTCCCCAAAGGTTTCTTTACGGAAGAATCAACAAGACGAACACCAAAAGAACAAGGATCAAAAGGTTTCAATTTAAGCATATCATACATTCTTTTGGGCATAATGGAGGTACTAGCTCCAACATCACATAAAGCATAGCAAGAGAAGTTATTCAACTTAATTTTAATCATAGGATCCCAACCATCTTCTAGCTTTCTAGGTATGGAGGCTTCTACCCTAAGCTTCTCCTCCCTAGCTTTGATAAGAGCATTAGTGATATGCTCCGTGAAGGCAAGATTGAGTGTGCTATTGTGGGGATCTCTAGACATTCTTTGTAAAAAGGTGACTACTTCTGAGAGACTACAATTATCAAAATCAATTTTATCATTATTGAGCAGAATTGTAGTGTCATCTTATTTGTTTCAATTGCTCTCTATTATAAGAGTTTGGACGACTTCCCAAGTTTGGGGAAGTGTGGGAGCAACTTTACAAAGAGGCTCATACTTTTTTCCTGGGAGACCATGCCATGGGCATAACTCTCCATTAGAACTAACATAATCACAAGGTTTATTACTTTTGTAGATCCCGACAGTGGTGATTGGTGTGATGGAAGAAGGGGTGTACTCCTCCCACTTAGTGTTTTTGGTGGAACCCATAGCAGCAGCAAGCAAGATAACTATTTTTGTGGTTTTTGGTAAGGGACACTGAAGCAAAAACTGAAAGGTAAACTAACAAGACTAAAAAGCAAAGATAAAAGATAGCGTGCAACTCCCCTATCTTGAAGAGTGGAGTCCCCGGCGACGGCGCCAGAAACTTTGCTTGATGGCTTCTCGCCCCTCGTTGGTTACCCCAAGTGGAAGGTTTGAGATGTAGCGTAGCAGCAAGTTTCCCTTGGCAAAGGTACCGAGGATCGAATCCCGTGAGACTCCGAGGGTCGACAAGAAGGTGTCAACGGCGCCAGAAACTTAGCGGTTGATAGGACCTGCACACAGATACAAATAACTTTGCTCCCAACGAGTACAGAGAGGTTGTCAATCCCTCCAGCCTTGTCGTTTACAAAGGATCAAACACAAGAGATAATTGTGATAGGTATGACTGCAACTAGGAAATAAGAACAGGAAGTAAATAGCGGGTGTGATCAGTGATGGTAATATGGACCAGGGTCCCATGATGTTCACTAGTGATGTCTCTCTCCCAAAAGACGATAAAACAGCAAAGCGAGGTAAACAAATTACAGCTGGGCAATTGACAGGATTATGTGCGCAAACCAATGCTAACTATGCTGTAAAGAAAGGTAGAGGCTCAAAAGCATGGGCGGTACGCCAAGGCAAGTAGACCGAAATCCATCTACATCTACTACTAATCATCCACCTTGAGATATCTATCCAGAACATCTCGCTGGTATTAAGTTGCGAATCCCACCCAAAGTGTAAACTCAAAACAACAGACAACTGCATTAAAAGAACTTTGTGTAAAGTAAACAATCCTTGCACCCGCAAGTACAAGCACCGTTGTTTTCCCCCTTGTGGCAACAGCACATCCCCTAGACTCATGCTTCTGTCACTCAAGCTAGTCATCAAGGGGCATGAACCCACAATCAAGCATAACGTTCCCTCTTGGAGTTACTACCTACTACTCGGCCAAAGCAATAAACAGCAACGGAGAACATGCAAGAATTACTCAAGAACATAAATATAAAAGAGGTGAATCAAATATATTACTCACACACAATCTGAACATAATCTCATAATCCATCGGATCCCAGCAAACTCAGCAGAGCAATAGCATAAAGATTACATATGTGCCTCGATCATGTAGGGCAGCTCACGAGGTCTAAGCCATGAAGAACAAAGAGGGGAGGAGAACATCACATAGCTACTGATCATGGACCCATGGTCCAAGGTGGACTACTCACGACTCATCCAGGAAGCGTCCATGGTGGTGGAGAAGCTCCCGGTGAGGGTTCTCCCCTCTGGCAGGGTGCCGGGAAGAGTTCTCCTGATGCTCCCGATCTTGGAAGCGCGGCGGCGGCGGAACAGAGGCGAGATCGCGAAAAAGGGTTCCGTCCTCGAGGGTTTCGGGACGCGAGGAATATATATGCGAAGGGGGGTCACCAGAGGCAGAGTTGGGGCCCCAGGCACCCCCCTGGCGCGACCAGGGGTGGGGCCGCGCCGGGTGACCGCCTGGGCCACCCCAGGCTACCCTCTGGCCCTGCTTTGGTTTTTCTTGAAGCTCCCGGTACGCTGATTTTTCCTGTATTTTTCCCGGAATTTTTAGAGCATTTTTAATATGGGGGAAACCTGAAATAGAAAAACAGCAGAAAACAGGAACTGGCACTGTGGTGCACTGAGTTAATAGGTTAGTCCAAATATGATCAAAAGTGTATGGAAGTGCATAAATATCATAGCAATATCACACAAAAGAGGCATGGAGCAAGCAGAAATTATAGATACGTTTTGGACGTATCACTCCCTCAGGGCATTGGCTAGGTCAGAGGTCCTCTAGAGGAGAGCCCCCGAGCCCAGCCTGAGGGGAGCGTCGGGTGCGCCTTCCTATGCGAGGAAGGGAGGCGCCCCATCCCTGGGTGCAGGTCCTGAGGTGCAGCCACCAAGCGCCGCAACTTCATGAGGCTCCATGGCGAGTAGCTGCTTCTTCTTCTTGGGGACGGCCTCAGGAGGGTAGATGGTTCTATCGTTGTCTGGATGTTCGATCGCTGCTGCCTGGTAAGTGTGCTCGAGTGAGCACACTGCGTCCTTCTCTTCAAAAGCGACAACGATGACGCCGCCGCTTCCTGGCATCTTGAGGAAATTGGAGCCGTGGTGAGTCACCACCATGAACTTGGCCAGGGCCGGGTACCCGAGGATGGCGTTGTATGGGAGATGAATGTTGGCAACATCGAAGTCGATGAGCTCGGTGTGGTATTTGTCGCTCTTGCCAAAGGTGACAGGCAGGCGGACCTACCCTATGGGGGTGATGGAGCCGTCAGTCACTCCGAAGAAAGGATTGGTAGGTAGTAGCTGATTGTACAGTACTTGAAGGCTATCGAATGTCTCGACGGACAGAACATTAAGCCCTGCGCCGCCATCGATGAGGGTCTTGTGACTTGAACGTTGCTGATGATGGGTGAACAAAGCATCGGGAGGGCGCCGACCGTAGCCGCGCACTTGAGCTGGTCTGCTGAACTGAAGGTGATGGGGCACTTGGACCACCTAAGTGGGCGCGTGGCTTCGAGCTTGCGGGAGTCGCGTTCACTTCTCAGGCGAACTGCTTGAAGAGGCATTGAGAGACGGGGGCTTGTGCTCCGCCCAAGATGCATGCGATGGCGCGAGGCTCTTGGAAGCCCCCAGCCCCCTCATGCTGGTCGTCGTTCCTTCTTGGTGGTGGCAGAGGAGGGAGACCAGCTTTGCCCAGGGGACAGTCCTCGCGAGGCTGGTCTCTCCATGCACCCTCACACGGCTGGTCCCTCCATGCATCCTCACGAGGCTAGTCCCTCCAACGGTCCTCACGAGGCTAGTCGCGCCACTCTTGGCGGGGGTCGCGGTCATCCCGACATCCCCCAATCCGACTTCCCCCACGGCCATAGCCACGGTTGCTGCGCTCGGGGCGCTGGCTGACGCTTCCTTCACGGAGTTCCCTGAGCTCTTGACAGTCATGGGTGTTATGGTTGTGCACATTGTGGAAGGCACAAAACGGACGGCTGTTCTTAGATGACTCTGGGTAGTCGCGGCCGTGCTTCATCTCTGGCTCAGTCTCAAGCACTGCCACTCGTTTGCACTTTACATCCTTGCTCTTGGCCTTCTTGTCTTCAAGATCAGTAGCGGGGAGCTCGACAAGGGGGAGGCGCCCCTCCTCAGCTCTGGCGCACTAGGTCGCGAGGTTGAATAGCTCAAGGGACGTGCACAGATCTTCGTGGATAGCGAGCTCCTCCTTCATCTTGACGTCATGGACACCATCCGAGAACGCTGAAATAATGGCCTCGTCCGTGACCTTGGCGATCTTGATGCGGACACTGTTGAAGCACTGGATGAACTTCTATAGGGTTTATCTTGGTTGTTTCTTGATAGGCCGCAGGTCACCCGCAGCCGGGGGGCGGTCGCGGGTGCCCTGGAAGTTGGCGATGAACCGCTCGCGCATCTCGCCCCAGGTGGAGATCGATCCGGCGGGCAGGTTCAGAAACCACGAGCGCGCGCCGTCCTTGAGAGCCATGGGGAACCAGTTCGACATGATCTTCTCATTGACGCCGGATGCTTCAATGCTCAGCTCGTAGAGCTGCAGGAACTCAGCAGAGTCGGGGGTGCCATCATAGCGTGGAGGCAAGTCGGGCTTGAACTTCCCAGACCAGTTGACGTTGCGTAGCTCGGGAGCGAGGGCTTTGCAGTCTCCTGTCGACACCGGAGCTTGTCGGGGAGGCGGAGCTTGGTCTTGGTCCTCGTGCGCCACCACGGCGAGGGGCGCACGGTCTCGACGCGGTGGTGGAGGGAGTGCCGGCGCTCCTCCTCGGGGCCGCTGGATCTCTTGGCAGTTTCCTTCTTCATGCACTGGAGCCGCGCATGGGTGGTCATGCCACGGGGCCACGTGCCTTGGGTCTTGGACGACGCCTTGACGTGGAGGTGTCAGAGGCGCTTCATGGGCCACATCACCCGCATGGGGAGGTGGACAAGGCAGCGGGAGGGATGGCGCTGGAGAGCCCCTAGCAGCGCTGACGAGCTCGGCGATGTGGTCGAGCCATTCTTCGTAGAAGTCGTCGACGGGGTAGTAGCGCAGGAGCTCATGTGTCATGAGCAACGTAGTCTGCGCGTCGGCGGGTCCGCGACGAGCATGGGACGACGAGACGGCCGGGGTCAGTGACGTGGTCGCGGTGCATCCGTCTCGCCGCACGAAGGGGGTGCAGAGACGAGACCTGCTGCTCGTGCCGCGCCGGGCCGGTGGCGGCGTTGGCAGTAGGTGACGGAGAATGGCAGGGTGGCCCGCCGGCAGGAGCCGTTTGGGTGACGTGGGCAGCAAGGGTGGCCCGCTGATACGTCTCCAACGTATCTATAATTTTTGATTGTTCCATGCTATTATATTATCTGTTTTGGATGTTTAATGGGCTTTATTATACACTTTTGTATTATTTTTGGGACTAACCTACAAATCCAAAGCCCATTGCAGATTGCTGTTTTTTTGCCTATTTCAGTGTTTCCCAGAAAAGGAATATCAAACGGAGTCCAAGCGGAATGAAACCTTCGGGAGAGTTATTTTTGGAACAATTGCAACGCAGAAGACTTGGAGTACACGCGAGGAAGCGAAAGAGGCGACCACGAGGGCAGGGGGCGCACCCAGGGGGGTAGGCGCGCTCCCACCCTCGTGGGCCCCTCATGTCTCCCCTGACATGCCTCTTCCTCCTATATATACCTACGTACCCTGAAAACATCGAGGAGCACAACGAAACCCTAATCCCACCACCGCAACCTTTTGTACCCGTGAGATCCCATCATGGGACCTGTTCCAGAGCTCCACCGGAGGGGGCATCGATCACGGAGGGCTTCTACATCAACACCATAGCCTCTTCGATGAATCGTGAGTAGTTTACCACAGACCTTCGGCTCCATAGTTATTAGCTAGATGGCTTTTTCTCTCTCTTTGGATCTCAATACAAAGTTCTCCTCGATCTTCTTGGAGATCTATTTGATGTAATTCTTTTTGTGGTGTGTTTATCGAGATATGATGAATTGTGGGTTTATGATCAAGATTATCCATGAACAATATTTGATTCTTCTCTGAAATATTTTACGCATGATTTAAATATATTTGCAAGTCTCTTCGAATTATCAGTTTGGTGTAGCCTACTAGATTGGTAGTTCTTGCAATGGGTGAAGTGCTTAGCTTTGGGTTCAATCTTGCGGTGTCCTTTCCGAGTGACAGCAGGGGCAGCAAGGCACGTATTGTATTGTTTCCATTGAGGATAAAAAGATGGGGTTTATATCATATTGCTTGACTTTATCCCTCCACATCATGTCATCTTGCTTAAGGCGTTACTCTGTTCTTATGAACTTAATACTCTAGATGCATGCTGGATAGCGGTCGATGTGTGTAATAATAGTAGTAGATGCAGAATAATTTTGGTCTACTTGTCACAGACGTGATGCCTATATACAATGATCATGCCTAGATATTCTCATAACTATGCGCTTTTCTATCAATTGCTCGACAGTAATTCATTCACCCAGCGTAGAAATCAGCTATCATGAGAGAAGCCACTAGTGAAATCTATGGCCCCTGGGTCTATCTTCATCATATTAATCTTCCATCAACTATTTATCTTTACTTTACTTTTGTTTTGCAATCTTTACTTTCAATCTACATATCAAAAATACCAAAAATATTATCTTATCATGTCTATCAGATCTCACTTTTGCAAGTGGCTGTGAAGGGACTGACAACCCCTTTATCGCGTTGGTTGCAAGGTTCTTATTTGATTGTGTAGGTGCGAGGGACTCGCGCATGGTCTCCTACTGGTTTGATACCTTGGTTCTCAAAAACTGAGGGAAATACTTACGCTACTGTGCTGCATCACCCTTTCCTCTTCGAGGGAAAGCAACACAAGCTCGAGAAGTAGCAAGAAGAATTTCTGGCGCCGTTGCCGGGGAGATCTACGCAAAAGTCATATACCAAGTACCCATCACAAACACTTATCCCTTGCGTTACATTATTTGTCGTTTGCCTCTTTTCGCTTGCTTCTTGTTTGCTTGTGTGTTGGATTGCTTGTTCGTCACTATGGCTCAAGACAATACTAAATTGTGTGACTTCTCCAATACCAACAATAATGATTTTATTAACACTCCAATTGCTCATATTATAGATGCTGAATCTTGTGAGATCAATGCTGCTCTGTTGAATCTTGTCATGAAAGATCAATTCTCTGGCCTTCCTAGTGAAGATGCCGCTACCCATCTAAATAACTTTGTTGATTTGTGCGATATGCAAAAGAAGAGAGATACAGATAATGATATTGTCAAATTGAAGTTATTTCCGTTTTCGCTTAGAGACCGTGCTAAAACTTGGTTCTCTTCTTTGCCTAGAAATAGTATTGATTCATGGAATAAGCGCAAAGATGCCTTTATCTCTAAGTATTTTCCTCCCGCTAAGATTATCTCTCTTAGAAACGATATCATGAATTTTAAGCAACTAGATCATGAGCATGTTGCATAAGCTTTGGAGAGGATGAAATTAATGATACGTAATTGCCCTACGCATGGTTTGAACTTATGGATGATTATACAAAACTTTTATGCTGGCTTGAATTTTGCTTCTAGAAATCTATTAGATTCGGCCGCGGGGGGCACTTTCATGGAAATCACTTTAGGAGAAGCTACTAAACTCCTAGATAATAGTATGGTTAATTACTCTCAATGGCACACCGAATGATCTACTAGTAAAAAGGTACATGCTATTGAAGAGATTTGTGTTTTGAGTGGAAAGATGGGTGAACTTATGAAATTATTTGCTACTAAGGGTGCTTCTTCTGATCCTAATGATATGCCTTTGTCCACGTTGATTGAGAATAATAATGAATCTTTGGATGTGAATTTTGTTGGTAGGAATAATTTTGGTAACAATGCATATAGAGGAAACTTTAATTCTAGGCCTATCCCTAGTAATTCCTCTAATAATTATGGTAATTCCTACAAAAATTCTTACAGAAATTTTAATAAGATGCCCTCTGAATTTGAGACTAGTGTTAAAGAATTTATGAATTCACAAAAGAATTTCAATGCTTTGCTTGAAGATAAAAATTGCTTAAGATTGATGAGTTGGCTAGGAACGTGGATAGAATTTCTCTTGATGTTGATTCTTTGAAACTTAGATCTATTCCACCTAAGCATGATATCAATGAGTCTCTCAAAGCCATGAGAATTTTCATTTATGAGTGCAAAGAAAGAACCGCTTGGATGCATGCAAAAAGAGATTGCTTTGTGAAAGCGTGTTATTCTAGTTATCATGATAATAAAGATGAAGATCTTAAAGGGATTGATGTGTCTCCTATTAAATCCTTGTTTTCTAGTATGAATATTGATAAAGATGGGATTGGAGATGAGTCTACTTTAGTTAAAATGCGTCCCAATGATTTAGAGTTTTTAGATCTTGATGCTAAAACTGTTAAAAGTGGGATTGAAGAGGTCAAACCTTTACATAGCAATGAACCCACTATCTTGGATTTCCAGGGATTTAATTAGGATAATTGCTCCTTAATAGATTGTATTTCCTTGTTGAAAACCATGCTAAATTCTCCGTATGCTTATAGTCAAAATGAAACTTTTACCAAACACATAGTTGATGCTTTAATGCAATCTTACGAAGAAAAACTTGAATTAGAAGTTTCTATCCATAGAAAACATTATTATGAGTGTGAATCTACTATTAAAATTAAGATTAAATATCATGAATGCTATGCTTTGTGTGATTTGGGTGCAAGTGTTTCCAAAATTCCAAAAACTTTGTGTGATATGTTAGGTTTCTATGAAATTGATGATTGTTCTTTAAATTTGCATCTTGCGGATTCCACCATTAAGAAACCTATGGGAAGGATTAATTATGTTCTTATTGTTGCAAATAGGAATTATGTGCCCGTATATTTCATCGTTCATGATATAGATTGCAATCCTACATGTCCTATTATTCTTGGTAGACCTTTCCTTAGAACGATTGGTGCAATTATTGATACGAAGGAAGGAAATATTAGATTCCAATTTCCATTAAGGAAAGGCATGGAACACTTTCCTAGAAATAAAATCTAATTACCTTATGAATCTATTATGAGAGCCACTTATGGATTGCCTACCAAAGATGGCAATACCTAAATCTATTCTTGTATCATGCCTAGCTAGGGGCGTTAAATGATAGCGCTTGTTGGGAGGCAACCTAATTTTATTTTCTTTGTTTTTGCTTCTGTTTAGAAATAAATAATTCATCTAGCTTCTGGTTAGATATGGTTTTGTGTTTTCATTAGTGTTTGTGCCAAGTAGAACCTTTGGGAAGACTTGGGTGAAGTCTTTGCGCTCATGCTGTAAAAAACAGAAACTTTAGCGCTCACGAGATTAGCTACCATCTTTTACTGGAGAGTGCTTTTAAGTTGATTCTTTTTTCATATGATTAATAGACAAATTCCTCACGTCCACCAATTTATTTGAGAATTTTTAGAGTTACATAAGTATTCGAAAGTTACAGATTTCTACAGATTGTTCTGTTTTTGACAGATTCTGTTTTTTCGTCTATTGTTTGCTTATTTTGATGAATTTATGAGTAGTATCGGGGGGTATGAATCATAGAGAAGTTGGAACACAGTAGGTTTAACACCAATATAAATAATGAATGAGTTCATTACAGTACCTTTGAGTGGTGGTCTGTTTTCTTATACTAACGGAGCTCACAAGATTTTCTGTTAAGTTTTGTGTTGTGAAGTTTTCAAGTTTTGGGTAAGGATTTGATGGACTATGGAACAAAGAGTGGAAAGAGCCTAAGCTGGGGATACCCAAGGCACCCCAAGGTAAAATTAAAGGAAAACCAAAAGCCTAAGCTTGGGGATGCCCTGGGAAGGCATCCCCTCTTTCGTCTTCGTCTATCGGTAACTTTACTTGAGACTATATTTTTATTCACCACATGATATGTGTTTTGCTTGGAGCGTCATGTATGATTTGAGTCTTTGCTTTTTAGTTTACCACAATCATCCTTGCTGAACACACCTTTTGAGAGAGATACACATTGAATCGGAATTTATTAGAATACTCTATGTGCTTCACTTATATCTTTTGAGCCAGTTAGTTTTGCTCTAGTGCTTCACTTATATCTTTTAGAGCAAGGCGCTGGTTTTATTTTGTAGAAATTACTGATCTCTCATGCTTCAATTATATTATTTTGAGAGTCCTTTATAACAACATGGTAATTTTCTTTGGTTATAAATTTAGTCCTCATATGATAATCATCCGAGATGGGTATAGTAAAAACTTTCATAAAAGTGCATTGAATATTATGAGAAGTTTGATACTCGATGATTGTTTTGAGATATGAGGATGGTGATATTAGAGTCACACTAGTGGAGTAATTGTGAATTTGAGAAACACTTGTGTTAAAGTTTGTGATTCCCGTAGCATGCACGTATGGTGAACCGTTATGTGATGAAGTTGGAGCATGCTTTATTTATTGATTGTCATCCTTTGTGTGGAGGTCGGGATCGCGCGATGGTTAAATCCTACCAACCCTTCCCCTAGGAACATGCGTTGAATACTTTCTTTTGATAACTCGTAAATTTTTGCAATAAGTATATGAGTTCTTTATGACTAATGTTGAGTCCATGGATTATACGCACTCTCACCCTTCCACCATTGCTAGCCTCTCTTGTATCGCGCAACTTTCGCCGGTACCATACACCCACCATATACCTTCCTCAAAACAGCCACCATACCTACCTATTACGGCATTTCCATAGCCATTCCGAGATATATTGCCATGCAACTTTCCACCGTTCCGTTTATTATGACACGCTTAATCATTGTCATATTGCCATGTATGGTCATGTAGTTGACATCGTATTTGTGGCAAGGCCACCATTCATAATTTTTCATACATGTCACTCTTGATTCATTGCACATCCCGGTACACCGCTGGAGGCATTCACATAGAGTCATATTTTGTTCTAGCTTCGAGTTGTAAGTAAATAAAGGTGTGATGATCATTATTACTAGAGCATTGTCCCAGTGAGGAAAGGATGATGGTGACTATGATTCCCCCACAAGTCGGGATGAGACCCCGGACGAAAGAAAAGAAAAAAAGAAAAAAAAGAGGCCACAAAATAAAGAAAAAAGGGAAAAGGCCCAAAAAGAAAAAAGGAAACAAAATGAGAGAAAAAGAGAGAAGGGACAATGCTACTATCCTTTTATCACACTTGAGCTTCAAATTAGCACCATGATCTTCATGATAGAGAGTCTCTTGTTTTGTCACTTTCATATACTAGTGGGAATTTTCGTTATGAAACATGGCTTGTATATTCCAATGATGGGATTCCTCAAAATGCCCTAGGTCTTCGTGAGCAAGCGAGTTGGATGCAAACCCACTTAGTTTCTTTTGTTGAGGTTTCATACACTTATAGCTCTAGTGCATCCGTTGCATGGCAATCCCTACTCACTCACATTGACATCTATTGATGGGCATCTCCATAGCCCATTGATACACCTAGTTGATGTGAGACTATCTTCCTCTTTTGTCTTCTCCACAACCACCACTCCATTCCACCTATAGTGCCAAATCCAAGGCTCACGCTCATGTATTGCGTGAAAGTTGAAAAGTTTGAAAAAAATTCAAGTGTGAAACAATTGCTTGGCTGAAACCGAGGTTGTGCATGATTTAAATATTTTGTGTGATGAAGATAGAGCATAGCCAGACTATATGATTTTGTACGGATAACTTTCTTTGGCCATGTTATTTTTAGAAGACATAATTGCTTTGTTAGTATACTTGAAGTATTGTTATTCTTATGTCAATATTAAACTTTTGTCTTGAATCTTTCGGATCTGAACATTCATGGCACAATAAAGAAAATTACATTGAGAATTATGTTGGGTAGCATTCCACATAAAAAAAATCTGTTTTATCATTTACCTACTCGAGGATGAGAAAGAATTAAGCTTGGGGATGCTTGATACGTCTCCAACATATCTATATTTTTTGATTGTTCGATGCTATTATATTATCTATTTTGGATGTTTAATGGGCTTTATTATACACTTTTATATTATTTTTGGGCCCTTGCCCTTGCAGATTGCTGT
>LR738715.1:413541603-413628018 GCA_902687465.1 Secale cereale
TTTTGTACGGATAACTTTCTTTGGCCATGTTATTTTTAGAAGACATAATTGCTTTGTTAGTATACTTGAAGTATTGTTATTCTTATGTCAATATTAAACTTTTGTCTTGAATCTTTCGGATCTGAACATTCATGGCACAATAAAGAAAATTACATTGAGAATTATGTTGGGTAGCATTCCACATAAAAAAATCTGTTTTATCATTTACCTACTCGAGGATGAGAAAGAATTAAGCTTGGGGATGCTTGATACGTCTCCAACATATCTATATTTTTTGATTGTTCGATGCTATTATATTATCTATTTTGGATGTTTAATGGGCTTTATTATACACTTTTATATTATTTTTGGGCCCTTGCCCTTGCAGATTGCTGTTTTTTTGCCTATTTCAGTGTTTCGCAGAAAAGGAATATCAAAGGGAGTCCAACTGGAATGAAACCTTCGGGAGAGTCATTTTTGGAACAATTGCAAAACAGAAGACTTGCAGTACACGCCAGGAAGCGAACGAGGAGGCCACGAGGGCAAGGGCCCGCCCCGGGGGGTAGGCGCGCCCCCACCCTCGTGGGCCCCTCGTGGCTCCACTGACGTGCCTCTTCCTCCTATATATACATACGTACCCTGAAAACATCGAGGAGCACCACGAAACCCTAATTCCACCGCCGCAACCTTCTGTATCCGTGAGATCCCATCTTGGGGCCTGTTCCGGAGCTCCACCAGAGGGGGCATCGATCACGGAGGGCTTCTACATCAACACCATAGCCTCTCCGATGAGTAGTGAGTAGTTTACCATAGACGTTCGGGTCCATAGTTATTAGCAAGATGGCTTGTTCTCTCTCTTTGGATCTCAATACAAAGTTCTCCTCGATCTTTTTGGAGATCTATTTGATGTAGTTCTTTTTGTGGTCTGTTTATCGAGATCCGATGAATTGTGGGTTTATGATCAAGATTATCTATGAACAATATTTGATTCTTCTCTGAAATCTTTTATGCATGATTTAAATATCTTTGCAAGTCTCTTCGAATTATAAGTTTGGTGTGGCCTACTAGATTGGTAGTTCTTGCAATGGGAGAAGTGCTTAGCTTTGGGTTCAATCTTGCGGTGTCCTTTCCCAGTGACACCAGGGGCAGCAAGGTACGTATTCTATTGTTGCCGTCGAGGATAAAAATATCGGTTTATATCATATTGCTTGAGTTTATCCCTCTACATCATGTCATCTTGCTTAAGGCGTTATTCTGTTCTTATGAACTTAATACTCTAGATGCATGCTGGATAGCAGTCGATGTGTGGATGTGGGGACCCCGACTTAGAAGTCGAGATCACCGAATGCACGTGTACAGTGATCCGAGAGATCAATGCTCACTGAACACACATAAGCTGAAATAACAAGAGTCTTACATCCATACAAATAGTCTTACACGAATTATGGCCATTATGGCCAAGTTTTACATAGATAGAGCCTCACGGGCTGAATAGCAAATAACTCAAGTAGCGGAAGTCTTCGATAAACGGGTAGAACCCATGCCATCTGCCTTAACCCTACAGGCATTCTAACTGGGATAGCGTCCTAGTTCGCATGTTCGTCTCCAAAGAACTCTTCCTCATAATCCTGTTCTTCCATGCCTGGCCAATTAAATAACCAGTGGCAAGCCAATGAGTACTTTGAATGTACTCGCAAGCAACCCATGATGTGGTTCAAAGTAACAGTGCAATTGAATAATAATGATCAATCTAGCAAAGCTAGAACAACTTTCTACTACCAAGTTTATGCATCAATAACCTCGCGTAACCTCGAAGACAGGTTACCAATATCAACATGAACATGATTCAACTCATCGAGTCAAGTCACCATCCTTGACTTATCACACACATACCAACACCGATGAAGTAAAATTCTGGACATAGTTTAAGTAGCACCACCCAACTGTCCATGACCGTGGACACGGCTATTCGAATAGTTTTACACTCTGCAGAGGTTGCGCACTTTACCCACAAGATCCGGGGAACTTCCGTGTCATCCACGACCCGCGGTACCTCAAGTACCTGGGGTAAGCACCCGGTCATTACCTTTCCTTAGACGACACTAACATAGAGTCCACTCGTTGGTACATGGCCCTCGGGTACAAACAATAGATCACGGGACTTGCCCTAATTTCAATGTCACGCGTACCCGAAGGGACCAACGGTGTGTCCGGTGCCCTGTGAAAACAGTCATGGTCGTCTATCCAAGCACGACCCCATCCCGGGAAAGACCTCAAGTCTTCCCGTCACTAGTAATGCGGGCACCATGCTAGTATCGACCTAAGTAATCAATAAAGCCCCGTCCCATAAGGGGTAGTGTGGTTGCACATGTTTGGTTGGGACGGTAGTCACACATAAATCTAATCCATCATTCCACCATGCACATGATCTACCGGCACATCACTTCTTTCTCAAGTGATGACCTAACACATCCTCACCCTCGGGCATTAGGGGCACCCGATGGGTTCATGCAAAGATTTCAACTACGAGGGTTCATATCACACATGCATCATATAAGCATCATGACCATCTATTTGCATGACATCTAGCACTTAGCAAGATCAAGATCAAGCATGCATCATGTGGTGGAATCAACTAGGTTACCATCGTAACCCTAATATCATGCATCGGAAACAAACGGGTTCCGAGAACAAGTGTATCATGGTCAAAGGGCTGCTTGCCTGGATTGGCTTGGTCTTCAAAGTCTTCAAGTCCTTCTCCTTCTTCTTCCACAGCAACTTCGTCAAATACGGGATCTATACGTCGCATAATAACCACGGGAAAATAAGAATACAAACAAAACAGAAAAATCAAAGTGCTCAGAAAAATGTCAACTCATTTTTGTAAAATACTAGAGGGATTTCTAAGATGGGGAAAAATCTTAGTTGGAGTTTTGGAGTTACAGAATAGAATATATTGATTTTTGAACAGGAGTATTACTGCCCAAATTTGAATTTAAATTTGAACAATACAGCAAAGTTTCATGGATTTGAATGAAAGTAGTACCATTAAATAGGTTGGAATATTACAAGATTTTTGGAGTTGGAATTATTTAATTTGGATCAATATTCTTTTGTGTAGAAATGTTTAAAACATTAACAGAAAAGAAAAAGGAAAAAGGGTCCTGTGCACTGGGCCAGAGGAGTCCACAATGCACGGCCCATGCGGTCCAGCCCAACCGCACGGGAGCTTGCGCGCGCACGTCAGGTTTTCAAACCTGACGGGCGGGGCCCGTGGGTCAGTGGCACAGAGGAGGGGGAGAGAGGTGAGGGGATGACAGGCGGGGCCCGCCTGTCATCTCTAACCCCACGGCCACGGCGACGGCGAGCTCACCGACGAGGTTTCCGGCCACGGCGACGGCAACGGAGGGCAGGGTTGGAATCAGCGTCGTGTCGCGGTTGCTGTGGTGGTGGTGCGGCACGGCGGGGAGGTCCGGTTCACCGGCGGCGAGGTGGGACGGCGGAAGCTCGTCGGAGGGTGGTTGCTGCGGCCGTTTCCGACTACAAATGGAGGGGGAAACAGGGGGAAAAGGATCAGTGAGGCGAGGGGGTTCCGAAACGGGTGGAAGGAGAGGCAGGGAGGCCCGTACCTCGAGATCGCCGGCGGCCCGACGCGGCGGAGCTCCGGTCGATCCCGAGCACTGGGACGTCCTGGGGAGGAGTGGAGGGTGCTGGGGGTCTCAGTGGAGTGGAATGAGGTCGCTGGTGGTGCTGGAGAGGCTCGGGAGGGGCTTATATAGCCACACCCGTGGTCCACCGTGGACCCGTGCGCCGGCGAGGTTGCATGCGAGGCTAGGAGGGGTTCTGGAGCCTGGGATCACGCCGAGGAGGTTCGTGGACTAGCTCCACGTCCAGCTGAGGGGAAAAGAGGAGCGGGGAGCATCAGAGGTGTGCGCGCGTGCGAGGCAGAGGAGTGGCCGCCGCGGGCGGCCAGCGCGCGTGCGACGACGGCCACTGGAGGGCGCAGGAGGAGGGGGGACAGCGCCGGGGAGGTCGCGGACGTCGAGGGGCCTCGACTGGCGCGAGGGGGAGGCCCGAGGCTGTCGGGGGAGGCCGATTGGCCGAAGCTATAGTGCTGGTCTGCACTGTTGCGCGCTCCAGAGCGTGCGTATGGCTGGCATCGCCGCGCTCTCGCCGTCTTGGTCAAACCCAACATGTCCAGCAGTGTCTAGCACGTTGAGGGAGGAGTAAAGAAAGGGCCTGAGGCCTTGGATGCCCTGGAGATGCTGAGAGAGAGGGAGGAGGCTGGTGAAATGGTGAAAGCTTGCTGTACAGCAAGGTAAATCAGGGCTTTGACCCCTCAATCATGGAGCTGGGGTGCTGGGGGAGTTACTGGAGATAGCTGGTAACTCAATGAGCATGTGGTAAGAAGTTGAGGCCATGGAGAAAAGTAAAAGTGATCAAGTTGGGGGTTTTAGAAATTCTGCGGAAGGTGTTTGATATGTGTTTGGTCAAGTAAATGAACTCCACTTGATATGGCACTTGACAGGGTTGAAAGACATGATAAAATAGGGTGCTTCACCAAATTTGGGCTCATTCGAAGAAACTAGCCAATGTAACTTTGGTGAACCCTAGAAATCAACATAAACAGTTTCATCTTGATTGAGTCAAGCTAATCATCACCCCTTGATGCACCACTTGGTGTAGGATCATCATTTGGGGTATTGATCATGCCCACAAAGTTTGAAGCTCCAGATAAAAAGTTGGTAATGTAAAGTTGTTCAAATTTGCATTTGAACAAAAAGGGTTTTGAGGTGATCTGATCAAGTTGCTCTATTCCAAATCTTGTGCCATTTGGTCTAGATGCCTTATTAGGCCATTCTAGCATGTGCACCAAGTTTGAGAGCATTTGGACAAGTTTGGCAATGTAAAGTTGCTCAAACTTCAAATATGGACAGAATGGTTATGAAGGGGTTTGAAGATGTTTTCTTGCTTCCCAAGGCATGGGACTTGGCAAGATCATCAAATATGCCATATATGACATGATAGAATTTCCCTGGAATTTTTGGAGAAAATTTCCTTTGTAAATATTTCAAAAGCTTGAAATATCCAGAAAGGGTTTTAGAGGGTTTAGCCCATTATTTTGAACATAACCAAGTGTTGAAACTCTTATATATGGACAATATATGTCCTCTGAGTCTCTCTGAATTTTGGCAAATATTTTTGAAACAGTTAAATAATTTTCCCCTATTAAAGACCATTTCTGGCTTTAAGAAAAAGCTTTTAAATAAAATAGGAAAATAACTTTTAAAATTATACCTTTGTGGTTTCTGGGAGTCCTATGACTACTAGGTCTCAAATAAACCTTTTGAAATAATTTTCACACCCTAAATCAAGTACTTGCAGTGCAAATCTCAATTCAGGGGTTTTTGGAAAACTAAATTTATAAAATACTTTTTGGCCAAATTAATTTTGTAAGAAAATACTATACTGTTATATAACACTTGGCATGATCATTGGGCAGAAGTTTTGGGTATGGAGATGAAATCTACAAGAGATCATAGTTGACTTTAATGAGCCCATGAAAAAGCAAATGAAGAAAACTCAATTCCAAATAAAAGCCAAATGATGCTAAAAAAATTTGCTGGTCCAAATTTTCATGCTTCAAAGTTACAAATAACATGTTACAAAATGCAGGGTGTGACAGACCTACCCCCCTTACAAGAATCTCGTCCCCGAGATTCCTAAACTAGGGCTTAAAAGAGGTCGGGAAACTCGGATCTAAGATAGTCTTCTCGTTCCCAGGTTGCTTCTGCTTCGGTGTGGTTGCTCCACTGGACCTTGAAGTACTTGATGGTACGGCTTCGCGTACGTCGTTCTGCTTCGTCCAGAATACAAATGGGCTTCTCGCGGTAGGTCAAATCAGGCTGCAGTTCAATGGCTTGGTGATCCACATCCTTGTAGAGATTGGGCTTGTCTGGAACTTGGAGACATTTCCGGAGTTGTGACACATGGAATACATTGTGCACATCGGATAGTTCAGGTGGTAGTTCCAACTGATAAGCCACTTCTCCTCGTCGTGCAGTGATCTCAAAGGGTCCAATGAACCTTGGTGCGAGCTTCCCCTTGACATGGAAACGCTTGGTTCCCTTCAGAGGAGTTACCCGCAGGTACACGTGGTCCCCGACATGGAAACTCATGTCTCGGCGTCGAGTGTCAGCATAACTCTTCTGCCTTGACTTGGCTGCCTTTAATCTCTCTCTGACTAGTTGGACCTGCTCTTCTGCTGCGCGGAGATTATCCGGTCCAAAGACTAGTCCTTCTCCAGTCTCTGACCAGTTGAGGGGTGTGCGACATCTGCGTCCGTACAACACCTCAAATGGTGCCATCTGAAGGCTTGACTGGTAACTGTTGTTATAGGAGAACTCGGCAAAAGGGAGACAGTCTTCCCACTTGGCTCCATACGCCAGGACACAGGCTCGGAGCATATCTTCGAGAATCTGATTGACTCGCTCTGTCTGACCTCCGGTCTGTGGGTGGAAAGCTGTGCTGAAAGACAACTTGGTTCCCAGGGCTTCTTGGAACTACTTCCAGAACCTTGAGGTGAACTGGGTTCCTCGATCTGACACAATCTCCTTGGGAACACCGTGAAGACTCACGATTCGGTCGATGTAGAGAGCTGCCAGCCGGTTGCCATCATAAGTGGTCTTGACAGGAATGAAATGGGCCACCTTGGTCAAATGATTGACTATGACCCAGATAGAGTCATGTCCTCTATTCGACCTTGGTAATCCAGTGATGAAGTCCATTCCGACTTTATCCCACTTCCACTCAGGAACCTTGAGTGGTTGAAGCAATCCAGCAGGTCACTGATATTCAGCCTTGACCCTCTGGCACACATCACACTTTGCAACATAGGTTGCAATCTCTCTCTTCATACCGTGCCACCAGAATCGTGCCTTCAAGTCTTGGTACATCTTGGTTCCTCTGGGGTGGATGGAATACTGAGTGTCGTGGGCTTCTTGCAGAATCAGCGTCTTCAGCTCGGTGTTGTTTGGTACGCAGAGGCGACCTTTGTACCAAACAATCCCGTGCTCGTCTTCGGAGAATCCTGGGGCCTTGCCCAGCTTCATCTTCTTCTTGATACCTTCGATGCTTGCATGTCCATCTTGAGCCTTCTTGACATCGTCCAGCAGGGTCGGTCTGACTTCCAAATGATCCAGAAATCCGGGGGTGACCAATTCCAAACTGAATTGTTCGATCTCCTTAAACAAGGCTGGCTGCCTTTCTTGAATAACGACATTCAAAGAGCAAGCCTTCCTGCTTAAGGCATCGGCCACCACGTTAGCCTTCCTAGGGTGATACTGAACACTGAGGTCATAGTCTTTGATGAGTTCCAACCATCTCCGTTGCCTCATGTTCAATTCCTTTTGGGTGAAAATATACTTCAGACTTTTGTGGTCCGTGTAAATCTCACACCGTTTCCCTAGGAGGTAATGCCGCCATGTCTTCAAGGCATGAACTACTGCCGCTAGCTCAAGATCGTGAGTAGCGTAGTTCTCCTCATGGGGTCCTAGCTGCCTGGAGAGGTATGCTATGACGCGGCCTTCTTGCATCAGAACGCTTCCCAATCCGGTTCGAGAGGCATCACAATATATCACGAACTCCTTGTGAATATCAGGTGTTGCCAAAACTGGGGCGGTGGTCAATCTCTTCTTGAGCTCTTGGAAGCTCTCTTCGCATTTTGGCGTCCACTCGAACTTCTTGTCCTTTTTGAGGAGCTGAGTCATTGGTCGTGCAATGCTAGAGAATCCTTCCACGAACTTGCGGTAATAGCCCGCTAGTCCGAGGAAGCTTCTAACTTCCTTGACGGTCGTCGGAGATTGCCATTGGGTCACAGCTTCGATTTTTGCAAGATCAACAGATTATCCTTCCTCGGTCAAGACATGACCTAAGAATCCAACTTTATGCAGCCAGAACTCACACTTGCTGAATTTGGCATACAGTTGGTGCTCACGAAGCTTGTCTAGGACCATTCTCAGATGCTGCTCGTGTTCTTCCTCCGACTTCGAGAACACAAGAATGTCATCAATGAAGACAACAACAAACTTGTCCAAATATTCCATGAAGACTTTATTCATGAGATACATGAAGTAAGCTGGGGCATTGGTTAACCCAAAAGACATGACCGTGCACTCGTACAAGCCATATCTGGTTACGAATGCCGTCTTCGGAATATCTTGGGGTCTGATCTTCAGCTGGTAATACCCAGATCTGAGGTCGATCTTGGAGAATACCTTGGCTCCGCTGAGTTGATCAAACAGATCTTCGATCTTGGGAAGTGGGTACTTGTTCTTGATTGTAACTTCATTGAGGGAACGATAGTCAATGCATAAGCGGATGGTACCGTCCCTCTTTGCCACAAACAGAACAGGAGATCCCCAAGGGGAGGAACTTGGGCGGATAAATCCCTTCCTTAGCTGCTCTTCTAGCTGCTTCTTCAACTCGGCTAATTCTTCCGTCCCCATTCTATAAGGCTTCTTATAGATGGGTCCTGCTCCGGGCACGAGCTCGATGATGAACTCAATGTCACGGTCAGGGGGCATTCCCGGTAGTTCATCCGGAAAGACATCAGGATACTCACATACCACCGGTACTTGATCTAGCCCAACTTCAGACAGACAGTTGACTTTAGCGGCTTGAGCGGAAGAGGAGTTGGGAGCAAACTTGACTTCGACTCCTTGGTCATTGGTCACAGTGACTGTCCGATTGGCACAGTCTAACAAGCCTTGGTGCTTGCTGAGCCAATCCATCCCTAAGATCACATCCAAACCTTGCGATCTCAGGATGATAAGGTCTGCTAGGAAGTCTACACCGTTAATGGTAATACCGACTCCTTTACAGCCTATCTTGGCTCTCATCTCGGCTCCGGGGGTTTGTACCACCATAGGGTTATTCAGGGGTGTAGGGGTCATGCCACTTTTTAATGCAAATCTTTGAGTGACAAATGAATGCGTTGCTCCAGAATCAAACAAGACAGTTGCAGGTGCTGAGTTGACAAGGAACGTACCCAGCACGACGTCCGGGTCTTCCTGGGCTTCTTCAGCAGTGACGTGATTCACACGCCCCTTCCCATGGTTCGGTGGATTGCGTGGAGCTGGGTTCCTTGGTGGCATTCCACGGCCTTGTCCCTGGTTCTGCGCATTGGGGCGCGGGGCATCAGGCTTCTTGTTGGGGCACACCCTTGAGATGTGTCCGGGCTGACCACATCCAAAGCAAGTGACTTGGTTTGGAGTGTTGATCTTGTTGCCACCACTGGTATTGGGGTTGAAAGCTGGCCTGGAGTTGGCATACTGCTGAGGCTGAGGATTGGCACGAGGTGCAGGAGCTCTTGGCTGCTGATAGGTTGGCTTGGCCGGGGCTGACTGCCACGGACGAGGCTTCTGGTTGCTGGAACTTCCCTTACTGACCAAGTTGCACTTGCGAGTGTCTTCCAAAGCACGCCGCTTGTCTTCAAGCATGAGTGCCTTGTTCACCAGGTCAGGGAAAGACGGGCAGTCGCACACGACAAGCGAGTATTGCAGAGTCTGATTAAGGCCTTCCATGAAGCGCTCGCTTTTGGCAGCATCAGTGCTGACATCTTCAGGGGCATACCTTGACAGAATGCTGAACTTCTGCATGTACTCCTTGACAGTGCCACTTCCTTGCTTCAAGGCTCGGAACTCGCGCTTTTTGATAGCCATGATTCCGGAAGGAATGTGGGCCTTGCGGAATTCTGCCTTGAAGTTAACCCAAGTGATGTCTTGTTCAGCATGCATGACCTTGAATCCATCCCACCAAGCTCTAGCAGTTCCCCCGAGGCAGTGGGCTGCATAAGCCACCTTTTCGCGATCTTCGGTGCATCCGACTAGTTCCAGAATTTCCTCAATGGAACGGACCCAGTCATCTGCATCCAGGGGTTCAGCAGTCTCGATGAAGGTTGGCGGTGCATGCTTCTTGAACTCTGCCAACGTGGAACGTCCATTGCCATTCCCCGCCGGCTGGCGGTTGTTGGTGACAGCTTGAGCAATCAGCTGAAGAGCTGCAGTGTTGGCTTGGCGTTCCTCTCGGAAAGCTTGGAGAAGCTGAGCCATGTCCATGCTTGGAGGAGGTGGTGGTGGAGCTTGGTCGTTGGTTTGGTCGTGGCCTGCCTCTGGCTGAGAGGATGCTCCGGCTACGGGCTGCTGGGCAGAGGTACCAGTACGAGTTACAACAGGCATCCTGTTGGAGCAGTAAAAGGTCTCATGACTTGGAAGAGGGAAAGCAAGATAGATGGGTGCCTAGTAAGGGGGTGGGTGTGACACTAAATCAAATCATGCAGGGGCCGAAAGGCCAAAACACATCCATTAAAATCCAAATGGGTGATGTAGTCGTTTACACATTCCCGAAGGAAGATTACGACTTACATCCAGACACAACAAAAGCAAACACTAGGTGGTTTCATATGAACCATACAAGGACTCGACTGCGCATAGGGGTTACACGACCTATCCTACCGTAGGGGTTACAACTGGCATATCCGAGTAGCGAATAATGCCTAAGCGGCGGAATGCTGGGTCGCGTATTCCGGCTCTTCTGGGTCTTCCTCCTTGTCACTTGAGGGTGTAGGGGAGTGGAGGAGTTGGATACGACGGTGCTTTGATGGTGGTGCAGGGAAAAGCTTGCGATATTCCCTTGCCGTCATCCGGCGTCGCCGAGGTGGCTCTTCACCCTTGGAAGATACATCCTCGGAGGGCCTTCCGCCTCGATATGCGATAGCGGATTGTCCAGAAGGTGCTCCTTCCTTCTTGATCCTGTTTGCCTTCTCTTGAGCTCGACGAAGAAGTGCCTTGGTTTTGTGAAGTTCTTCTCGAAGCTTCATTGATTCCGAGGCCAAGTCTTGTGCCAGGCTGTCGGCACATAGACTGAAGTAGGTCTGGAACCGAAGCGAGAGTCCTTCCTTCAGTGGAGGGGCTAGTGCGCTGCTCTCTTCGTCACCTTCCTTCCGGTAAGGTAAGAAGCGAGTTGCCATCTTGGCTGCCATCTCCGGAAGAAGCTCACGGAGACGGGTTAGTGCCTTGAGTGCAGCAGCCTCGACAGCAAGTGGTAGTGTTGCCATTTGGGGTCCCTCGAAGAACCAACTTGTGGGAGGATCGTTTGCCTTCACGATCACTTCCACATGGTACTCCACCTCAGTATCGCTCACCCAATGCTCAAGGTAGGTGAGGATGGGTGCTCGGTGGAACTGACACTCCTGGAGGCTATCCTCGAGAAGTAAGGGAAACCCAGTGGTCAGGTGCTCTTCGGGTACAGCGGCCATCTACAAAGGTGGAATAGGAGGGGTTAATAAGCTGATGAAATCTCAGGTTTAGAAAAGAAGAGAGGTTTAGAAGGTTTTTGAAAAGGGGGTCTCAACTAACTAACGCCCATGCCAACTAAGCCTTCCTGCAGTCAGGATGGCTCTGATACCAGCTCTGTGGGGACCCCGACTTAGAAGTCGAGATCACCGAATGCACGTGTACAGTGATCCCAGATATCAATGCTCACTGAACACACAAAAGCTGAAATAACTAGAGTCTTACATCCATACAAATAGTCTTACACGAATTATGGCCATTATGGCCAAGTTTTACATAGATAGAGCCTCACGGGCTGAATAGCAAATAACTCAAGTAGCGGAAGTCTTCGATAAACGGGTAGAACCCATGCCATCTGCCTTAACCCTACAGGCATTCTGACTGGGATAGCGTCCTAGTTCGCATGTTCGTCTCCAAAGAACTCTTCCTCATAATCCTGTTCTTCCATGCCTGGCCAATTAAATAACCAATGGCAAGCCAATGAGTACTTTGAATGTACTCGCAAGCAACCCATGATGTGGTTCAAAGTAAAAGTGCAATTGAATAATAATGATCAATCTAGCAAAGCTAGAACAACTTTCTACTACCAAGTTTATGCATCAATAACCTCGCGTAACCTCGAAGACAGGTTACCGATATCAACATGAACATGATTCAACTCATCGAGTCAAGTCACCATCCTTGACTTATCACACACATACCAACACCGATGAAGTAAAATTCTGGACATAGTTTAAGTAGCACCACTCAACTGTCCATGACCGTGGACACGGCTATTCGAATAGTTTTACACTCTGCAGAGGTTGCGCACTTTACCCACAAGATCCGGGGAACTTCCGTGTCATCCACGACCCGCGGTACCTCAAGTACCCGGGGTAAGCACCCGGTCATTACCTTTCCTTAGACGACACTAACATAGAGTCCACTCTTTGGTACACGGCCCTCGGGTACAAACAATAGATCACGGGACTTGCCCTAATTTCAATGTCACGCGTACCCGAAGGGACCAACGGTGTGTCCGGTGCCCTGTGAAAACAGTCATGGTCGTCTATCCAAGCACGACCCCGTCCCGGGAAAGACCTCAAGTCTTCCCGTCACTAGTAATGCGGGCACCATGCTAGTATCGACCTAAGTAATCAATAAAGCCCCGTCCCATAAGGGGTAGTGTGGTTGCACATGTTTGGTTGGGACGGTAGTCACACATAAATCTAATCCATCATTCCACCATGCACATGATCTACCGGCACATCACTTCTTTCTCAAGTGATGACCTAACACATCCTCACCCTCGGGCATTAGGGGCACCCGATGGGTTCATGCAAAGATTTCTACTACGAGGGTTCATATCACACATGCATCATATAAGCATCATGACCATCTATTTGCATGACATCTAGCACTTAGCAAGATCAAGATCAAGCATGCATCATGTGGTGGAATCAACTAGGTTACCATCGTAACCCTAATATCATGCATCGGAAACAAACGGGTTCCGAGAACAAGTGTATCATGGTCAAAGGGCTGCTTGCCTGGATTGGCTTGGTCTTCAAAGTCTTCAAGTCCTTCTCCTTCTTCTTCCACAGCAACTTCGTCAAATACGGGATCTATACGTCGCATAATAACCCACGGGAAAATAAGAATACAAACAAAACAGAAAAATCAAAGTGCTCAGAAAAATGTCAACTCATTTTTGTAAAATACTAGAGGGATTTCTAAGATGGGGAAAAATCTTAGTTGGAGTTTTGGAGTTACAGAATATAATATATTGATTTTTGAACAGGAGTATTACTGCCCAAATTTGAATTTAAATTTGAACAGTACAGCAAAGTTTCATGGATTTGAATGAAAGTAGTACCATTAAATAGGTTGGAATATTACAAGATTTTTGGAGTTGGAATTATTTAATTTGGATCAATATTCTTTTCTGTAGAAATGTTTAAAACATTAACAGAAAAGAAAAAGGAAAAAGGGTCCTGTGCACTAGGCCAGAGGAGTCCACAGTGCACGGCCCATGCGGTCCAGCCCAACCGCACGGGAGCCTGCGCGCGCACGTCAGGTTTTCAAACCTGACGGGCGGGGCCCGTGGGTCAGTGGCACAGAGGAGGGGGAGAGAGGTGAGGGGATGACAGGCGGGGCCCGCCTGTCATCTCTAACCCCACGGCCACGGCGACAGCGAGCTCACAGGCGAGGTTTCCGGCCACGGCGACGGCAACGGAGGGCAGGGTTGGAATCAGCGTCGTGTTGCGGTTGCTGTGGTGGTGGTGCGGCACGGCGGGGAGGTCCGGTTCACCGGCGGCGAGGTGGGACGACGGAAGCTCGTTGGAGGGTGGTTGCTGCGGCCGTTTCCGACTGCAAACGGAGGGGGAAACAGGGGGAAAAGGATCAGTGAGGCGAGGGGGTTCCGAAACGGGTGGAAGGAGAGGCAGGGGAGGCCCGTAACTCGAGATCGCCGGCGGCCCGACGCGGCGGAGCTCCGGTCGATCCCGAGCACTGGGACGTCCTGGGGAGGAGTGGAGGGTGCTGGGGGTCTCAGTGGAGTGGAGTGAGGTCGCTGGTGGTGCTGGAGAGGCTCGGGAGGGGCTTATATAGCCGCACCCGTGGTCCACCATGGACCCGTGCGCCGGCGAGGTTGCAGGCGAGGCTAGGAGGGGTTCTGGAGCCTGGGATCACGCCGGGGAGGTTCGTGGACTAGCTCCACGTCCAGCTGAGGGGAAAAGAGGAGCGGGGGAGCGTCAGAGGAGTGCGCGCGTGCGAGGCAGAGGAGTGGCCGCCGCGGGCGCCCAGCGCGCGTGCGACGACGGCCACTGGAGGGCGCAGGAGGAGGGGGGACAGCGCCGGGGAGGTCGCGGACGTCGAGGGGCCTCGACTGGCGCGAGGGGGAGGCCCGAGGCTGTCGGGGGAGGCCGATTGGCCGAAGCTACAGTGCTGGTCTGCACTATTGCGCGCTCCAGAGCGTGCGTATGGCTGGCATCACCGCGCTCTCGCCGTCCTGGTCAAACCCAACGTGTCCAGCAGTGTCTAGCACGTTGAGGGAGGAGTAAAGAAAGGGCCTGAGGCCTTGGATGCCCTGGAGATGCTGAGAGAGAGGGAGGAGGCTGGTGAAATGGTGAAAGCTTGCTGTACAGCAAGGTAAATCAGGGCTTTCACCCCTCAATCATGGAGCTGGGGTGCTGGGGGAGTTACTGGAGATAGCTGGTAACTCAATGAGCATGTGGTAAGAAGTTGAGGCCATGGAGAAAAGTAAAAGTGATCAAGTTGGGGGTTTTAGAAATTCGGCGGAAGGTGTTTGATCATTGTTTGGTTAAGTAAATGAACTCCACTTGATATGGCACTTGACAGGGTTGAAAGACATGAGAAAATAGGGTGCTTCACCAAATTTGGGCTCATTTGAAGAAACTAGCCAATGTAACTTTGGTGAACCCTAGAAATCAACGGAAACAGTTTCATCTTGATTGTGTCAAGCTAATCATCTCCCCTTGATGCACCACTTGGTGTAGTATCATCATTTGGGGTATTGATCATGCCCACAAAGTTTGAAGTTCCAGATAAAAAGTTGGTAATGTAAAGTTGTTCAAATTTGCATTTGAACAGAAAGGGTTTTGAGGTGATCTGATCAAGTTGCTCTATTCCAAATCTTGTGCCATTTGGTCTAGATGCCTTATTAGGCCATTCTAGCATGTGCACCAAGTTTGAGAGCATTTGGATAAGTTTGGCAATGTAAAGTTGCTCAAACTTCAAATATGGACAGAATGGTTATGAAGGGGTTTGAAGATGTTTTCTTGCTTCCCAAGGCATGGGACTTGGCAAGATCATCAAATATGCCATATATGACATGATAGAATTTCCCTGGAATTTTTGGAGAAAATTTCCTTTGTAAATATTTCAAAAGCTTGAAATATCCAGAAAGGGTTTTAGAGGGTTTAGCCCATTATTTTGAACATAACCAAGTGTTGAAACTCTTATATATGGACAATATATGTCCTCTGAGTCTCTCTGAATTTTGGCAAATATTTTTGAAACAGTTAAATAATTTTCCCCTATTAAAGACCATTTCTGGCTTTAAGAAAAAGCTTTTAAATAAAATAGGAAAATAACTTTTAAAATTATACCTTTGTGGTTTCTGGGAGTCCTATGACTACTAGGTCTCAAATAAACCTTTTGAAATAATTTTCACACCCTAAATCAAGTACTTGCAGTGCAAATCTCAATTCAGGGGTTTTTGGAAAACTAAATTTATAAAATACTTTTTGGCCAAATTAATTTTGTACGAAAATACTATACTGTTATATAACACTTGGCATGATCATTGGGCAGAAGTTTTGGGTATGGAGATGAAATCTACAAGAGATCATAGTTGACTTTAATGAGCACATGAAAAAGCAAATGAAGAAAACTCAATTCCAAATAAAAGCCAAATGATGCTAAAAAAAATTGCTGGTCCAAATTTTCATGCTTAAAAGTTACAAATAACATGTTACAAAATGCAGGGTGTGACAGTGGAGTAATCGCAATAGATGAATAATCGTTTCGGTCTACTTGTCACGAACGTGATGCCTATATACAATGATCATGCCTAGATATTCTCGTAACTATACGCTTTTCTATCAATTGCTCAACAGTAATTCGTTCACCCACTGTAGAAATCTGCTATCATGAGAGAAGCCACTAATGAATCCTATGGCCCCCGGGTCTATCTTCATCATATTAATCTTCCATAAACTATTTATCTTTACTTTAATTTTGTTTTGCAATCTTTACTTTGAATCTACATATCAAAAATACCAAAACTATTATCTTATCATCTCTATCAGATCTCACTTTTGCAAGTGGCCATGAAGGGACTGACAACCCCTTTATCGCGTTGGCTGCAAGGTTCTTATTTGTTTGTGTAGGCACAAGCGACTCACGCGTGGTCTCCTACTGGATTGATACCTTGGTTCTCAAAAACTGAGGGAAATATATACGCTACTGTGCTGCATCACCCTTTCCTCTTCAAGGGAAAACAACGCAATCTCGAGAAATAGCACCCGTCACTCAGCACAGGCTCTACGAGCGTCGGCCATGGAACCGGTGGGACGACGAAGCATGGATTGACGGAAGGGAAGTATTGGCACACCCCTACCTGGCGCGCCAAATGTCAGATCTTGGGTTCTGGCAAAACCCTTGTGGTTCGAACACTGGGGTGCGCACGAATATCTCTCCTTCCACCTTAGCTCGCCTACACGCTGATTCTAAGCCCAGCTCGTTGAACTCGAATAACAAGGTACACAAAGGTTTATACTGGTTCGGGCCACCGTTGTGCTGTAATACCCTAGTCTAGTGTGGTGTGGTGGATTGCCTTATAGGCAGAGGAAGAACTAGTACAAGGGAAGAACAACCACCTGAGGAGAGGTGTTCTTGCGCTCAGACGAGCTTGCTGGTGTGTGTCTGGTTGGCTCTCGATCAGACCCCATCATATGGTGGTGGCTAGTCCTATTTATAGAGGCCCGGGTCCTCTTCCCAAATATTGAGCGGGAAGGGATTGCACAACGGCCAAATTTGAAGTAGGACAGCTAGTACAAGCAATCCTGACAAAAGCTGGTCTTCGCTTGCCAAAGGTTCTGGTGGTGACGCCGCCGTGGGCTCCGCGATGACCTCCGCTCTGCCGTCCTGCTGGTCTTGGTCTTGTTGCACCGATATAGAAACTTTGCCTGATGCCTCGAGACTCCTCGTCTGCGCATGCCCCTTTAGCAGCAAAGCCGGTACTGGCGTCCTGTCCCGGCTGACGCCCGCCTAGCCTCGGTCATCATGGCTCGCGTCACGAGGACCTCAGGAGGTGCCCCTTGCCTTGATATCTCCGCTCCTCGGGAGCTATCCTGGTGAGGCCGCCCTAAGGGAGGTCTTGTGTCGCCCGCCTCGCGAGGCTTGGCCCCTCGTGATGGTCTTGAGTGGTTGCTGACGAGGTTGGTCCGTACCAGGCCGCTGGATGAGCCATGCCCTGGGCCGCAGGCAGGCAAGTCTTGGTACCCCCATTCCCAAAACACCGACAGCTTCCCCCGAGTACTTGAGGTACTGCGGGATCATGGGTGGCACGAAAGCTTCCCGGATCTTGTGGGTAAAGTGTGCAACCTCTGCAGAGTGTAAAACTATTCGAATAGCCGTGTCCACGGTCAAGGACAGTTGGGTAACCGCTCTTGGGCTACGTCCAATGTTTGTGAAACCTTGTATGTGTGTGTGTGTGTGTGTGTGTGTGGAAAGAGCTGGTTGAGTCAAGTCAAAAGACTCGACGTGTTGACTTAGTTGGAGATGACCTAAGCTTGGTCAGGTTGATATCTATAACCTGTTCACATGGATAACTAGACTCTTATGATGCATGCTTTACAAGTAGGTAGTACATGATATTGCACTCAAAAATTAGCTTTCTGCAAACACTTCCTATTTAGTGCTATATCATGCCTTGTCATACTTGTTCCAATAGATGGGTTGCTTACGAATACATTCAAAGGACTCATTGGCTTGCCACTAGTTATTTAATTGGCCATGCATGGAAGAGCAGGATTATGAAGAAGAGTACTTTGGTGACAAACATGCGAACTAGGACGCTTTTCCAGTCAGAATGCCTGTAGGGTTAAGGTAGATGGCATGCGTTCTACTTATGAACGAATATTTCCGCTGCTTGAGTTTATTTGATGTTCATACCTTGAGTCTTTATCTATGTAAGACTTGACCATAATCTATACCTATACTAATTCTAGACTCCCAAGAAATTCCCACATTAATCAGATTTTACGAGTTGTTGATCTAGTGGGACTGAGTTATTACGTTAGAGATCCACCCATGTATGGTTTTTTTTCTCTCAAAAATTCCCTTAATTCTACCTAAAAAAAGAGTTAAAAAGCCATATAAACGTTTCTTTTGTATTTTTTTAGGGTACATTTCTATTGTGTTACCATCTTACGAGCATGGGACTCTCCTTCCTTTCTTGTAGCACGGGACTTAGTTGTCCTCTCTCTCCCCTTTACCTAAAAAATCAAATCATAATCTCATTCAGATCTATTTCTGATTCCATGATGCCTCTGATGGGCGATGGCGGGGAGGACATGGATCGATCATCTGCAGTGTTAACACACACGTTTCCACCGCTCGAACCCTCCTCCTGTTCTCATGTCGTCCAAAGAAAAATTCGCCTCCTCAGCTCAAAGGGTGCCCCTGCAGCAGCAATTCGAGGGCTAGATGGGATCCAATGGCAGGCTAGAAGTAGAACATCAGGACCTTCAAGTCCTAATTGGTATATCACAGTAATCAAGGTTGGTGCGTCCCTTCTGTTGTCCACAAAGTTTAATGACAATCTAAATTAATCATGATTTTATTTGATCAATCTATTTAGGATTGTCTTATTAGCATACTTGGGCACTTCTGCAGGGTTCTTTGTCGCCCCTCTGTTCAACGGCAAGAACTACGAAAATCAACTAGCAGTTTGCTTACAATGAACCATCCTCTTTTTGCGAAAGTCTGGTGTCAGTTTGTCGGGGTAGAACCATATGATTTACCAGGAATAATAATTGGAAAATGCCCTTTATTACTTTTTCATAATGTATAGGTTATGGATGACGAGCAGCTGAGAGTTGGTGTCAATCCATTAGTATTTGATAACGGTTATCCATTAATTATTTTGTTATTTAGAAAAGGCTATTCCACACACAAGTGAAATATTAACGATTTTGAATTGGTGGGAAGCTCCATGGATCTGTTTTAGGTTTTGGACAGCAAACGTACTGTACTTCTGATGGAGTTGTGTTGAAACTATAGACTGAGAGTCCATCCATTTGTGTGTAACATGCATGCAGATTTTCACATCTTTTTCAGGTGGTCTGTGGCTTCTGATGGAGTTGTGTTGAAACTATAGATTGAGAGTCCTTCGATCTATCAGGTGTTTATATGAGTGCCGTAACAGTGGCGTAAGAACCAATGGATTGGTTAGTAATTTTATCATCCTCGATTACCTCAGTTTTGCTAATTTGGATACTATAGGTTTGATTAAATTTGGTTCACATCGTTCATCTTATTTTGAAGCATGTACATGTGCATCAGGTATAGTTTTTTTATCGCCCAAATATACAAATCAATCACTCTTCTGGCTGAGTCCTTCATATGAGAGGCTATTTCATCGTTTGATCATACAGTCCTTGAAATCACACAACATCAACTGGCCGCCCAAAACCATTAGCTATTAAGATGTTGCTAAGATAGCAAGTTAATGGGAGAAAGATCTGTCTGGCCAGTCCGCGTGCCCTGCAAACAGCACGAGGACCAGATCGAACTTATATATGGTACTAACATTTTCATTTGTTAGTATTTTATGCACTTGATTGCCCTATTCTAAGCTACTAACATTTTTGTTTGATGCATCCTATGAAATAAGGTTCCAATTGTTTGTAAACTATAGAGAACTCCATACGTGTTTGTTTGTAACAATAGCGGATACATACAAATGCAGCAGGCTATTATTTATGGTTGGAAACTACAACTGCAGTTCATAATTGTTATTAGTGATAAAAATATGTCCATGTTAGGAATTTATTTTCTTTCATAGATTTGTCAGCCTATACAGACCAAGCTAGGTCTTCTGCACGAATAGTACTATGCATGTCTTCAACACGACAGTCTTTCCTTCCTTCAAACTGATTGAAGTGTTTGCCTTTTTTGGCAGGGTGATTCAAGTATTTGCCTTAACTGCAGCAAATTTGTTCAGGATTGTTTCTAGTCATATATCTCCTCCCTGCCTCAATACACATGTTCCTTGCTAGCTAAGCGGAAAGAAACCTCAACATGCAGACCACCTTGCATTTGGTTGTTGTTGATCGTCATTGTTTTGGGGTTACGATGCAGCCACGGAAACATTGAAAAAATAACTAACATGAAAGGACAAACAAGCAATTAATTTCATGATTTGCTCATTTATATGTCACATACGTAGTTCATATTGCTTACATACTACATACCAAAGAAGAGGTGATGAAAGTTTAATACTTTTTTTTCAAGTTACGCATTTAATAATATTAACCCTTTTGTGTTCCTTTAATTTGTATTAAATTCTATTTTCTTTATTCCTACAATTTATGGTATAAAGAAAAGGCATCTAATACGTGCATAATGCAATTATCAGTTAGAATGGTTCCTAGAAATTGAATGTCGGCGTAATTAGGTTATGAGATTCCATTAGGGTCAACAACAACTATGTTATATCATCCTTGACATGATACTACTTGAAAAAAGAGGTCAGATTTTTGGTTAAAATATATGTATATTCATATTAAATAGGAAACTATGGTATATAAAAGTTATTAGAAATTTTGAAGCTTCTTCATAAGTCACCAAACTGTTTTAGGGTGCTATGATACATGTCATGGTAATGACATATGGTGTTCATGAATTTTTCTGTCATACCAATGAGTACTTCTGTACATTCAAAATTGGTATTGTTTGCAAGACGATTTATTATATCTAGGGCTATTATGGTTATACATGTTAATCCAATTTTTTCAGGCTTCTTCGTAATGCACTGTAATTCTTTGAGGGCACCGTAATACATGCCAAGGCAATGAAGCAAATGGTTAACAAGTTCACGAATTTGTCTATAATGCCCATTAGTACTTCTGTCTATGCAAAATAGGTATGCTCGCTAGATGACGTTGTAGAGAAAATAAAGATGGGAGCCCACGCGCAAGGTACAATTCAAAGCATATGTTCTATTACAAAACATCACTGCAAGTAATAACTGAAATTATATATGATTCAATATATATATGCTGTTTTTATATATTTGTATTGTGTGCTAATTTAATCTATAATGGATATGAAAAGAACTATACTATGAAGCATCAATTAAATCAATTAACACATTAGGGCAGTGGTACTACATAATGGAAAATGCAGCAAAAACAACAAAAACAAGGTAATCACTTATATGGTGCCGAGTGTGAAAAGTAATCTGCGCAGATCCAAGGGTACTTTGATAATATATTATTATATAGGAAGTAATTTATACTATACTGGCCCATATATTATATGCCACATTATTTGTACGTACAAACTTAAGTTAGAGATATGCTGAGTGCAACAACTTGCACCATGTTTGAGACAGAAGGAAAAAAATTAAGAAATCTCCTAGATTCTTGATATATATAGATTGTGGCATCAATGAGAATGCAAAATAAATCCAAAATATATGTGGATTGAGATTGGCATTTCAATATTGATTGGATGACTATAACCTCAAGTTTGATTACAAAGATTACATTGTATAGAATCTTTTTCATATATTATGAAAAAATATGTTAGTAATATATATGCAGTTGTTGAACAAGTGCCTTTCTTATTATGTTGCTCTATATTGTTTACTCTCTACCACAAGCGGAATATATCGACATATATATAAGTTTATGATGACTAACACATATTTCGCATGTTATCGATTATATATTAATTGTGAAGGACGCCAAACTGACTAGGGCCAGGAATACATGTTGTATTGTACAATTGATGAAGAATTACAAACTAAGAGTAGTGAAGAAAAAGATGAATTCAAATTGAAGGAACCATCTAATTAAGAGAAAGCATAAAAGTACTCACAGATGTGTTTGCAATGATAAAATTCCAGAATGCAATATTTATGTTGCACATTCAGAAAATGAAGGAACTAAGAAGTATTCAAAGATCAACGAAGGGAGTACTGACACAAGGTTGAGAGAAAAAAGTCATCTATTTTGAACGCTATAAAGTCCGGTCAAATCACCTGTATTATTAAAGATAAAAATAATGCGTTAAAAAGGAGGAGATAAAAAATATCCAAATGGGCAAATACATGGCAAATAGGAATGTGTTGCTACATCATTAGAGTAGCCAAAATGGAAGCTACATGAAAAACGAAAGAGTTACCGACCATTCTAAATATCCTAGCCCGTGCGAATACACTGGTTGACGACTAGTGGTCATAATTTGTGTAAGACGGTATGTATGTATGTAAGACTCTTGTTATTCAGCTTCTGTGTGTTCAGTGAGCATTGATCTGGGATCACTGTACACGTGCATTCAGTGATCTCGACGTATGAGTCAGGATCCCGACAGAGCTGGTATCTGAGCCATCCTGACTATAGGAAGCCTTAGTTAGCATGGGCGTTAGTTAGGATAAGACCATAAACCATCTAGACTTCTCTTCTTTTTTGAGACTTACCAAACCTAAGATATAATAAACTTATTGGCCTCTCCCATTCAACCTTTGTAGATGGCCGCTGTACCTGAAGAGCTCCTGACTACCGGGTTCCCCTTGCTTCTCGAGGATAGCCTCCAGGAGTGCCAGTTTCACCGAGCCCCCATCCTCACCTATCATGAGAATTGGGTTAGCGACACCGAGAGGGAGTACCATGTGGAAGTGATCGTGAAGGCAAATGATCCTCCCACAAGTTGGTTCTTTGAGGGACCCCAGATGGCAACACTACTCCTCGTCGTCGAGGTAGCTGCACTCAAGGCACTAACTCGCCTCCGAGAACTTCTTCTGGAGATGGCAGTCAAACTGACAACCCGCTTCTTGCCTTACCGAAAGGAAGGTGAAGATGAGAGCAGCGCACGAGCCCCACCACCTAAGGGAGGACTTCCACTCCAATTCGAGACCTACTTCAACCTTTGTGCAAATAGCTTGGCACAAGAATTGGCCTGATGAAGCTCTGAAAGGAACTCTACGAGACCAGGGAACTTCTTCGTCAAGCACAGGAGCGGAAGGATAGGATCAAGAAGGAAGGTGAGCCTCCTGGGCAACCCGCTATCGCCTATCGAGGCGGAAGACCCTCATGAGATGTATCGTCCAAGGATGGAGAACTACCCCAGCGACGTCATATGATGGCAAGGGATTATCGAAAGCTCTTCCCTACACCACCGACAAAGTAACGCCGTGTTCAGATCCTCTACTCCCCCACACCTTCAAGTGATAGAGAAGCCCAGACGGATGAAGACAAGGAGGAAGACCCAGATGAGCCAGAATAAGCAACCGAGCATTCCACCACTTAGGCATCATTCGCAACTCGTATATGCCAGCTCGTAACCTTGCGGTAGGATAGGTTGTGTAATCCCTATGTGAAGTCGAGTCCTTGTAATGGTTCATATGAAACCATGTAGTGTTGTGTTTGCTTTTGCTGTGGTTCGATGTAAGTCGTGTCTTCCCTTCAGGAACATGTAAACGACTACATCACCTATTTGGATTTTAATGAAGTGTTTGGCCCTTTTGGCCCTTGCATGAAAATAACTAGTGCCATACCAACCCCCTTACTAGGCACCCATCTTTATTGCTTTCCCTCATCTTTCCCGATCATAAGACCTTGACCACTCCAACAGGATGCCTATTGTAACTCATACTAGTACCTCTACCCAGCAGCCCGAAGCTGGAGCATCCGCCGAAGCTGAAGCTAGCCAGGACCAAACCCACGGACAAGCTCCACCACCACCACCTCCCTCGAAAATGGACATGGCTCAGCTTCTCCAAGCCTTTTGAGAGGAACGCCAAGCCAACACCACAACCCTCTAGATGATTGCTCAAGCTGTCACCAACAACCGCCAGCCGGCGGGGAACAGCAATGGGCGTTCCACATTGGCGGAATTCAAGAAGCATGCACTGCCAACCTTCATCGAGATTGCTGAACCCCTGGATGCAGACGACTGGGTACGCACCATTGAGGACTTGCTAGAACTAGTCAGTTGCACCGAAGACCACAACAAGGTGGCTTATGCCGCCCACTGTCTCAGGGGAACTAATAGAGCTTGGTGGGATGGATTCAAGGTCATGCATGCTGGGTAAGCCATCACTTGGAATGACTTCAAGGCAGAATTCCGCAAGGCCCATATTCCTTCCGAAATCATGGATATCAAGAAGTGTGAGTTCCGAGCTCTAAAGCGAGGAAGTGGCACCGTCAAGGAGTACATGCAGAAGTTCAGTGTCCTGTCAAGGTATGCCCCTGAAGATGTCAACACTGATGCTGCAAAAAGGGAGCGCTTCATGGAAGGCCTCAATCAGACTCTGCAGTACTCACTTGTCATGTGTGACTGCCCAACCTTTCCTGACCTGGTGAACAAAGCACTCATGCTTGAAGACAAGTGGCGTGCTTTGGAAGACACTCGCAAGCGTAAGATGGTCAGCAAGGGAAGTTCCAGTAACCAGAAGCCTCGCCCATTGCAGCCAGCCCTGGTCAGGCCAACCTATCAGCAGCCAAGAGCTCCCACACCTCGCACCAACTATCAGCCTCAACAGTATGCCAACCCCAGGCCAGCCTGCAACAACCCCAATAACAGTGGTGGTAACAAGACCAACAGCTCAAACCAAGTCACTTGCTTTGGATGTGGTCAGTCAGGACACATCTCAAGGGTGTGCCCCAACAAGAAGCTCGATGCCCCGCGCCCCAATGCGCAGAACCCAGGGCAAGGCCGCGGAATGCCACCAAAAAACCAAGCTCCCTGCAACCCACCCAACAATGGCATGGGATGTGTGAATCACATCACTGCAGTAGAAGCTCAGGAAGACCCGGACGTCATGCTGGGTCCGTTCCTTGTCAACTCAGCACCTGCAACTGTCTTGTTTGATTCTGGAGCCACGCATTCATTTTTCACCCACAAGTTTGCATTAAAAAGTGGCATGACCCCTACACCCTTGAACAATCCCATGGTGGTACAAACCCCCCAAGCAGAGATGAGAGCCAAGATAGGCTATAAGGGAGTTGGAATCATCATTAACGGGGTAGATTTCCTAGCAGACCTTATCATCTTAAGATCACAAGGCTTGGATGTGATCTTAGGAATGGATTGGCTCATCAAGCACCAAGGCTTGCTAGGTTGTGCCAACCGGACAATCACTGTGACCAATGACCAAGGAGTCGAAGTTAAGTTTGCCTCCAATTCCTCTTCTGCTCAAGTTTCCCAAGTCAATTGTCTGTCTGAAGTTGGATTGGAGCAAGTTCTAGTAGTATGCGAGTACCCCGATGTCTTTCCTGATGAGCTACCGGGAATGCCTCCTGACCGTGACATTGAGTTCATCATTGAGCTCATGCTCGGAGCAAGACCCATCTATAAGAAGCCTTATAGAATGGGATCAGAAGAATTAGCAGAGTTGAAGAAGCAACTTGCAGAGCAGTTGAGAAAGGGATTTATCCGCCCTAGTTCCTCCCCTTGGGGATCACCTGTTTTGTTTGTGGCAAAGAGGGACGGTACCATCCGGTTATGTATTGACTATCGTTCCCTCAATGAAGTGACAATCAAGAACAAGTATCCACTTCCAAAGATTGAAGATATGTTTGATCAACTCAATGGAGCCAAGGTGTTCTCCAAGATCGACCTTAGATCTGGGTACTATTAGCTGAAGATTAGACCCCAAGATATTCTGAAGACGACATTTGTAACCAGATATGGCATGTATGAGTACACGGTCATGTCCTTTGGATTGGCCAATGCCCCAACTTACTTCATGTATCTCATGAACAAGGTCTTCATGGAGTATTTGGACAAGTTTGTCGTTTTGTTCATTGATGACATCCTTGTCTACTCGAAGACAGAAGAAGAGCACGAGCAACCTTTGAGGATGGTCCTAGACAAGCTTCGAGAGCACCAACTATACGCCAAATTCAGCAAGTGTGAGTTTTGGCTGCACAAAGTTGGATTCTTGGGTCATGTCTTGACCGGGGAATGATTGTCGGTAGATCCCGCGAAGATTGAAGCTGTGACCCAATGGCAATCCCCAACTACCGTCAAGGAAGTTAGAAGCTTCCTAAGACTTGCGGGCTGTTATCGCAAATTCGTGGAAGGATTCTCTAGAATTTCCCGGCCAATGACTCAACTCTTGAAGAAGGACAAGAAGTTAGAATGGACGCCAAAGTGCGAAGAAAGCTTCCAAGAACTCAAGAAGAGATTGACCACCGCCCCAGTTCTTGCGTCAGAATGCTTTCCAATCCGGTTTGAGAGGCCAAAGGAGTTTTCCTCCAATTCCTCTTCTGCTCAGTAACACCCCGAGAAGGCTAATGTGGTAGCAGACGCCTTAAGCAGAAAGGCTTGCTCCCTGAATGCCATGGTTAAAGGACGACAGCCAGCCCTGTTTGAAGAGATGGAATAGTTTGGCTTGGAATTGGCTACCTATGGTTATCTGGACAGCCTAGAACTCAAGCCGACCCTGATGGACGAAGTCAAGGAAGCGCAGAAAGGACACGTAAGCATTAAAGGCATCAAGAAGAAGATAAAGCAAGGAAAGGCCCCAGGATTCTCCAAAGACAAGCACGGAATTGTTTGGTACAAAGGCTGCATCTGCGTACAAAACAAAAAGGAACTGAAGGATTTGATACTGCAAGAAGCCCACGACGCTCTCTATTCCATCTACCCTGGAGGAACCAAGATGTATCAAGACCTGAAGGAAAGATTTTGGTGGCATGGGATGAAAAGGGAGATTGCCACCTATGTTGCAAAATGTGATGTATGCCAAAGGGTCAAGGCTGAATATCAGCGACCTGCTGGATTGCTCCAACCTCTCAAGGTTCCCGAGTGGAAATGGGATAAAGTCAGAATGGACTTCATCACTCGGTTACCTAAGTCAAGCAAGGGACAGGACTCCATCTAGGTCATAGTCGACCATTTGACCAAAGTAGCCCATTTCATTCCTGTCAATACAACCTAGAGTGGGAACCAGCTGGACAGCCTCTACATCAACCGGATTGTAAGCCTCCATGGTATTCCTAAGGAGATTGTGTCCGACCGAGGCACCCAGTTTACCTCGGGATTCTGGAGAAGATTCCAAGAAGCCTTTGGAACCAAGTTGTCGTTCAGCACTACTTTCCATCCGTAGACCGGAGGTCAGACAGAACGAGTAAATTAGATACTCAAAGATATGCTTCGAGCCTGTTTCTTAGCATATGGAGCCAAGTGGGAAGATTGCTTCCCTTTTTGCCGAGTTCTCCTATAATAACAGTTATAAGTCAAGCCTCCCGATGGCACCGTTTGAAGTGTTGTATGGACGGAGGTGTCGCACACCCCTCCATTGGTCGGAGATCGGAGAAGGGCTAGTCTTTGGACCAGATGTCCCCCGCGAAGCAGAAGAGCAGGTCCAACTAGTCAGAGAGCATTTCAAGGCCGCCAAGTCAAGACAGAAGAGGTACGCCGATTCACGTCACCAAGACATGAGTTTTTGTGTTGGAGACCATGTGTACTTTCGAGTAACTCCTCTTAAGGGAACCAAGCGTTTCCACGTTAAGGGAAAGCTTGCACCAAGATTTATTGGCCCCTTCAAGATCACCGACCGACAAGGAGAAGTTGCATACCAGTTGGAACTACCACCTGAACCATCTGATGTGCACAACGTGTTCCATGTGTCATAGCTCTGGAAGTGTCTCCCAGTTCCACACAAGCCCGATCTCTACAAGGATGTCAATCACCAAGCCATTGACCTTCAGCCTAATTTGACCTACTGTGAGAGGCCTATCTGCATATTGGACGATGCAGAGCGACGCACTTGAGTCCACAGCATCAAGTACTTCATGGTCTAGTGGAGCAACCACACGGAGCAGAAGCAACCTGGGAACGTGAAGACTACCTTTGATCCGAGTTGCTTCTGCCTCAGTGTGGTTGCTCCATTGGACCTTGAAGCCTAGTTTAGGTCCAGCCTCGACGTCCGCGACACGCCAAGTCTCTGTCACCTCCTCCTTCTCCCTCCTCCTTCCCCAGCTCGCACGCACGCGGGCCGCCCGAGCGCACTAGCGAGCAAGCTCACATGCGCGGTGCCCCTGACCCCTCCCTGCCCTCTCTCTTCACTCCACTCGCTATAGACCAACCTCACAAACGCCCTAGACACTCCACGACGAGCTCCCGTGACCTGTGGCGATGACAACGAGCTCGCCGGCGCACGCGTCTTCGGTGGACCATTGGCCACCTATAAAGAGGCTGCCCCGAGCCTCTCCCTCTCCACCACTCGCTCCAAATCAGCCCCATGTGCCCCCAACTCTCCTCCAGGACACCTGAGCTCGAGATTGAGCTTGAGCACCGCCGCTGTGGCTTGCTATCGTCCGCTCGGTACAAGCTCTCCCCGTCGCACCTATGCCTCGATCTGGAACCACCACATCCCACTAACCATTTGCCCTCTCTCCCTCGCTCTATTTTTAGCCGGAATCGAAAGGAATAGCCACCGCCTGACACTCCTCCGTCGTGCCTCCTCGTTGCCGGCAAACCAGGCAACTCCAGCGACGTCGACCACCACCACCTGGACAGCGACTCCATGCCGAATCCAACGGTGCCCTCAGCTCACCTCGTTGTGCCCTGCATCACCGCCGGCGAGCTTACCGGCCCTCTGGTCGCGAGGCCGAGATGACAGGCAGGCCCCGCCTGTCATCCTCTCCTCTCCCTCGCCCCTTTCTCTGTCACTAGTGCCTCGACCCCGCCTGTCAGGTTGAAACCTGGCGCGCGCGCCGCTCGGCTCGGCTGGGCCGAATCCCTTATGGGCTTGTGCACTGCGGCTGTTCTGGCCTAGTTGCACAGTGCCCTTTCCTTTTTTCTTTTCTGTCAATATTTCAAAATATTCCACTGGATAAAATATTTGTCCAAATTAAATAATTTCAACTCCTAAAATCTTGTAATAATACCACCTATTTAATGGTGTATATTTCATGCATATCCATCAAACTTTTCTGTACTGTTCAAATTTAAATTCAAATTTTAGCAATTAAATCCATGTTTGAAAATCTACTACTCTGTCCCTTTAGCTCCAAATCCAAAACTAAGAATTTTCCCCTTCTTAGCTTTTCTCCTAGTATTTAACAAAAATAAGTTGACATTTTTCTAAGCACTTTGGTTTTTGTGTTTTACTATTGCCTTATTTTCCCGTTGTTTTTTTGCGACAAATAGATCCCGTATTTGATGAAGTAGTTGGAGAAGAGGAAGGAGAAGGACTTGAAGGCTTCGAAGAACCAGCCAACCAAGGCAAGCAGCCCTTTGACCATGTTTGTGAAACCTTTTTATGCATGTCATGTTGCATATCAATGCATCGAAATCATGTTAAGGTGGTGACCACTTTGGTTGGTTGACTTTGTTACTTTCCTATTTAATATTGCATCAAGCATGACCCTACCTTCCTATGAGGGTTATGCTGGTGGGGGTAGATAGGATGCTATAGTAGTGGCTACACAAATTGGACAGGAATATGCATGGTGATGGAGGCAGAATACTTTCAAAAGACTTTTTCAAAAACTCCGTCGGGTGCCACTTATGCCCGAGGGAGATGATGAGTTGGGTAACCACTTGATGACGAAGTGGTGTACCGAGGCAAGTGTGTGTGTTGTTTTTAAAACGGATTGGTTTAAGTTGCGACCATTACTCCAACCTTACATGTACAACCACTCTACCCCTTATGGTATGGGGCATTACTGATTACTTAGGCCGATACTAGCATGGTGCTGATATTAGCATGGTGCTGATACTAGCATGGTGCCCACATTACTAGTGACGGGGGTGACTTGAGGTCACTCTCGGGACGGGGTCGTGCTCAGATAGGCAGCCATGACAATTTTCACATGGCACCGGACACACTGTTGGTCCCTTTGTGTATGTGTGATAATGTGAAGGGCAGAGTCCCACGATCTTTTGCTTATACCCAAAGGACGTGTACCAACGAGTGACCCTATGTTAGTGTCGCCTAGGGAAAGAGAGTGATCGGATGCTTCCCCCGAGTACTTGAGGTACTGCGGGATCATGGGTGACACGAAAGCTTCCCGGATCTTCTGGGTAAAGTGTGCAACCTCTGCAGAGTGTAAAACTATTCGAATAGTCGTGTCCACGGTCAAGGATAGTTGGGTAACCACTCTTTGGCTATGTCCAATGTTTACAAAACCTAGAATGTGTGTGTGTGTGGGGGGGGGGAGAGCTGGTCGAGTCAAGTCAAAAGACTCGATGTGTTGACTCAGTTGGAGATGACCCAAGCTTGGTCATGTTGATATCTATAACCTGTTCACATGGATAACTAGACTCTTATGATGCATGCTTTACAAGTAGGTAGTACATGGTGATGTCTACTACGCAACCTTCTTCTTGAAGACCTTGCTTGGCCTCCAAGTGCAGAGGTTTGTAGCACAGTAGCAAATTTCCCTCAAGTGGATGATCTAAGGTTTATCAATCCGTGGGAGGCGTAGGATGAAGATGGTCTCTCTTAAACAACCCTGCAACCAAATAACAAAGAGTCTCTTGTGTCCCCAACACACCCAATACAATGGTAAATTGTATAGGTGCACTAGTTCGGCGAAGAGATGGTGATACAAGTGCAATATGGATGGTAGATATAGGTTTTTGTAATATGAAAATATAAAAACAGCAAGGTAACTAATGGTAAAAGTGAGCAGAGACGGTATTGCAATGCTTTGAAACAAGGCCTAGCGTTCATACTTTCACTAGTGCAAGTTCTCTCAACAATAATAACATAACTGGATCATATAACTATCCCTCAACATGCAACAAAGAGTCACTCCAAAGTGACAAATAGCGGAGAACAAACAAAGATATTATTGTAGGGTACGAAACCACCTCAAAGTTATTCCTTCTGATCGATCTATTCAAGAGTCCGTAGTAAAATAACACAAAGCTATTCTTTCCCTTCGATCTATCCTAGAGTTCGTAATAGAATAACACCTTAAGACACAAATCAACCAAAACCCCAATGTCACCTAGATACTCCATAGTCACCTCAAGTATCCGCGGGCATGATTATACGATATGCATCACACAATCTCAGATTAATCTATTCAACCAACACAAACAACTTCAAAGAGTGCCCCAAAGTTTCTATTGGAGAGGTAAGACGAAAACGTGTGCCAACCCATATGCATAAGTTCACAAGGTCACTAAACCCGCAAGTTGATCGCCGAAACATACATCAAGTGGATCACGTGATATCCCATTGTCACCACAGATAAGCACATGCAAGACATAGATCAAGTGTTCTCAAATCCATAAAGACTCAGTCCGATAAGATAACTTCAAAGGGAAAAATCAATCCATTACAAGAAAGTAGAGGGGGAGAAACATCATAAGATCCAACTATAATAGCAAAGCTCGCGATACATCAAGATCGTGCCATCTCAAGAACACAAGAGAGGGAGAGAGAGAGATCAAACACATAGCTACTGCTACATACCCTCAGCCCCGAGGGTGAACTACTCCCCCCTCTTCATGGAGAGCGCCGGGATGATGAAGATGGCCACCGAAGAGGTACCGCCCCCCCTCCGGCAGGGTGCCGGAACGGGTCTAGATTGGTTTTCGGTGGCTACAGAGGCTTGCGGTGGCAGAACTCCTGATCTAGGTTATCTTCTGGAAGTTTGGGTATATATAAAAGGTGTTAGAGCCGGGAACAAGTCAGGGGGTCCCCGAGGCGGCCACGAGATAGGGGGACGCGCCCAGGGGGGTAGGGCGCCCCCACCCTCGTGGTGGCCTCGGGACTCCTCTGGTCCATCTCTGGTACTCCGTGGGCTTCTTCTGGTCCAAAAACAATCTCCGTGCAATTTCAGGTCAATTGGACTCCATTTGGTATTCCTTTTCTGCGATACTCAAAAACAAGGAAAAACAAAAACTGGCACCGGGATCTAGGTTAATAGGTTAGTCCCAAAAATCATATAAAAGTGTATATTAAAGCCCATTAAACATCCAAAGCAGATAATATAATAGCATGGAACGATAAAAAATTAAAGATACATTGGAGACGTATCAAGCATCCCCAAGCTTAATTCCTGCTCGTCCTCGAGTAGGTAATTGATAAAAACAGAATTTTTGATGTGGAATGCTACCTAACATAATTATCAATGTAATTTTCTTTATTGTGGCAAGATTATTCAGATCCATAAGATTCAAGAAAAAAGTTTAATATTGACATAAGAATAATAATACTTCAAGCTTACTAACAAAGCAATTGTGTCTTCTCAAAATAACATGGCCAAAGAAAGTGCATCCCTACAAAATCATATAGTTTGGCTATGCTCCATCTTCGTCACACAAAATACCCAAATCATGCACAACCCCAGTTTCAGCCAAGCAATTGTTTCATACTTTAATTTTTTTCAAACTTTTTCAACTTTCACGCAATACATGAGCGCGAGCCATGGATATAGCACTATATGTGGAATAGAGTGGTGGTTGTGGAGAAGAAAAAAAGGAGGAAGATGGTCTCACATCAACTAGCCGTACCAATGGGCTATGGAGATGCCCATCAATAGATATCAATGTGAGTGAGTAGGGATTGCCATGTAACGGATGCACTAGAGCTATAATTGTATGAAAGCTCAACAAAAGAAACTAAGTGGGTGTGCATCCAACTTGCTTCCTCACGAAGACCTAGGGCATTTGAGGAAGCCCATCGTTGGAATATACAAGCCAAGTTCTATAATGAAAATTCCCACTAGTATATGAAAGTGACAAAACAAGAGACTCTCTATCATGAAGATGATGGTGCTATTTTGAAGCACAAGTGTGGAAAAAAAGATAGTAGCATTGTCCCCCCTTTTTTTGGGCCTTCCTGTTTTTATTTGGCCTTTCTCTTTTTTTCGGCCTTTTTTTGGGACAATGCTCTAATAATGATGATCATCACACTTCTATTTATTTACAACTCAAAGATTACAACTCAATACTAGAACAAAATATGACTCTATATGAATACCTCTGGCGGTGTGCCGGGATGTGCAATGAATCAAGAGTGACATGTATGAAAAATTATGCATGGTGGCCTTGCCACAAATACGATGTCAACTACATGATCATGCATGGCAATATGACAATGATGTAGCGTGTCATAATAAACGGAACGGTGGACAGTTGCATGGCAATATATCTCGGAATGGCTATGGAAATACCATGATAGGTAGGTATGGTGGCTGTTTTGAGGTAGGTATATGGTGGGTGTATGGTACCGGCGAAAGTTGCGCGGTACTAGAGAGGCTAGCAATGGTGGAAGGGTGAGAGTGCGTATAATCCATGGACTCAACATTAGTCATAAAGAACTCACATACTTATTGCAAAATCTACAAGTCATCAAAACAAAGTACTACACGCATGCTCCTAGGGGAAGGGTTGGTAGGAGTTAACCATCGCGCGATCCCGACCTCCGCACAAAGGATTACAATCAAATAAATACCTCATGCTTCAAATTTTTCACACGACGGTTACCATACGTGCATGCTACGGGACTTGCAAACCTCAACACAAGTATTTCTCAAATTCACAACTACTCTACTAGCATGACTCTAATATCACCATCCTCATATCTCAAAACGATCATCAAGTATCAAACTTCTCATAGTATTCAACGCACTTTATATGAAGGTTTTTATTATACCCATCTTGGATGCCCATAATATTAGGACTAAACTCATAACCTAAGAAAATCACCATGCTATTCTAAAAGAATTTCAAAATAATGTAAGTGAAGCATGAGAGTTCATCAATTTTTTCAAAATTAAACCACCGTCGTGCTCTAAAACATATAAGTGAAGCACTAGAGCAAATGACAAACCACCTCCAAAAGATATAAGTGAAGATCAATGAGTAGTTGAATAATTATATAACTATGTGAAGACTCTCTAACATTTAAGAATTTCAGATCTTGGGATATTATTCAAACAGCAGGCAAAACAAAATAAAATAAATTGACGCTCCAAGAAAAACACATATCATGTGGTGAATAAAAATATAGCCTCATGTAAAGTTACCGATGAACGGAGACGAAAGAGGGGATGCCTTCTCGGGGCATCCCCAAGCTTTGGCTTTTGGTTGTCCTTGAATATTACCTTGGGTTCTTTGGGCATCCCCAAGCTTAGGCTCTTGCCACTCCTTATTCCATAGTCCATCGAATCTTTACCCAAAACTTGAAAACTTCACAACACAAAACTCAACAGAAAACTCGTAAGCTTCGTTAGTATAAGAAAATAAAACCACCACTTAGGTACTGTTGTGAACTCATTCTAAATTCATATTGGTGTAATATCTACTGTATTCCAACTTCTGTATGGTTCTTACCCTCCGATACTACTCATAGATTCATCAAAATAAGCAAACAACACATGAAAAACATAATCTATTAAAAACAGAACAGTCTGTAGCAATCTGTAACTTTCGAATACTTCTGTAACTCTAAAAAATCTGAAATAAATTGGTGGACGTGAGGAATTTGTCCATTAATCTTCTGCAAAAAGAATCAACTCAAAATCGCTCTTTTGTAAAACACGGCACCTGATCTCGTGAGCGCGAAGTTTCTGTTTTTTTACAGCAAGATCGCAAAGACTTTCACCCAAGTCTTCCCAAAGGTTCTACTTAGCACTTTATTGAAACAAAATCTATAAAACATGATTACTACAGTAGCTTAATCATGTGAACACACAAAAAACAGTAGGGGTAAATATTGGGTTGTCTCCGAACAAGCGCTTTTTTTAGTGTCCATTAGCTAGGCATGATGATTTCAGTGATGCTCGCATAAAAGATAAGAATTGAAACATAAAGAGAGCATCATGAAGAATATAACTAGCACATTTAAGTCTAACTCACTTCCTATGCATAGGGATTTTTGGAGCAAACAACTTATGGGAACGATAATCAACTAGCATAGGAAGGCAAAGCAAGCATAGCTTCAAAACTTTCAACATATAGAGAGGAAACTTGATATTATTGCAATAGGTAGAAACATATGTTCCTCTCTCATAATAACTTTCAGTAGCATCTTGAATGAATTCAACAATATAAACATCACATAGAGCATTCTTTTCATGATCCCCAAGCATATAAATTTTATTACTCTCCACATAAGCAAAATTCTTCTCATTCGGAATACTGGGAGTATCATAAGAAACTTGAATACTATAGATTGTTTCCACATTAAAAGAGTAATATTCAGAAAAAGGGTAATCATAATCATGACAAGTTTTATAAATATGATCATCACTACTTTTTATGGCATAAGTGTCATCACAATAAGAATCATAAATAGGAGGCATGCTATTATCATAATAAATTTGCATATCAGAACATGGGAGGCTAAAAATATCATCTTCATCAAATGTAGCATCCCCAAGCTTGGGACAAACATTAATTGCAGCAAATAAATTTTTAAATATGTCATTATCATCAAACATAGCATCCCCAAGCTTGGGCCTTTTCATATCATAAGCATAATCACTCTCATCATTAATAGTATGGATAGCACTAATAGTATAGCAATTATCATCATCACAATGTGTAATAGGAGCAACATCATTTGGAACCGATACCTTTTTACCTTTGCTTCTCCGTCTTTTCTTTTTTTCTTCGCATCATGTGTGGGTTTAATCCTCTTTTTGGAGCTCCTTATTAATGAGATTGGTTTAATAGAAGGCTCCTCCTTGTTACCTGATTCATGATAGGAAAGAATAGGAGGATACCGGGAAACCTCTTGCCTTTCATTAGAGTTCTCTTCATCTTCTATTTGTTTTCTTGTCTTTATGTAATTGGCAATATAAGGATTTTCAATGCAATTCACCGCAAAATACATATAAATTTCCTCTAGAACAAAATCTAGAACTTTATCAAGGACAAATTCTGGAAGATCCTTAGTTATATGTTTCATTTCTTCATAACCCAGAAGCAAACTAAGTTCATTATGATGTGCAAGGGAAATCAAGTCATCACAATTTTTGGACACAATTCGATCATGAAACAATTTGCATTGGGTATTTAAATGATCGTGTTCATTGAAAAGTTCACAAAGATGGCTAAGAAAATTTAAATTTTCAGCACAAACATCTAGTCTTTCTTGCAACCATTTAGTTCCTAAATACTTATGCCTCTTGCAAAATCTATCTTCCCTATTGGGTGTGTACTTGCAAACTCTATGCACTCCACAAAAATTGACATACTTATATGAGATATTTTCATCATGACTAGTGCAATCATCATTAGTACTATGCATATTCAAGGAGTTCATACTAACAATATTGCAATCATGCTCATCATTCAAAGATTTGGTGCCAAGAATTCTATGTAATTCTTCTTCTAGTACTTGAGCATAATTTTCCTTTCCATCATTTTCACAAAAGACATTAAAAAGATGAAGCATATGATGTAACCTTAATTCCATTTTTTTGTAGTTTTATTTTATAAACTAAACTAGTGATAAAACAAGAAATTAAAAGATTCGATTGCAAGATCTAAAGATATACCTTCAAGCACTCACCTCCCCGGCAACGGCGCCAGAAAAGAGAATGAGGTCTACTATGCAACCTTCTTCTTGCAGACGTTGTTGGGCCTCCAAGTGCTGAGGTTTGTAGGACAGTTTCAAATTTCCCTCAAGTGAATGACCTAAGGTTTATCAATCCGTGGGAGGTGTAGGATGAAGATGGTCTCTCTCAAACAACCCTTCAACCAAATAACAAAGAGTCTCTTGTGTCCCCAACACACCCCATGCAATGGTAAATTGTATAGGTGCTCTAGTTTAGCGAAGAGATGGTGATACAAGTGCAATATGGATGGTAGATATAGGTTTTTGTAATATGAAAATATAAAAAACAGCAAGGTAACTAATGATAAAAGTGAGCACAAACGGTAATACAATACTCTGAAACAAGGCCTAGGGTTCATACTTTCACTAGTGCAAGTTCTCTCAACAATAATAACATAACTGGATCATATAACTATCCCTCAACATGCAAAAGATCCACTCCAAAGTCACTAATAGCGGAGAACAAACGAAGAGATTATTGTAGAGTACGAAACCACCTCAAAGTTATTCTTTCTGATAGATCTATTCAAGAGTCCGTAGTAAAATAACACGAAGCTATTCTTTCCGTTCGATCTATCCTACAGTTCGACTAGAATAACACCTTAATACACAAATCAACCAAAACCCTAATGTCCCCTAGATACTCCATTGTCACGTCAAGTATCTGTGGGCATGATTATATGATATGCATCACACAATCTCATATTCATCTATTCAACCAACACAAAGAACTTCAAAGAGTGCCCCAAAGTTTCTATCGGAGAGTCAAGATGAAAACATGTGCCAACCCCTATGCATAAGTTCACAAGGTCACTGAACCCACAAGTTGATCACCAAAACATACATCAAGTGGATCACGTGATATCCCATTGTCACCACAGATGAGCAAATGCAAGACATGCATCAAGTGTTCTCACATCCTTAAAGACTCAATCCGATAAGATAACTTCAAAGGGAAAAGTCAATCCATTACAAGAAAGTAGAAGGGGAGAAACATCATAAGATCCAACTATAATAGCAAAGCTCGCGATACATCAAGATCGTGCCATCTCAAGAACACGAGAGAGAGAGAGAGAGAGAGAGAGAGAGAGATCAAACACATATCTACTGGTACATACCCTCAGCCACGAGGGTGAACTACTCCCCCTCGCCATGGAGAGCGCCGGGATGATGAAAATGGCCACCGGAGAGGGATTCCCCACTTCGGTAGGGTGCCGGAATGGGTCTAGATTGGTTTTCGGTGGCTAGTGAGGCTTGCGGTGGCAGAACTCCCGATCTAGGTTATGCTCTAGAAGTTTGGGTATATATAAGAGGTGTTGGAGTCGGGAACAAGTCAGGGGGGTCCCCAGGGCGGCCATGAGATAGGGGGGCGCACCCAGGGGGGAGGGCGCTCCCCCACCCTCGTGGTGGCCTCGGGACTCCTCTGGTCCATCTCCGGTAGTCCGTGGGCTTCTTCTGGTCCAAAAACAATCTCCGTGCAATTTCAGGTCAATTGGACTCCGTTTGGTATTCCTTTTCCGCGATACTCAAAAACAAGGAAAATACAGAAACTGGCACTGGGCTCTGGGTTAATAGGTTAGTCCCAAAACTCATATAAAAGTGTATATTAAAGCCCATTAAGCATCCAAAACAGATAATATAATAGCATGGAACAATAAAAAATTATAGATACGTTGGAGACGTATCACATGACATTGCACTAAAAAATTATCTTTCTGCAAACACTTCCTATTTATAGCTATATCATGCCTTGTCATACTTGTTCCAAAACCTGGGTTGCTTGCGAGTACATTTGAAGTACTCATTGGCTTGCCACTGGTTATTTAATTGGCCAGGCATGGAAGAGGAGGATTATGAAGAAGAGTACTTCGGTGATGAACATGCGAACTAGGATGCTTTCCCAGTCAGAACACATGTAGGGTTAAGGCAGATGGCATGGGTTCTACTTATCAACGAAGATTTCTGCTTCTTGAGTTTATTTGATGTTCAACCCTTGACACTTTATCTATGTAAGACTTGACCATAATGGTCATAATTTGTGTAAGATGGTATGTATGGATGTAAGACTCTTGTTATTCGGCTTCTGTGTGTTCAGTGAGCATTTATCTCTGGGATCACTATACACGTGCATTTGGTGATTTCGACCTATGAGTCGGGGTCCCCACAGCATCACCTCATCCCCTTTTAATAGTATTGGCTTTCCTATGGACTCAATGTGATCTTGGATCACTAAAATGGAAATGTAGAGTCTTGAGCTTTTGCCAATCTTTGTCCTTCGCATTTTGAGGGGTCCACATCTCTAGTCCATGCCATGCCAATCATTGAACTTCCTGAAATATATATCTTGAAATTATATTAGTTCAATGAGCTAGATGTTATTATTAATTACCAAAACCACCCGGGGATTAGTTGCACTTTCACCTTTGCTGTTGTACCTAGCGACAACAAATCAAGTGGTCAGTGCTACACTAGTGGCATAGAGGGAAGTCGACAATGAGGAAACCATGGTAGCAAGCCCAGTCGATGACGAGTCTGGATCACCCCCGGCAAGGTCAGGCCTCAACAAGACAGAAATGGTGCAAGCGAATGGAGCAGGGTAGCAAATGATGCAAAAGAAGAAGATGGCGCATCAACCATTATACTTTGTTAGCTCCCTTCTGTAAGGGGCCAGCTCAAGGTATTCTGGAGTGCAAAAGTTACCTTTTGGCCTGCTCATGGGCTCAAGGAAGCTGTGCCACTACTTCAAAACACATGAGATCACTATCGTCGCCCGCTTACCATTGCACCGTATTTTTAGGAATCCAGACGCAACCAATAGAATAATGGAATGGGCATTGGAACTATCAAGTTTCACACTCAAATTAGAGAGCACTTTGACCATTCAAAGCAGAGCCTTGGAAGAATTTATTATAGAATGGACACCAACACCTGATGAAGAAATTCATAATCAACTCTCCCTAGCAAAGAAGGAGAGAAAGAATGGATCATGTACTTTGATGGTGCCTTTTCGCTACAAGGCGTTGGTTCCCGAGTGCTGCTTGTTGCACCCACTGGAGAGCACCTCAAGTACGTGGTTCAGATGCACTTTCCTAGGGAAGAGGCAACCAACAATACAATAGAGTATGAGGGGCTCCTTGCTGGCCTCATAATCGAGTAGAGATGGGAATTAGAAAGATGATCATCCGTGGAGATTCGCAACCTGTTGTAAAGAAAGTTAATAAGGATTATCAAAGCCCACTCATGGAAGTGTACATAGAAGAAGTGAGGAAATTGGAGGAACACTTTTATGGATTACAAATAGAGCACGTCCCTTGTGCAAAGAACAACATTGCTGATTACATGTCAAAGTGTGCTGCACAAAAGCTCCTTGTGGAACCAAGAACCTTTGTACTCGATTTGAATCAACCATTAGTCAATCCATCACTGCGAGCTAGCAAGAGGAGAAAATTAAGTACCAACAAATACTTTTCGGCAGAGCTCCCAGAAGCTCCCACCAGAAACATTGCCGGGAACAATAGCACGACAGTTGGTGAGAAGTGTCCTCGCGCACAACCCCTGGCTCTTGCCGCTAAGATCAACACTCCAACGCATGAAGAGATGCCATTGGTCCTCGTTGTCGAGCCACAAGCATCAGCGTGGGCACAACCTATAGTCCATTTCCTTCAGACACGAGAACTTCCCAATGAACAAGAAGAAGCTGAGATAGTAGCCCGACAATCGAGTATGTACCAGTTTGTGGACAACATCCTTCACAAAAAGAGGCCAAATGGGGCGAAATTAAAGTGTATTAGCCAGGAAGATGGACTAAAGTTGTTGGTAGAGATACATGGAGGCATATGTGGCTTTCACATAGGATCAAGAGCCCTTGTCGGCAAAGCTTTCCAGCAAGGTTTTTATTGGCCCATTGCCCTACAGGATGCAACTGAGCTAGTAACCAAGTGTGAATCATGCCAGTTCCATTCAAAGAACATACATCAGCCAACCCAGCTCTCCAAACGATATCACTCTCCTGAGACTTTTTGGTCTAGGGGCTCGACATCTTGGGCCCCTTCCCCCATGTGACCGAGGGCTTTGAGTTCTTGTATGTCGCTACTGACAAGTTCACAAAGTGGCATGAAGTGGAGCTAGTGAGAAAGGTAACAACACAGCCAACCATCAAATTCTTCAAAGGATTAATGTGCCGTTTTGGGGTCCCTAACAAGGTCAGCACCGACAACAACACACATTTCATGACCCGCACCTTCATGCAGTATATCCAAGGCTTTGGGACTAAGATCTGTTTTTCTCCCATTGCTCACCCAAGAAGCAACGTGCAAGTAGTACGAATGAATGTTGAAGTGTTGCGCGGGATCAAAACAAGGACCTTTGACAGGCTGCACAAGTGTGGAAGATGCTAAATTGATGAGCTGCCGGTGGTTCTTTGGTCACTCGGAATGACACCAAATCGAGCCACCAGTCAAACACCCTTCTCCCTAATCTATGTTGCAGAAGCGGTGCTTCTCATGGAACTCATATACGAGTCACCTCGAGTGCTTGCCTATGAGATGAGGTACATCAAGACCAGCTGCGGCAAGATGACACAACGCTCCTTGAGGAAGATCATCTCCGGGCTGCTATGCATGATGCACGATACCAGCAAGCCTTGCACCGCTACTATGGCCGCAAGGTACATGCCTGAAGCTTTCAGGTAGGCAACCTTGTTCTTCGGCGTGTTCATTTAGCCAAAGGCTCAAACAAGTTGACACCAAAGTGGGAGGGCCCTTACCGGGTAGTACATGTCACCAGACCTGGCCCAGTCGATCTGGAGACCAAAGGTGGAATTAGAGTACAGAGCTCATGGAATATTGAGCACCTTCACAAGTTCTACCTGTAAGGGACAGTTGTTGGGCCCATCACCGGCAACACCTTTTGTACAAGCTTTGTCAACAAGACTTGTAACTCTTTGTACAAAGCCAGACGCATACCCTATGCATATGTCAATAAAGCTACGTGTTTCACAACACATGTTAATTCGCATGTTTTAAATATATGCTTTTATACATGATGATGTGAATCACTCATGTAACATGGTAAACTAATAGGCCATCACAGAGCTGTATCATTATTTTCTCCTTTCTCCTTCCTAATTTAAGGGCAAGGGTCCCCTCGCACACACGTTTGCCGGGGGCAGGGGGGTGGGGAAGTGATGCTATAGGAATCAACAAATGGTGCCCAGGTTGACATACCACGACAAGATGACAAGTACATCGAAGAAGAGATAAGTGGAAAAACTTTAAAAGTTCTTTGCTAAAGAGTCATTCTCTTTGTGTTGCCATTCTTTTTTGCATACGAGGAAACCTGTGTGCGAGAAAACTCTTGGCGTAAAAAGTTGCGGCTACGTCTTGTCTTGAGCCTGCTCGACGACGTGGATGGCTGTGCTAAAATCGTCAGGGGGGGCTTTTGTCGGTGGCAGCATTGTCGGTAGGCTTCTGGGGACCCGTTCCTCAAAGCAACCACAGCAAGTACGCGCCCTGACAAATTCCCAAAACACTTAGGAAGTACACTATGCAGATATAGGAAACAACAAAAGAAGAGACGCACTTGTTCATTTGAGCTTGACAAAAGCAAATGGATTTCATTAAAAATAACTTGATTACATTTTCTTAGCCCTCTTTACCAGGGTTTACATCAAGTGCAACTCAGGGCAAAAGGGGCGCCTAGGCGAAGCACCCCCGACAGGCCATATGATGGTGCTGCTAGCGCTCAGCTGGAGATGATGGTGCTGCCGGCGCTAAGCGGGACTCAGCGCTGTCATCCTCTGTCTTGATGCCCGAGGACCCGTCATCGTCATCTTCATCATCTGCGTCCTCCTCATCACGGTCGCTCGAGGAGGACGCTTCTCTATCGCTCGAGATCTCCGCACAGCACCCCATGCAAGCTCCTGGAACCCCGAAGAACTTCACGACAAGCACGTCGGATTCAACTAGCTTGAAGTAGACTAGGTGCCCTGGTCCAAGGCAACGCGCGCGGGCGAAGGATTTCCATTCATGTGTGAAGTACATAATGCCATTGGCAGAGAATTCAACGTTCACCCAAACGACACCATTGCAGTAGTCATCCATGCGCAGCCAAAACCCGAGCAGCAGGTCGACCTCCAGCACCCGAGCGAAGGGGAGAGGGAGCCGGAGCCCACTTCATGGTCGTCACGCAGCTCCAAAACAAATTGAAGTGTTGTGTCCTCTGTATGGCCTTCTGCCGGGGGTGGGGGGAGCGGCGGGAGGCGAGACGACGAGCACCCCGCTTCGGCCACCTTGGCCCTGAGCACCGCGTCATCCTTGTTCTTGACTTGTGGCCCCGCCGCGAGCACTAGAACCAGCCTCTATGACTACGGCTGAAGCACAAGCGTGCTGCTGGGTGGAAGCCCTCACTACATCGGCTGATGCACGACCCCGGCCTCTCCCTCTCGCCATGGCAGCAGCTGAAGCGAGGAGCAAGTGGAGGAAGAAGTAAGAAAACAAGGGATGATGGAAGATTGGAGCGAGGAGGAGAGCATGAGCGTCACCTTCTATGGCCTCCTTCTTATATAGGGGAGGGCACGGGGGGTGGCTCTACCCCGTTTTAGGGCAACCACCCTATTCCGCCAGTCCTGCGCTCTGCACCACTGGTCAGGCGCATTACTCCAATGACCGCCCAAGTTCCCCAATCCAACGCCCCGTCTCCTTGGCGAGGCGCACTACCTTCACGACCACCTCTCTCCACCAACCCCATGATCCGTGCGTAACACGCGTCGTGGGGGGGGGCTGCGATAAAGAGGGAAGTGATTGCAGAAATGGTAGATACTCTTTACCACATGCGACCGCGCCTCCAGCTGGGCCAGACTCGATGATGCTTCACGTACGCAATCGCGTCTATTTCGCGCGTTCGAACATTGGGCGCCAACATGACGGTGATGGTTGCTAAGGGGTAGCCAGAATTAGTCACGGACATAGGTTAATGAAGAAGTAAGGAAGAATTCAAAGAATAAAAGCCACCACTGGGGCACGTGCCCCGCCTCCGCGCGTCTATGCATTGTTAGGGCCTACCCCAACGATGCATCAGTAGAGCGTGTGTCCTAGACCCCGGGGCTCCTGTCAGTGTATAAAACAGGGCCGTTTGAAACCCTGACTTATGCACAGAAGAATAGTTGTTATTCTATCAACCAAAGAAGCTACAAGCACAAAGAAGCTGCTCTTCGTGAGATCAAGGAGCGCATCAAGAAGACCAAGAACCAAGATCAACTTGACTCAAACAGAAGAAGAAGCCAAACACCAGAAGCAGTTCCTTGCCAGCGACGCAGACCCGGCAAGGCGAAGGCCCGGCAAGCTCTGTGGACAACGAGCTCCTTCCTCGCCAACTGCCAGCGGTCCACCTCACCGAGCAGCTAGTCGCTAATCAGTGAGGTGTCGAGCCTGCACGTAGTTAGGTGAAGCCTGCTGGACACATGTGAGCACACCCAAGGGGTTTTTACCTTTATTGACACCTATATGGGTGGTGTGTCAAGACAATAGGAGTTAGCCAGCTAGAACGATGCGACAGCCTTTCCGGGGCTTATCCTCCTGTTGACACATAGCAGCACATTTAATGCTCTTTGTCTTAACTAGCAGAGTTAGGTATGATAGCATTGTTTGATGTCTAATCACTGGATAAAGACTATTTTGCCACTGTGGTAACCCCTTAAGCTATAAAAGGAGGGCCATGGCAACCTTTACAAGGGTTCACACCTAGTAGAACTCCACCACACTTGCATGCATAGCTGCACTCTCCTTGCACCTTGCCGAGGGAGAGTAGTCCTTGTACTTGTGCTTACACTCTGATCAAATACAACAAAGTAGGAGTAGGGTATAACACCTCAAAGGTGTCCCGAAACCTGGGTAAAGATCCTGGTGCCCCTCGTCATTCCTGATCTTTGTGTTGAGTGCCTCCCCTTGCCAAACCAGCAAAAGGGCTTGTTGGCCCCGTAGATTGCCTATCCACATCGACAGGATGGAAGGTGTCACGCCATTGGTCGGGGCATGTGGGATGGAGAGGGATGAGGGAGGAGGGTGATGGGGGTGAGGTGTGGATTACCAGACCATATCAATGAGGCCACTCAGTAAGAAGAAGGATCGTCAGTGAGGAGGCGGCACTGCAAGAAGAAGGGTCGCCGACGAGGAGGTGGCACTGCAAGAAGAAGGGTCACCGGCGAGGAGGCGGCGCTGCCAGTAAGCAGCAGTGAATGTTTCAACTTGGAAAGCAAGGAGGAAGAGTGAAAATGTGTCCTTTGGTGGGGGGAGGGGGCGAGGAGCTTGATATTTCCACGATGGCAGAGAAATTTCTCTGGGTGCCGCGAGAAACTGGTGCACAAGTGTGGTTCAAGCACATGCGATGGACTATAAACGATGAAGCTTCCTACGTAAGCCAGACAAGAGGGTGCACCAAAATATTTTATATCTCATCCCACACGATTCTTACTAGTAAACTATTTGTGGTTACCTAATTTTTTTCATTCTGATTTGGAAGATAAAATGGTTTTACTGGGGGGAAGAATGGTGTTTGAAGTGCTAGAACATTTATCTACAGTGAACATGCAACTGTGTGAGTGTCGTGTCAAAATTTGGAATTATTCTGGTTTTGTTTGGCCTTTTCTATACATTAATTGAGTTTCTAGGCATTTAATGTGCATAATTCAAATTCGAACTACAAGCACATGCTCCAATGCACCAAAGTTATGAGGACATCAATACCATTGTTACACCCACTGCCCCTGCTATTATACATACTGGACCAATTACTAGAGCTGGCGCACGCCAATTGAATTACCAAGTACTTTTGTTTCTTGCAAATGATTCTAATGTTCATGAGAATATGACGCTGCCTAAATTGGATACATTTGTGTTGATTACTAATGAAGGTCCTAGCATGGACAAGAGGGATGAACACTGGTGTAGGATCAAGCATGGAGATGAAGGCGCGCACGAAGGGATCCAGAACGGCGTTGCTAGTGCGTATATGAGCACTTTGAATCCTCCGTGATGACCTACAAGGAGATGGACGAAATATACAAGATGCCCCTTCATAAATTTCATCCATAGCTTATTTTAGGTGCTGCGTCACCTTATTTTTGGTCCAGGCCCATGTAATTTCGAAATACTGAAGTATAGGCTGTTTTTAGAGTCCGTATGTATGGGGAAAACACAGTTAGGGTTGGTTTCGGACCCCACCTTGAAGGGGCCACGAAATTCCCCCATCTTCCTCCATATATACATCCCTTAGGGCATCGCTTATACTTTGGGTTTTGTTTATATTAAATTTCTCCATAGGTGCAACTTTGCGTACTTCGTTTGTGTTCAACGTCCAGACGAAGGCGTCACGGAACCCCATCTTGATCAATAAAGCTTTTCTCTTATATTCGCAATATCCAAATTGCAATCTCAGTTTATTACTTGTTCTTCGTTTGCTTGCAGGAAATAGACCCTTGTGGTCAGGTTGATCGTGCTCCGGCGTGGCCAATAACCTCTCGGTGTTGGTTTAGCGATTTCTAAGGCACGACGTCTTCGCACGTTCGTAGTCAGATCGTCAAATTCTACTCCTCCAAAAACAATAATCACCATCTTATCGAAAGACGGGACATCTTTGCCTCTATCACATAGTTTGTTAAAAAATCACATATGTGTCATTGGGTGAATTTATAGGTCCTATGCAAGAAATGGGAATGAAATTCAAACATCTAGGCGTCGTGGCTTGGCCAAAAACATTGAGAAACTTGGTTTTTAAATTGCTGAAAATCCAAAACTCGCCTGAAAATCATGAAACTTGGCATGGTGCCATGACATGGCACCAACATACCGTGGTAAAAAAATTGTCCAAAATGGGACAAGTTTTGGTATAAGCTTCTTGCAAATCAGAGGTTCTCTCAAGAAGGATCGTGCTTCCAAGAGGGAACGTGTCACCTCCGTGTGTGCAAAACAACATACCCTGCCTTTTCCCACCTTGATTTTTTTACAGAGACAACATAGGCTAAATTTGGGAATTATTAAAGGTTTGTTTGGCCTTTTTATACATTAAATGAATTTCTAGGCATTTAATGTGCACAATTAAAATTTGAACTACAAGCACATTCTATAGTGCGTCAAAGTTGGTTGCAAAATCATTTATGTGTACTTGGGTGAATTTCTAGATCCCATGCAAGAAATGGGAATGAAATTCAAACATCTGGGCTTTGTAGCTCAGCGGAAACATCGAGAAACTTGGTTTTTTAATTCATGTAAATCCAAAACATGCCTGAAAAATCATGAAACTTGGAATGGTTTTATGACATGGCACAAACAAGCTATGGTAAAAAAATTGTCCAAATTGGGACAAGTTTTGGTATAAGCTTCTTGTAAACCGGAGCTTCTCTCAAGAAGGCTCGTGTTCCCGAGAGGGAACGTGTCACCTCCGTGTGCGAAACAACATAAGCTGCCTTTCCCCGCCTTGATTTTTTATAGAGGCAACATAGACCAATAGGAGTTTTGTACTAAATCTTCGAATTATTTCGGGTTTGTTTGGCCTTTTTATACATTAATTGAGTTTCTAGGCATTTAATGTGCATACTCCAAATTTTAACTACAAGCACATGCTCTAGTGCGCCAAAGTTGGTTGAAAAAAGAATTATGTGTACTTGGGTGAATTTCTGTCCCATGCAAGAAAATGGAATGAAATTTAAACATCTGGCATCGTGGATCGGCCAGAAACATCAAGAAACTTGGTTTTTAAATTCTTGTAAATCCAAAACTCGCCTGAAAATAATGAAACTTGGCATCGTGTCATGACATGGCACCAACTTGCTGTGGTAAAAAATGTGTCCGATTTGAGAAGGCGCACACATTAACAACCAACGAAGTCATTTTGGAACAAGAGGTGTCACGTTACAATCGAAAACACAAGTATTATCGAAACCATTGGCGTTGTACTAACCATTTACGTGATGCCACGCGTGCCCTTTTTTATTGGCTATGAGGCATCGTGTGGGGTATCTATTTCAGTATGGGAGGCGTGCGAACAGACCGCTGCACATGTTTATCAGGTGGCAAGCCCTTTGACCTCCATCCGCCACGCACTGCTCTCCCAACTACTCCACTAATGGCGCCCGAGCCCCTGATTAATTTATAGGCACTTAATGGTGTGGCTATGTCTCACTTGACTAAGATTTAAAAGAAAAAAAGGAAATTTGACAAGAATTTTTTGCATGGATCTTGATATAAGATCTGACGGACATATATAGCATCGACTGAGACTTAGCAAGACTGACATAAATATAATGACGATGGCAATGGATAATATTTTTGTAATTGTGTTACAAATTTAGGAAGAAGTAAAAAATGCCACATGCGGCAATGCCCGCAAGACACAACGGCAAGAAGAAGGAAGACACCCCTGCCAAAAAAACAAGAATAAGTAAGACACAGATTAGTTCTCGCGGCAAGCGACGATGGTATCTTTCACGTCCTCAATACATTTCTGGGCAGCTGCCACAGATTCCTCCACCAGCCTTTCGCGCTCGATGCGGTGCATGGCATTCTCGTATGTAAGTTTATTGATGATGATGCTCGTCTTCTTCAACAAGGCATTGGTCTACTTCTCCTGCTCCGTCCTTCCTGCGATCTGCGCCCTCCGCAGGTCACGCTTGGTGCGGAGCATGGCATTCTCATCCATAAGTCCCCAAATGACGCTGGTAGCACTATAGAGCAAGGCATTCATCTCCTCTTGCAGCTTTGCCCAGCCGGAGATCTGATCCATTGGCGTATCTAGCATCGCATGCATGCGCCTCTAAGAGTCCTCGCTTGCTCGCGAGTAATCTTCTCAGACCACTACGGTGCGGGAGGACGTCTCTATAGCATACATGGCACGACAAGACATATATGCTTCTTCTACAGTGTGGCTGGACCAGTCTGCTACTTGGACAACACATCGGGACCTCTGTGCTACTTTGGCGGCGTAGTGGGACCTCCGTGTTGCTATGGCAGCGCGGTGGGACATGGATACGGCTTTCACCGTGAGGTGGGACATCTCTCGTGCTTCCGCTTCCATGCTCGCCTCTCTCCCTGGTAATTTATTGACCCAGAACTTACACTGGCCATGACAGAGGCAAGGAAGGACAAAGAAAGACTTGTCTGTCTGGTGAAGAGGAGGGCGAGGAGGAATATGTAGTCATCATGGAGTAGGTAGTATTTATAACCAAGTAATACACTGCTAAGTGTGAAACTATTTAGGTTTTGATCGGTGTGAACAGGTTTTGATCGGCGTGAATAGTAATAGGGATGAAAATGGAGTGGAAACTTTCCAGTTTTCGAGAGGAAAAATGGAAACGGATAGGAAATATGAAAACGAAAATGGAAATTTGCAAAATGGAGTGGAAATGGACTTTTTTGTGCAGAAACGGAAACAAAAACCAAACGGCGTTTTCCGGTGAAACGGGCATGGAAATGAACCTTTCTGTTTCCGTGAATATGAAATATTCAGTTTCTACTATAGATCTATGGCTGCTTTGTAACCACCAAACGAAAAACAATGACCCGATGAGTAGAATGAATCATTCGAGGCCCACCTTCTACTACCACACATGTACTCATCTTGACCCCATAGCCATGTTAACAATTCATTAAATTTGTTTGTTTTTGTGTGTATTTCTCTATGATTCAAGGGGGTTTTAAGTTCCAGTCAACGCCCACTTTTGTTTCCGTGTCCGCTTCGTATTCGCTCTGTGTCCATTTCTGGTAGTATCTATTTCCGTCTTCATTTCCGGGGTTTTTGTATTTGTTTCCGCTCCTGCAAAACTATATGAAAACAAATGTGGTAGCACTTAGTTCTGCCCGTTTCCGCTTCGTTTTCATCGCTAAATAGTAATATGGAATGTGATGGGAAGCAAGCTCAAATTTATTGACGGTTCATATTTCGAAGTGTAGTATGATTCCCAGATTGCGTAAAGTGGAAATGGTTTTGAGATGCGTACATGGCGTTTGCACTATATGCACCACAATTGCCGATGTTAGAACACAACTTATTCCATCAACAGTGTGCGCTTGTTATTACGATCGTGCACGCTTCTCTTAATTAGAATATGTGCCCGTCTACCACACACACCTTGATATGTCTGACGTTTCTATTAGTCATGGCTAATCGGAACCATTTCATCCACGTGAAGTGTATGCCATATATCGTACACACCTCATATGCACTTACCGTGTCTATTGTTTTCGCTCATTGCAAATAGTTCAGCAGCGTGAACTACGTTGATATGGCCGGCCGTTTTCGCTGTGTTGCCTAGCCAAAAATAGTTCATCCAAATGAACTGTATGCCATATATCGCACACACCTTGATCTAGCTGACTGTTTTTGTTGTTGTGCTCATCGCAAACAGTTCATTCGAGTGAACTGTTTGCCACGTATAGCGCACACAATTCTAATCTGAATCGTGTTTGATGTTTCCGTCATCACAAACAGTTTGCATCATTTTGATGGCTTTCTTACAATGCCATTTGCAATTAATGCATTGCAAACAATTTCTGATTGTAGTGCCGCATTTGGACCATCCTGTAGTAGTGTGCTCACATCAATGAGAAAAATTTGACAAGGTTCTCCCAATCCAAAACATCGAATGCATGTCTTCTTGCGAACTTCAATGAGCAAACTTTCAGAAGGTTTAACCATCTAAAAATATCAAATGCCTATGATTGTGGAGTGGGCAGGTTTTGCCGTCGGTTTGCACATTGACATGTGACCTCGTGCTAAATAGACCAACAGTTCTTTTTGTGAAGTTCCACTAAAATCAACAAACTTTGCATGTAGCTTGTATGATTTCACCTTTTTATGTTGCAACGCCTTTAGCATATTGGCAACTCCTTTCTTGTAGCTAGGTTTGTGGCTCAAGGTGGCAATTAATGATTCAAGAACATTCGATGAATTGTGCATAAATATTATGGAGGGCACGAAAAATTAGAATATTATATGCAGCTCTGTTGTAATCAAGCTCCATCCCTACTTGCACAAATATAGTAGAAGTGATTAGTATGAAGCAGATTGTATTTAAATTCAGCGATGGCTGGTTATGAATTCACATTACTGGATAGTGTTTTCATTAATATTCCATAACCAGTGCTTAACACTTTACAGTTTAAGCAGGCACTTACATGATCCAAGTAGAACACATATTAAAAAAATGGAATTCACCAGAAAGAATACTACATCAACGTCGTACTTGCCCATCACAACAACAAGATGGGGAACTCTGAGTCATTCTAAGTAGAAGTTAGTTTGGTTTTGGGGGCAGTAATGTAACCATCCTTCAACTCCTCCTTATGATAAGAAGATATACGCACCTTCTTCTTCGTGGCATAATCGGAACTAGGCACTTCGCGTACTCCATATTCTTCTTCTTCAGAGAAAGATCCTGATGTGCAAAGACAAGAGAACAACTAAATGCTAGCATCCCTATTTGCTCACCAAAAAGAGAAGGAAATATTATAAAATGACATTACATTAACAATGGCACTAACTGATCAAATGTATACTCACTTTCGGTGTTCTGGGACCAGGGGTACCCAGACCCATCTGCCTGCGGCCCAAGGCATGGCCCACCAACAAGATCATGTGCGCAAGACGCTCGCGAGGTGAACGACACCAATACCTCCTAGGAAGGGGCCTCCCAAGGCTGCCTCCGGAGGAGCGGACATATCAATGCAACTGTTGGCGTTCTGGAACGGGGTACCCAGACTTGCCTGCATGCAGCCTTGGGCGTGGCTCATCCAGTGGCCCGGTATGGCACAACCCCTTCATCAACCACTCAAGACCATCATGAGGGGCCGAGCCTCGCGAGGCGGATGACGCAAGACCTCCCCTGGGGTGGCCTCACTAGGCTGGCTCCTGAGGAGCGGAGATATCAAGGCAAGGGGCACCTCGCGAGGCCCTCGTGACGTGAGCAGTGACGACCAAGGCCAGGCGGGCGCCAGTGGGCGCAGGGTGCCAGTTTCCTCTTTGGTGCTAAAGGAGCAGGCACAGACGAGGAGTCCCAAGGCGTCAGGCAAAGGTTTCCATATCGGTGCAACAAGACCAAGACTAGCAGGACGGCAGAGCGGAGGTCATCGCGGAGCCCACGGCAGCGTCACGACCAGAACCTTTGGCAGGCGAAGACCACCTTTTGTCAGGATAGCTTGTACTAGCTGTCCCCCCTTCAAATTTAGACATCGTGGGATCCCGTCCCGCTCGATATTTGGGAAGAGGACCCGGGCCTCTATATATAGGACTAGCCACCACCATAGAAGGGGATCGGATCATTGGACCGCCCAGACATCCACAACCTCACTCGAGCACAAGAACACCTCTCCTCAGGAGGCTGTTCTCCCCATGTACTAGTTCTTCCTCAGCCTACAAGGCAATCCACCACACGACACTGGATTAGGGTATTACACCACAACGGTGGCCCGAACCAGTATAAACAGTGTGTCCCTTGTTCTTCGGGTCTGACGAGCTAGGGCTAGGGATTAGTGAGTAGACTAGCTAGGCCGGAAGGAGAGATCTTCGTGCGCACCCCAGAGTTCGAACCACAAGGGTTTTTCCGGAACCCAAGATCCGACATTTGGCGCGCCGGGAAGGGGGTGCGCTGGATCTTTTCTTCTGTTGTTTGGTTCGTTACAACTCCATAGTCCCAATGGCCGACGATCAGGGGGCTCATGCTGACCGCTGGCGGTCTGGCCCACGCAGGCGGCACCATCCACCCATGAAGGCCTCAACCCTGAACTCCAGGCGGCCCCCGCACCGCCTGGCGCCGCCGACCGCGGATGGCATGGACCTGCAGCCTCCGCGTCGGCGTCACGGCATGCGTGCTTCGTGGCGCGACCTTCAAACCATGCCACGGCAACAACACCCTACACCCGACGGGACCAGACGAATACGAGGGCTACGCTCATCGTGGCGTGCGAGAGCTGTTACGATGCAGGCTGGACGAGGGCCGCCGCGACGTACTGCTGGAACGCGTCACCGAACTACTGAGCTGCACTTGCGGGGGCACGCCGCCGTTCTATTCCTCACTCCTGCCCCAGACCGTGGGCGAGGCACTGGCGAGGTCCCGACAGGCTCGCGCGCCCCCTGGGGTGATGGGGAGACCTGACGACACCAACAGGAGCGCTAGCGCCATCCGTCCGACCGCAGCGACTTCGTCACAGGTAGGAGCAAGTGCCGGGGGCCCCTTGGGAGGGTACGCCGGAGTACAACTCGGCGGCCGCCAAGGCCAGGAGCCGCAGCTGGAGGCTCAAGGCGCGGGGCACTCAGGCGGTGCCCCCGGTGGGGTGGTCAACGAAGCTTACGTGCCCCGCATGGTGGACCTGACGTACGTGTTCGGGGAAGGCCCTAATGCCTTCCTCGAGCCGAGATGGAATGGCGGGACACTCTAGGAAGAAGATTACCATGAATTGCCCAGCGGCTCCGTTGACCCCTTCAGCGATGACGACACAGCGCAGCAGGTATCACAGCAGCAGGCATGCGCTAACAATGGACTGGAGGTGAATCAGATCACGACGATGGTCGGAGACCTGAGAGCGGCCGCTTCGCCCTCGACTGGAGCAGAACGCTGGGGGCTGCGCATGGAGGCCCTGGAGCCACGGCCTCCCTCGGGACACGTGGAGCAGGGAAGTATGCGAAAGTAGGTCCTCTGCCGGGGTGAGCATCACCAAGCCTCCCCCCGGCAGAGGGCCCGTGGTCGCCGAGTGCGCCGCTGGCGTCCCCCTTGCCTCCTTGGTCCTGCCCTGGTTTCCGGTCGCCCCAACGGAGGTCGGGGGTGGCGCAAGGCGGGGCCCTCGTCTGGCGATATGAAGTAAGGCTCACGCCTGTGAAGGTCTTTTCTCGTGACACTCTCACGTAATAATGAGTGGGGTTGTACACGCCCCGGAGTCTCCGGAGAGCCGCCCTCGGGCCTCGGGGGCTCCCTCCCACGTCCTAGTGGCAGCACTTAGCTCCACGCTGGTGAGAAGACTTGAAGACTAGATAGGTGCCGGATGCGGCTTTTGCTTTCCTCGCCTTTCTTTGTAATTGGATTCGCCGCGTCTTTTGAATTTAATTTGAAGTCTTGCTCGTTGCTGAAATGGGGAGGGGAGTTTTTATTGATTTCTGCTGGATTTTGCCGCCTCTGGCTTTCTTGAAGATCTTACCCCGGGCCCTCCGGCTCGGGGACCAGAAGGCCAATCCCACTTAGCAGACCGATGTAACCTCCGCAGGACCCCCTCGTGGCAAGAGCCTACGCGCCGCAAATTTGCCGCGTAGTCATCCTGCCGCTGCCAGCAGAACACCCCTGGCCCTGCTCCCCGGAGCAGGGCCATGTGTTGCTCAGGAGACTCAAGGCCGCGGACCCCTAGCGATCTACTCCAGGAGGGAGGTGAACCCACGGCCTCGTAACCCGCACAAGGCCAGGTAAGACGTAGGTGAGTTACAACGGAAAATCAGCTCAGAAAACTCAAAGACACACGTCCCGGGTTCGGATTCAAGCAGCAAAACAAGGAAAGTGGAATATCAATTTACACACATAGGGGGCTCCCCCCGTCAAAACACTCTCATGCCCTACGGGGCCTCGTGCAAGTCCATGCGTGCAGGGTCATGGGAAAGGAGTACAAGCTAACCAGACACATCGCTCGCCACGCCATCCGAGTCGCGCTCATGTACACTGCCAGCGCTGTCGCTGGCCACGTCTTCACCGTCGTCAATTGCGCCGCCTTCATCTGCCACGACCATGGCCTCGTCATCATTGGTAGCAAAGGCCCTGACCAGAGTATCCACATGGTCGTCCACCTAGTGCGCCAGGTTGTCCCGGACGGCCACAAGCACTGGGGCGATGGCGGTGTCGAAGTCAAAGTCAGGGTCAATGCTCTGGAGGTAGCTGAAGACTCGGGAGAACGCGCACCCAAGGAGGCTTCGACTCTTTTTTTCAACAAGACGGCGGGCCCTCGCGGCCCGGCTCTCCAGGCGCGTCACAACCTCAGTGAAGAAGTCAAGATGGTCAGCATAATCCTCCGCGTGGGAATGAGGGGCGTTTTCCTCGCAGATGGCCCCCAGCGCCCGGTTGGCCTTCGCCCGAAGAGCCTGGAGCATGGGGGCATGCTCATGCCGCAGTAGTAGTCGACAACAAGCCTCGTCCTGGCTCTGTTGCACGAGAGTTGCGGCATCATCAACTTGTCGTCGGAGCAAGGCCAAGTCGGCCTGCGCGGAGGCCAGCTCAGCCTGGGCAGAAGACTGGGCTGCCGCGGCGTCCCTCTCGCGCTGCTCTACTTCTTCCAGCTTCACTCTGAGGGCAGCAGTCCTCCCATCAGCCTCCGCTCGTTGGAGCTCCAACTTCAAGTCATACCCCTTGGCAAGATCTGCACGGGCCTCCGCCACCTTCTGGTCAATTTCCTCCTGAACTCTGGCCTCGCGAGCGGAGACCTCATCTTGGGCCAGGGTCACGTGGCTCTCCCTCATCTCCAGTCGCTCGAGCTCAAGGCTGAGCTCCGTGGCTTCTAACATCAGCGCCTCCTCACGGCACAAGATCTCCGCCTCTTCGGAGGGTGTCCCCCTCATCGACCCAGGGCGGCCCTGGGCGCCTCAGCTCCCTCTTCCAAGCTGGCGTTCAGGGCCTGAAGCTCCAGCATGCGCCTCTCAGCAGCCTCTCGGCAGCGGTCAGCATCCCTAGCCTCCCCTAGGGCCACCCCCCATTGGCGCCACTCGTCCATCGGCTGAAGGCCCTCAGCTTCGAGACAGGCGTCAACTCCATCAAGCTCTGCCCCAAGTCGATTCAGCGCACTCATCGCCTCCCGAAGAAGCTCGCAGCAGGCGGCTCCCGGTCTACGCGCTGACTCAAGCGGGAGGCCAGGACCATTCTCGGCACCAAGAGCAGTTGAAGAAGCCTGAGAAGACTCGTCTTCCCCCAGAGGCGGGACCAGGTTCTCCTCCGCCCCAGTCGTCTCTCGGGCCTCGGTTGGGGCCCGGAGGGGCTGGGACTCGCCACTCGAAGAAGACACCAGGGCCAAGGTGGCCCTACTACGTTCGACGACCATGGGGGGAGCCCTCAGCACGCCTCCCGCTCCCCAGGTGGAGCTGCGAAGAAGGAGCGGCAAAAACACGGGGTCAACACGCCAGGCCAGCGCATCCGACCTCGTGGGTGACCTCGCGCCAGAGGTAGCGCATCGGCTGAGGGCGCCCAGGATTGGCGGGGAGCTCAGGATCGCAGGGGCTTGCTTCTCAGGAGGTTTCGTCACCTTGGTAGGAGGGCCCCTGGGGAATCGCGGTCAGGAGGGAAGGCAGCACCCAAGGAATTACAAAGATAGGCTACTCACTCGTCAATGGCAATGTACTTCCTCTTCTTCGATGGCCGGAAGGCGTCATCATTGTAGCTTGGAGACCTCTTCCTCTTGCGGAGAGGATCGAAGTTCGGCCGAAGCCGACCAAAGCCCCGGAAGCGGTCGGCAACATTAGGCGCGACCAGGGCGGCTCCGGAGGAGGCGCCCCCAGGAGCACTAAGCAGGCGGGCCCCCTGCCCCCACCTCGGGGCGATGCGAGGGGGCCACGAGGGCTTCGGCCTCAGGAGCGCTAGGCAGCACCAGCACCACATCCGTCCTCTCTAGGCGGCTCTCCTAAGCCCTAGAGGACGGCGCTTCAGGTGCCCTAGGAGACGCCGACGTCGAAGTAGCCGCGCCACTAGCACTTAGTAGCGATCGTCCCCCCGTATCCCCTTCCGGGATGATCGCCGCGACAGCGGCAGACAAGGGAGCCACGCGGACGGGGTTCTCGCGAGACCCGACAAGGCCGGACGGACGAAGCCTCCATTCGTCAAAGGAGGGCATCTGCCTCATGAACTCCACCTTGTTCGAGCAGCAATATAGAAGACAACCTTCCTGCGGCAAGCGGGCTGGCGTTGGGTCGCCTGTCAGGAGCTCGAGCACCATACGCCGTACCTCGCAAGGAAGAGCAGGCGCTTGGAGCCTCATGCAGTCCCCGTAGTCGGAGAAGGCCCACATTGGCCGAGAGTGGCGCTGGAGCAAGGAGATACGGCGCTGGATGAACTCCTTCACCACCATGGGTGCCGTCACCCCAAGCCTCTGCAGCCTGGTCAGCCGGAGCCAAATGGGAGCGAGCTTCTGGTCGACGAGCTTCTCATGGTTCTAGCCGGAGCTTGGGGCGGCCGGAATCCATGGTGGAAGCATCAGGGGGATGCGCATCGTCGAAAGGTCGAAGTCAATGCCCGAGCCGGCCGTTGCCGCGATGGCCTGGAAGGACACACATCCAGGGCATTGGAGCGTGTCTGTCAGATGCAACAGGAAGAAGTGGCGAAGCAAGGCCACGGAGGGGGAAATGCCCACCATGTCTTCGCAGACAAAGGCGAAAACAGCAAGGAGTACGACGGATTGGGGATCAAGATGGAGCGCACTTATCTGGTAGTGCGAGAGTACCACGTTGAAGAAATCGGAAAAGGGAGGGACTAGGCCTGCCTAGAGGGCGTGAAGGTGGAGGGGGACCACGATGGCCGACCTATCAATTCTGGCGCGGGAAGCGGGCCAAGCCACCGTCGTCCCCCCACTCATTGGAATCGGCGGCGAGTGTCGGGCGCACCTTATCAATCGTCTCTTGGTTGATAACCACCGACCACTTGGTAGCAGGCCCCCTCTTCCTTCTCTCGGCTGGAGGCCATGGTGGCGGAAGGAGTTGGTGTTGAATCGAGCCAGGGGAAGGGATCGAGAAGATGAGGAAGCCACCGGGCGTGGTACCGGCAAGGGAGGTGGAGTCGAGCAAGTAGCAGTGGCCGTCCAGCCGAGCGAGAATCGAGGCTGTATGGGCAAGTGGAGGCGCCCACGTCTTGCCAATCGCCACGTGTCAATCAAGGCCGCATACTTTTGTGGCCCACGGCGCTCTGCAATTGGCCCTTGGCTTCGCCGCGAATCCAAGCCCGAGTGCACCATGGGCCCGGGGCTACCATCGGCGCTCTGGGAACGGGGGTGATAACCCACAAGTGTAGGGGATCGCAACCGTTTTCGAGGGTAAAGTATTCAACCCAAATTTCTTGATTCGACACAAGGGGAGCTAAAGAATACTCTTATGTATTAGCAGCTGAGTTGTCCATTCAACCACACCTGGAAACTTAGTATCTGCAGCAAGATAGTTTAGTAGCAAAGTAATATGATAGTGGTGGTAGCTGCAATAAAAGTAACGATAGTGTTCTTGTGATAGTAGCAACAGAAAAGTAAATAAGCGACAAGCAATATAGGTAAACCGCGTAGGCATTGGATCGGCGATGGGAAATTACGTCGGATGCAATTCATCATGTAGAAGTTATAACCTAGGGTGACACAGAACTAGCTCCAGTTCATCAATGCAATGTAGGCATGTATTCCGAATATAGTCATACGTGCTTATGGAAAAGAACTTGCATGACATCTTTTGTCCTACCCTCCCGTGGCAGCGGGGTCCTAATGGAAACTAAGGGATATTAAGGCCTCCTTTTAATAGAGTACCAGACCAAAGCATTAACACATAGTGAATACATGGACTCGTCGAACTATGGTCATCACCGGGAGTGGTCCCAATTATTGTCACTTCGGGGTTGCCGGATCATAACACATAGTAGGTGACTATAGACTTGCAAGATAGGATCAAGAACACACATATATTCATGGAAACATAATAGGTTTAGATCTGAAATCATGGCACTCGGGCCCTAGTGACAAGCATTAAGCATAGCAAAGTCATAGCAACATCAATCTCAGAACATAGTGGATACTAGGGATCAAACCCTAACAAAACTAACTCGATTATATGATAGATCCCATCCAACCCATCACCGTCCAGCAAGCCTACGATGGAATTACTCACACACAGCAGTGAGCATCATGGAATTGGTGATAGAGGAAGGTTGATGATGACGATGGCGATGATCTCCACTCTCCGGAGCCTCGAACGGACTCCAGATCAGCCCTCCCGAGAGAGATTAGGGCTTGGCGGCGGCTCCGTCTCGTGAAACGCAATAATTCCTTCTCCTTTAATTTTTTTCTCCCCGAAATGGAAGATATAGGACCTGGGGGTACATCGATGGAGCATCGGGGGGCCGTCGAGGTAGGGGGCGCGCCCCCACCCTCGAGGACAGGGTGTGGGCCCCCCGGTGAGTATTTTTGAAATAATTCTCCGTTGATTTTCAGGCGATTCCGAGAACTTTTTATTCTGCACAAAAACAACACCATGTCAATTCTGCTGAAAACAGCGTCAGTCCGGGTTAGTTCCATTCAAACCATGCAAGTTAGATTCCAAAACAAGGGCAAAAGGGTTTGGAAAAGTAGATACGTTGGAGACGTATCAACTCCCCCAAGCTTAAACCTTTGCTTGTCCTCAAGCAATTCCGTTGATAAACTAAAAGTGATAACGATTTTTTTTGACAAATTCTATTTGCTCTTGCTGTTGTAAATATGTAAGCTAGCATTCAGGTTTTCAGCAAGATCATGAATGTCATCCCAAGATGCGATTCTATCCCAATCACGTGACACTTACGTGATTGGGGCACAACCGCATTTCGGGCGCTTAGCAAGATGGATATCATTACATCGTACCATTACATACATACATAGGGGATACAACATTGCATACAAGTCACATGAATACAACAACAATACAAGTATCCAAATACGGATACAAACAAGAAAAACACAAGACATCCATCTGCTATCCCAGGCTGCCGACCCGGAACCTAACCCAAGACTGAAGAAGAAAGAAGAAGAACTCCAACACAACGATCAACGCTCTCACGTCAAGACATCGGAAACCTGCACCTGCAACAGTTGTTGTAGTAACTGTGAGCCACGAGGACTCGGCAATCCCATAACCATGGGTAACAAGACTATCAAAGCTTAATAGGAAGGAAGAGGTAAAGTGGTGAGGTTGCAGCAGCGGCTAAGCAAAATATAGTGGCTAACTTACGAACTCGAAACGAACTCTGTTGGAGCACCAAACGAACTCCAAACGCGAAGAGATTTGACAGGCGGGTTACACACAACAAAACAACATCGCACGACAAGTCTCACGCCAAACCGGAAACGTTACACGGTCAAACACAAAAGTAGGCCTCGGGGATGCCACGGACACGTGAGAGAGCACCGGAACTCGAAACGGACAACGGAAAGGAACGAGGAGACTCGGACGGATGCAAGTTTTGAAAACATGATGATGCAAGCACACCTGATGACATGGCAAGATGCACACACAAGAAGATGACAAGGCACTGACAACGAATAACTGGCTGACACCTGGCGCACCGGTCTCGGGGTGCACAATGAACTAACCACATTCACAATAACTTTCAGGTCTCAAGACTACTCACATCAATGGCATAATCAACTAGCGAGCAATAATAATAAACCTCAGATGACAACACTTCTCAAAACAATCATGATATAATATAACAGGATGGTATCTTGCTAGCCCTTTTTGAGACCGCAAAATATAAATGCAGAGCACCTTTAAAGATCAAGGACTGACTAGACATTGTAATTCATGGTAAAAGAGATCCAGTCATGATCATACTCAATGCAAATTAATAGTAATACATGCAACGACAGAGGTGCTCTCCTACTGTTGCTCTTTGATAAGAGAATGATGACTCTGCATAAAGTAAATAGATAGGCCCTTCGCAGAGGGAAGCAGGGATTTGTAGAGGTGCTAGAGCTTGATTTTTAAATAGAGGTTGAATAACATTTTGAGCGGTATACTTTCATTGTCAACATATCAACCAAGAATCTCGATATCTCCCATGCTACACACATTATAGGCGGTTCCCAAACGGAATGGTAAAGTTTATACTCCCCCAACCACCAACAAGCACACTCCACGGCTAGCCCGAAACAACGGGTACCGTCCAAACCAGCAACAACCCTGGGGGAGTTTTGTTTAATTATTATGAGTTTGAGCATGGGACTGGGCATCCCGGTTACCAGCCATTTTCTCATGAATGATGAGCGGAGTCCACTCATCATGAGAATAACCCACCTAGCATGCAAGATATAGACAACCCTAGTTGATACATGAGCTGCTCGAGCATACAAAACATAATTTCATTTGAAGGTTTAGAGTTTGGCACATATAAATTTACTTGGAACGGCAGGTAAATACCGCATATAGGAAGGTATGGTGGACTCATGTGGAATAACTTTGGGGTTTATGGAAGTGGATGCACAAGCAGTATTCCCGCTTAGTACAGGTGAAGGCTAGAAATAGACTGGGAAGCGACCAGCTAGAGAGCAACAACGGTCATGAACATGCATTAAAATTAATCAACAATGGATGCAAGCATGAGTAGGATATAAATCACCATGAACATAAATATCGTGAAGGCTATGTTGATTTGTTTCAACTACATGCGTGAACATGTGCCAAGTCAAGTCACTTAAATCATTCAGAGGAGGATACCACCCATCATAACACATCACAACCATTTTAATATCATGTTGGCACGCAAGATAGACCATTATAAACTCTCAGCTAATTAAGCATGGCATAAGCAGCTATGATCTCTAATTGTCATTGCAAGCATGTTTCATCCATAACAAGCTGAATCAAGAATGATAAGCATTCATATTTACAAAAACAAGAGAGGTCGAGTTCATACCAGCTTTTCTTATCTCAATTAGTTCATCATATATCATCCTTATTGCCTTTCACTCGCACGACAGAACGGTGTGGATAACAATAATAGTGCATGTGCATTGGACTAAGCTGGAATCTGCAGACATTTAATACAAGAGAGAAGACAAGGTAATATGGCTCAAGGTTAAATCAACAACAAAGCATATGAGAGCCACTAAGCATTTTAATCATGGTCTTCTACTCTTAACCCCTAAAGAAAAGAAAAGAAACTATTTACACGGGAAAGCTCCCAACAAGCAAAAGAAGAACGGGAAATCTTTTTGGGTTTTTCATTTTTTTTACAACTACTACAAGCAAAGAAAGTAAACTAGCTAGAAGCTACAACTAATATTTTCTTGTTTTTCTGGGTTTTTCTAGCACACAAGGAAAAAGGCTAAGAAAAAGAAATTTAAACTAAACATGGATGGTACAGTGAAAGAGTGTGAGCACCGAGAGCTAGAATAAGTGTGTGAACATGAATGTAAGTCGGTGAGATACACGTACTCCCCCAAGGTTAGGCTTTTGGTCTAAGTTGGTCTATGGCCAGTATTGGCCTGATGGATATCCAAAGTTGTAGTCGGGGTCATACTGAGATGCAGCAGATGCTGCATGCTGAGCTGCAGCTCGAAGGCGGGTTGCCTCCATCATGTTATAATAGGCATTTGCCTCCTCCATAGTTATAGTGTATCTCCCCTTTTCCTGAAAGTTAAACAAAGTAGGAGCAGGAAGAACAATAGGGATGGCATGATGCTGGTTAAAGATTAGTCGATATTTGAGGGTTTGATTATCCCACTCTACAAACCGGTGACTAGCCATAGCATGACAGTCTAAATAAGCAGGAGGTAAAGGTTCATCATACGTGTGCACAGACACACCAAGATAGCGTGCTATGCGAGTAGCATAGATCCCGCCAAATAAATCTCCATGCAAACCATTATGGTGTAGTCTACATGCAACAATAGCTCCCAAGTTATATTGCCTATCACCTAGTACAGCACTCCTGAGAACACTAAGATCAAGACACACATGTGACAAGCCTCATCATTGCCGTTTATGCATCTACCGATAAAGAGAGCAAAGTAATGAATAACAGGAAAATGTATGCTCCCTGTGGTAGCTTGTGTGACGTCCCTAGATTCTCCTACGGTAATACTAGGAAGGAATTCTCTAAATTAAGATTTGCGAGGATCACTCATACTGCCCCACTATGGGAGCTTGCAGGCAACATTAAAATCCTCTAAATCCATGGTATAAGATTTATCATAAAGGTCAAACAAGACAGTGTGAGAATTACGTGAAGATGAAAATTTAAACCTTCTCACAAAGCTATCAGTTAAGCTACGGTATTGAAGTCCTCGAGGTCAGCGTTGCGCACATATGCGTAAAATTCATCTTTGATGCCTGCTTTACCCAAAAATTCATCTGACGGCCATTCACAAGGCCGCACATCAGCATCCCTTGGTGGTTCATCGTCCGGCTCACGAAACGCGAGCCTCGGTTCTTGCTTCCTTGAAGGACCACCTTGGAAGTTTCTCCTAGACATTTTTCTGAAATTTTTAGTAACTCACAATAAAAGTTAACCAAACTCAACAAGATTGATAGCAACGACTCCTATAAGTGCCTAGAGGCTATATCATGCATTAGAACTACTTGGGACCAAGAAAATTTTACATGCAAGCTCAAGAACAAGGTCACCACAGCAGCATAAATTTGCAACAAATAAAGCACTAGAACAAAAACTAATTGGACCAATGAGGAGTCACATACCAAGGAACAATCTCCCCAAACAGTTTGGTGAATGGTGCTTTGAGCAAGGAGATTGAAAATGGCAGCAAAATGATCTAGAACTTGGGTTTGAGCTGGTTGAGGATTTATTTTCGAGATATTTTTTTATTGCACGGATAAGTCTGGAAACAGACAGACAATGCTATTTTTGTTTTATTGAACCTAATTAACAGAAAGTAAAAGGGGGGTACAGAAGGTTTGTGCCATCTAGATTCACATATCCCATGTTCATCAAAAGGAATCCATTAACAAGGTTGATCATGTCTTGTTAATAAACTCTTTTCGAGTAACATGAAACCGGAGAATTTTCGAGTAACACTATGTTACCTAAATGGGGATATGTATGTCCCCAACAATAAGAATGTCATATGCCTTCTTTATAGTAGGAATAGGAAACTCAAAATCTCCAATAGTGATAGTTGAAGTTTTTCCAATATAATTGATACTATGGACCTGAGGTTGTTTCCTCAAAAAGTGTATCGTATGCTCATTACCATTGACATGAAAAGTGACATTGCCTTTGTTGCAGTCAGTAACAGCCCCTGCAGTATTCAAAAGAGGTCTTCCAAGAATAACAGACATACTATCATCCTCGGGAATATCAAGTATAACAAAGTCCGTTAGAATAGTAACATTTGCAACTACAACAGGCACATCCTCACAAATACCGACAGGTATAGCAGTTGATTTATCATCCATTTGCAAAGATATTTCAGTAGGTGTCAACTTACTCAAGTCAAGTCTACGATATAAAGAGAGAGGCATAACACTAACACCAGGTCCAAGATCACACAAAGCAGTTTTAACATAGTTTCTCTTAATGGATCAAGGTATATTAGGTACTCCTGGATCTCCTAATTTCTTAGGCCTTCCACCCTCAAAAGTGTAATTAGCAAGCATGGTGGAAATTTCTACTTCGGGTATCTTTCTTTTATTGGTAATAATATCTTTCATATACTTATCATAAGGATTTGTTTAAAGCACATCAGTCAAACGCATACGCAAAAAGATAGGTCTAATCATTTCAGCAAAGCGCTCAAAATCCTCATCATCCTTTTTCTTGGATGGTTTCGGAGGAAAAGGCATGGGTTTCTGAACCCATGGTTCTCTTTCCCTACCGTACTTCCTAGCAACAAAGTCTCTCTTATCATAACGTTGATTCTCTGATTGTGGGTTATCAAGATCAACATCAGGTTCAATCGCTACATCATTATCATTGCTAGGTTGATCATCATCATGAACATCATTATTATTATTATCACTAGGTTCATGTTCATTACCAGATTGTGTCTCAACATCAGAAATAGATATATCATTGGGATTCTCAAGTGGGTGAGCTACAGGTTCACTAGAAGCATGCAAAGTCCTATCATTTTTCTTTTTCTTCTTCTTAGAAGAACTAGGTGCATCTAAATTAGCTCTCTGAGAATCTTGCCCAATTCTCTTAGGGTGGCCTTCAGGATACAGAGGTTCCTGAGTCATTCTACCACCTCTAGTTACAACTCTAATGGCATTATCATTATTCTTACTATTTAATTCATTGAGCAAGTCATTCTGAGCCTTAAGTACTTGTTCTACTTGAGTGGTGACCATGGAAGCATGTTTACTAATAAGTTTCAGTTCACTTTTAGTACTAGACAGATAATCACTCAAGCGTTCAATCATATAAGAATTGTGTTGTAATTGTCTACCAACATAGGCATTGAAGTTTTCTTGTTTCACAATGAAATTGTCAAACTCATCTAAGCATTGGCTAGCAGACTTATAACGAGGAATATCACCTTCATCAAATCTATAAAGAGAATTTACCTTTACTACCTGTGTCGGGTTATCAAGACCATATATTTCTTCAATAGGTGGTAAATTCTTAACATCTTCAACTTTAATACCTTTTTCTTTCATAGATTTCTTTGCCTCTTCCATATCTTCAGGAATGAGAAATAGAACACCTCTTTTCTTCGGAGTTGGCTTAGGGGCTGGTTCAGGGAGTGTCCAATTATTTTCATAGCCTAGCATATTATTCAATAGTAATTCAGCTTGTTCCACTGTTCTTTCCCTGAAAACACAACCAGCACAACTATCCAGGTGGTCTCTGGAAGCATCGGTTAGTCCATTATAAAAGACATCAAGTATATCATGCATCTCAAGAGGATGATCAGGCAAAGCATTAAGTAACTGGAGAAGCCTCCCCAAGCTTGTGGGAGACTCTCTTCTTCAGTTTGAGAAAAGTTATAAATTTCCCGTACGGCAGCTTGTTTCTTATGAGCGGGAAAATATTTAGCAGAGAAGTAATACATCATATCCCGGGGACTACGCACACAACCAGGATCAAGAGAATTAAACCAAGTCTTAGCATCACCCTTTAACGAGAACAGAAATAGCTTAAGGATATAGTAGTAACGAATATTTTCATCATTGGTAAACATGGTGGCTATATCATTCAACTTAGTAAGATGTGCCACAAGAGTTTCATACTCATAGCCATGGAAAGGATCAGATTCAACCAACGTAATTAACTTAGGATCAACAGAGAATTCATAATCCTTATCAGTAACACAGATAGGTGAAATAGCAAAAGCAGGGTCATGTTTCATTCTAGCATTCAAGGAATTTTCTTTCACCTTATCTAATAACTTCTTAAGATCATATCTATCATTGAAAGCAAGAAAGTCTCTAGCAGTTTCTTCATCCATAACATAACCTTCAGGCACAACAGGCAATTCATATCTATTTGGAGTAGTTTCATCATCACTTTCATAAATATCATCAACATTTGCACTCTCCCTAACCTTAGCAATTTGTTCATCTAGAAATTCACCTAGTGGCACAATATCAGGCATACATAGCAGAAGTAGCATCATCAAGAACATACGACATATCAGATTCAATAGCAGGAGTAGGTGTCGCAAGTTTACTCATAACAGAAGGAGAATCAAATGCAGAGCTAGATGGCAGTTCCTTACCTCCCCTCGTAGTTGAAGGTAAGATCTTGGTTTTTGAGTCCTTCAAATTCTTCATAGTGATAAACAGATATAAATCCCAAGTGACTTAAAGAATAGAGCTATGCTCCCCGGCAACGACGCCAGAAAATAGTCTTGATAATCCACAAGTGTAGGGGATCGCAACAGTTTTCGAGGGTAAAGTATTCAACCCAAATTTATTGATTCGACACAAGGGGAGCCAGAGAATACTCTTAAGTATTAGCAGCTGAGTTGTCAATTCAACCACACCTAGAAACTTATTATCTGCAGCAAGATAGTTTAGTAGCAAAGTAATATGATAGTGGTGGTAGCAGCAATAAAAGTAACGATAGTGTTTTTGTAGTTTTTGTGATAGTAGCAACGAAAAAGTAAATAAGCGACAAGCAATATAGGTAAAGCTCGTAGGAATTGGATCGGTGATGGGAAATTACGTCGGATGCAATTCATCATGTAGAAGTTATAACCTAGGGTGACACAGAACTAGCTCCAGTTCATCAATGCAATGTAGGCATGTATTCCGAATATAGTCATACGTGCTTATGGAAAAAAACTTGCATGACATCTTTTGTCCTACCTTCCCGTGGCAGCGGGGTCCTGTTGGAAACTAAGGGATATTAAGGCCTCTTTTAATAGAGTACCGGACCAAAGCATTAACACATAGTGAATACATGAACTCCTCAAACTATGGTCATCACCGGGAGTGGTCCCGATTATTGTCACTTCGGGGTTGCCGGATCATAACACATATTAGGTGACTATAGACTTGCAAGATAGGATCAAGAACACACATATATTCATGAAAACATAATAGGTTCAGATTTGAAATCATGGCACTCAGGCCCTAGTGACAAACATTAAGCATAGCAAAGTCATAGCAACATCAATTTCAGAACATAGTGGATACTAGGGATCAAACCTTAACAAAACTAACTCGATTACATGATAGATCCCATCCAACCCAACACCGTCTAGCAAGCCTATGATGGAATTACTCACACACGGTGGTGAGCATCATGGAATTGGTGATGGAGGAAGGTTGATGATGATGATGGCGACGATCTCCACTCTCCGGAGCCCCGAACGGACTCCAGACCAGCCCTCTCGAGAGAGATTAGTGCTTGGCGGCGGCTCTGTCTCGTGAAACGCGAAAATTCCTTCTCCTTTAACTTTTTCTCCCCAAAATGAAACATATAGGACCTGGGGGTATGTCGGTGGAGCATCGGGGGGCCCTCGAGTCAGGGGGGCACGCCCCCCACCCTCGAGGACAGGGTGTGGCCCCCCCGGTGTGTATCTTCTTGCAGATATTTTTTATATTTTCTGAAATAATTCTCCGTTGATTTTCAGGCAATTCCGAGAACTTTTTATTCTGCACAAAAACAACACCATGGCAATTCTGCTGAAAACAGCGTCAGTCCGGGTTAGTTCCATTCAAATCATGCAAGTTAGAGTCCAAAACAAGGGCAAAATGGTTTGGAAAAGTAGATACGTTGGAGATGTATCAGGGGGTACCCAGACTTGCCTGCCTGCTACCTAGAGTGTGGCTCATGCAGTGGCCCGGTACAGCCCAACCTCTTCATCAACCACTCAAGACCCTCGCGAGGGGCCGATCCTCGCGAGGCGAACGACGCAAGACCTCCCCTGGGGCGGCCTCACTAGGCTGGCTCCTGAGGAGCGGAGATATCAATGCAAGGGGCACCTCACGAGGCCCTCGTGACGTGAGAAGTGACGACAAAGGCCAAGCGGGTGCCAGCGGGCGCAGGGTGCGAGTTTCCTCTTTGGTGCTAAAGGAGCAGGCCCAGGCAAGGAGTCCCGAGGCGTCAGGCAAATGTTTCCATATCGGTGCAACAAGACCAAGACCAGCAGGACGGTAGAGCGAAGGTCATCGCGGAGCCCATGGCGGCGTCACCACCAGAGCATTTGGCAGGCGAAGACCACCTTTTGTTAGGATAGCTTGTACTACCTGCCCCCCTTAAAATTTGGCTGTTGTCAGATCCCTTCCCGCTCAATATTTGGGAAGAGGACCCGGGCCTCTATAAATAGGACTAGCCACTACCATAGAAAGGGATCAGATCATTGAGACCGCCCAGACATCCACGAGCTCCCTCGAGCACAAGAATACCTCTCCTCAGGAGGCTGTTCTCCCCATGTACTAGTTCTTCCCCAGCCTACAAGGCAATCCACCACACCACACCGGATTAGGGTATTACACCACAACGGTGGCCCGAACCAGTATAAATCTTGTGTCCCTTGTTCTTCGGGTCTGAGAGCTAGACCTAGGGATCGGCGAGTAGATGGGCTAGGGCGGAAGGAGAGATCTTCGTGCGCACCCCAGAGTTCGAACCACAAGGGTTTTGCCGAAACCCAAGATCTGCAGCAGTGCCCGGCCTCGCAAGGCCCCCCGATGACGTGAGCCATGATGACCAAGGCCAGGCGGGCGCCTGCGGGCGCAGACGAGGACAGTTTCCTCTTTTGTGCTAAGGAGGCAAGGACGTAGACGGGTTCCCGAGGAATGCTCCAAAGGTTTCCATTCCAGTGCAACTAGACCAAGACCACAAGCTTGGCAGGACGGAGGTCATCGCCGAGCCCACCTGCGCGTCATCGACCAGAAGCTTTGCAGGCGAAGGCCACCTTTAGTCAGGATAAGATGTACTATTGCCCCCTTCAAATTTGGCCGTTGTGTCAACCCTTCCCGCCTTGTGTTCCGGGGGAAGAAGATCATGGACAGTATAAATATAGGCTAGACCCCAATACAGGAGGGGATCTGAAGCCCTCCCAAGGTGTCACACACTTGTACTAGTTCATCCTCATCCTCCCCGCGAGGCAATACAACAACCAAAGCAGGAGTAGGGTATTACACTGTAAGGTGGCCTGAACCTGGGTAAACCATCATGTCCATTCCCACCATTGCATTCTGGCTCGTGCATTGCGAACCATGGCCATGGCGAGGCATTGATTAGCTACGAGACAGAGAGAGCATGAGTCCTTCTTGCACGCCCCTGTGTTCGAACCTTCTTGGACCGCGGATCCCCGACTCCGACTTTTGGTGCACCTGGTAGGGGCGTACTGAAGTTCATCTGCTTTAAACCTCTTCATCCAACCATCGCCATGGCTGATGCTCGCCGTGTTCATGCCGAGCGCTGGGCTACCCACATCGTCCAGACGACATCGGCACACGGCGGAGCTCCTCGCCGCTCTGCTTCGGGCGTGGCCAATGCCGCCACTGACCCTGCTACCCATGAACAGTAGGACTCTTCTCTACCACCCTCTATGCAACACGACGGTTGCACCGCCATGCCTTCTCTCACCCATCCACGACTTCGTCTTCCCGTGCTCATCGTGGGCCGGTGAACGTGCAAGCTGCGCTGCTCATGGCACGTGAGCTGCTGCGTTACCGCCCCGGCGATGAGGGTTAGACGCCTAGCTGGGCCACATCATCGAGCTCATCAACGCTGCAGGCGAGGTCCTGGCGCCCTCCCACTAGCTCTGTCCTCTGCCATCCCGCGTGGGTGATGTAGCACATGGTGCGCCTCCGCCTCCTCCCCTCCGCAGTTACGACGTTGAACCTGAACGCGAGGGACGACCGCGTGAACCTCCGCATGGTGTGCCGACTAGAGACGTCGCAAGCTGCCGGATCATGCTCCAACCATAGCAAAATGCGCGCGGGCTTCCCGCGCCCTCGTGCCAACACCAAGGCCGGGCCGTCCAAGAAGTTGTGGCTCAAGGGCGCCAGGACCGAGATCCTCCTGCGCGCGCCGTACCCGCGAGCGCTGTTGTGTATCGTGCCTTCACCTGAGAGCTGGGCCAGGTGGTTTGGCCCGTCAAGTTCAAACCAGAGCTGCCTCCACGCTACGACGACATCCCTGACCCTACGGATTTCCTCCAGCTCTAAACGTTGAGCATCGAGGCGATGAATGGCGACATGTCATGGCGAACTGGTTCCCCATGGCGCTCAAGGATGGTGCACGCTTGTGGCTCATGCACCTCCCAGAGGGGTCAATTTCTTTCTGGGATGGGTTTCGCGAGCGATTCATCACCATCTTTTAAGGCACCTTGGACCTTGCCCTCACCGTCGACGATCTACGATGTGTGATGCAGCGCCCAGGAAAGACCCTCCGCAAGTTCATCCAACGCTTCACCAAAGTACGCCTGAAGATCATCTCAACTTTCACAGAGGGCGTCACGAACGTCAAGGTGAGCGAGGAGCTCGCCATCCATGATGACTTATGAACGGCGCTGGAGATGTTCAACCTGATTGACAAGTGTGCCAGGGCAGAAGAAGGTCGCCTCTCCCTCATCAAGAAAACCAGACAACGAGCCTGAAGACAAGAAGGCCAAGGAGGCAAAGTGCAAGGGCCCTGCCATCCTAGCGGCGGAGCCTGAGCTGAAATGTGGCCGAGACCGTGGTGAGCCCTCCAAAGATGCTCGCCCATTCTGCATCTTCCACAATGTGCACTCCCACAACACATGTGACTCCCAGGAGCTCATGGTGCTCCGCGTCGAGCGCTTTGGGCGCCGCCTCGAGCGTAGTGATCGTGGCTTTGGCTGTAGAGGCGGCCATGCAGGGGGTCGTTGGGACAACCGCCACCCTTATAAGGGCTGGCGCGACCAGCCTCACGAGGGTGGCTGGCGTGACTAGCCTCGGGATGGCCCCTTGCATGAACAGCCTCGTGAGGCCCGTCCTCCGAACAATGCTGGCCTCCCTCCGCTGCCACCGCCACCCAGGAGGAATGACGACAATTAGCAAGACAGTGGGGCTCGGGCTACCAGGAGCCACGTGCCATTGCGTGCATCGCCGACGGAGCTCACACGTCCGCGTCCAACCGCATCTTCAAGAAATTCTCCCGTGAGGTGTACGCGGCACTCTCGAAGCTTGAGGTTGTACGCCCCCTTTGGTGGTCACAATACGCCATCACGTCTGACTCCACAAACCACCTCAGGTGTGCTGCCACCGCTGGAGCACTCCCCATGCTATGCACCGAGACCATCAGCAACGTGGCAGTCACCGAGACCCTTATCGATGGTGGCGCTAGCCTCATTGTGCTTTCCATGGAGACATTCAAGACGCTCCAGCTGCCGTATGACCAGCTCATGCCCACCAAGCCGTTCTATGGGGTGACTGATGGCTCCACCACTCCCCTGGGCCAGGTGCGCCTCCGAATCTGACCATCACTCCGACTCCGAATATACTCAATATGAAGGTGTTGCGGGTCTAGCACTTGTGTCAACCAACTTGTAAGTGCATCTAGTGCCCCTTAGTGACTTTGGTGTATTGAAGACTTATAGGTTAAGGGACTAATGTGTTTATGAGTGTACACAAGTCTAAAAGTCTACGAGGAGTTTGATATTTATAGAGAAAGTCAACCCCTAAAAATGAAGTTCTTCGACTAAAGACATTAGATTTCTGAAGACTTTCTGAAGACTTTGAAAGTGAAGAAATTGGTGTGACCTCAAAGACTTGGTATTCATTTGAGGAACATGAAGCGTGAAGACTTTTGTTTTCGTAGTTTCATTTTCTCTTTCTTGAGTCATAGGAAACACCATACTGTGAAAGGGGGTCGAGGAAATACTAAGGAAAAATTTCCATGTGATGCTCAACTCAAAATCCTACACCTACCAATCCCTTCGAGTGAAGCCATTGGAAATCTCATACAGTTCAGTCATATTCTTCAGTGACAGAGACGAAGTTCTTCTGGTCTCTGAGGAAATTGTTCTGACTGAGGAGTTAGCAATTCGCCAGTGCAAATTTCCTACACAATGAGGAACATGATAGCCCTGAGGAATTTGATACTCAAATTTCCGACCGTTGCTGTGCTACGCGCCAGCTGTCCCAAAATATCTACCTACCTAACGGTCATATCATTAAAGGGCATTTATGTCTTATCATGTCGGGTTGCTCCCTAGGCTATAAATAGCCGCCCCCTACAACCACTAGCTAGTTGGCTGCTCCAAGATAAACTGACACTTGTCATAAGAGCAACCCATCCTCCGATGACTTTGAGCGAAAATAATCAAGTGAGGAAAAACCCAAAACCAAACCCAAATACCTACAAACCCAAAAGTGATTGAGCATCACTGAAGAGATTGATCCTGAGTGGATCTGACGCTTGTTACCTTTGAAGACTGTGCTTCTTCCAGACGGTTAGGCGTCATGGTCTAGAGCATCCAAGAGGAATTGTGGGTCGCCGAGTGACCGAGTCTGTGAAGGTTCGGAAGTCACCTGAAGACTTACCACGAGTGATTGGGAGAGGTCTGTGTGACCTTAGCTCAAGGGGAATACGGTGAGGACTTGGTGTCTTGGACTGTGTGTCCAGGACTGGGTGTCCGGGACTGTGTGTCCTCAGGTTTAACTTCCTAGCCGTCCTAACCAGATGTACAACTGAGACAGCAGTTGGAACTGGTCTAACAAATCATTGTCTTCACCAAGCTTACCGGTTCTATTTCCTCAACTCTTTCATTTCCTCATATCTGTGTTGTGTGCTTGTTCATATCTGTTTCAAGACTTTGACTGAAGACTTTCTCAATTTCCTCAGTTCATTTTCTTCAGTCTTTTTGTCTTCATCCTGTGCCATCATGTGTTTACGCTTTCTGTACTCTGTGTTTGTCTTCATTTCTTCATGACGACCATGCTTGTATTCTTCTATGTTTACTTCTGAGTACTTATTCCGCTGCAAGTAGTTCTTTGCTAAGGAATTTCCTCAACAACAAATTCCTTAGTGAAGAATTCATAAAAATCGCCTATTCACCCCCGCTCTAGTCGATATAACGCACTTTCAATTTGTATCAGAGCAAGGTACTCCCTTGTTCTGTGTGATTTTGGTTTAACCGCCTGGAGTTTTAGTTATGCCGATTGCAGGTATGATCAAGGTCTCAGCTGGGTGTCCTACCTTCGATGGGACGGACTACCCCTACTGGAAGAACAAGATGTGAATGCATCTTGAGGCAATTGATAACGATCTCTAGTATGTTGTGGAAAATGGTGTTCCCTCGGTATCACCTTCTCTGAATGCTGCTGATGTGAAGAGATTCAAGCAACTCGATTCTCAAGCGAAGAATATCATTTGTGGACATCTGAGCAAAGGACAGTATGGAAGAGTGAGTGCTTTGGAAACTGCTAAGCTTATCTGGGATAGGCTGTCCAAAGTCAACGAAGGAGTCTCAGCACAGCGTGACTCTCGAGTTGATGTTCTTCGCAATGTCTTCAACCGTTTCAAAAGACTTGACAATGAAAATGTTCAGCAAAACTTCGATCACCTCACTGATATCTCAAATGAACTTCAAGCACTTGGTGCCACTGACATCACTGACCATGAAGTGGTGAAGAAATTGCTGAGATCGCTTGATTCCTCGTTTGATACTCTAGCATTGATGATTCAAGAGCGTGGTGACTACAAGTAACTTGATCCCGCTGATATCCTCGAAAGGCTACACACTCATGAGTTCCAGCTTGCTGAAAAGAGAAATCTCTATGGACCGAGCTATGGCAGATCTGTTATCGTGAAGGCCAAGGTCATCTCTGAATCTGAAGGTGAAGATTCTGGCAGTAGCCTTGGTGATCCTGAAGAACTAAGCCAGGAGCTAGCATTGCTCGTGAAGAAATTCCAAAGGTTCTCAAAACATGGTCTGATAGAGGCAAAGGGGCCCGATCTTTCGATGAGATGGTAACTATCGATTTGGTGGAGATGACTTTGACGATCTGACTACAAACGTGCACGACGTTGCGCCTTAGCAATCGCTAAACCAATCTCCAGGGGTTACTGACGATGCCAGAAGCACGATCAGCCTGACCACGAAGGTCTATTCCTGCATGCAATCGAAGAACAAGCAAGAATATGATAAAGCAATCTGAATATTGCAAATATAAATGATGTATTGATAAAGGTGGGGATCCGTAAGAGGTATTGGTCTGGTCGTTTGACACAAACGAAGTATACGAAGTTGCAATGGCTAACTTTTGACTAAACAAATCCCAAAGAAAAAGCTACTAGATGGATCTACTTATATAGGAGCAAGGGGTGGCGGCCAAGGAGGTGGAAGGACGTCCCAAGGCAGCCTAAAACTAACCCTAGGTCGTACAAGGCTCATAGGCCCAAGTGGAGGTGATGTAACACCTTTGGACTTGTAGTTTGACTCGGATTCTGCTGGAGCGTCCGATTGTTTCGTCGGTATCTCAACGCTCCGAGCGAATTTGAAGGTGATTCCAATTGGGTTGGAAAGTGTACGAAATCTAGTTTCCAACAAAAAAAGAATCACCCAATTCGGAGTCCGTATGAAGGAGTTCTTGCCGTTTTTGATTCAGGTATGTCTGTGCAGTCCGAATCTGGATGCAGAACGTGAGAGACTTGGACTCTATCTTCTCTTGGCCCAAAAGTGACGTGAGAGAACTTTTTGAACAGCACCTAAACTTCTCTTTTTCCCTTATCTTCATATGTGGATTGTACAAATGTCTCATACACCTGGAATTAGACATGGCACAAAAGTCTGTGAAGTATTTTTGTCCTGGATAACATAAATAAATTGTTGCATAGTTTGCATTAGAAATCACCTCACAAATATACATGTATGCAATATTTTTGGTCGTATCCAAGGTAGTCATGTCCTCATCATCCTCCCTTTTTTGAAAATAAAGCCTTCCTCGGCGCTGCTTAATCTGAAATGTGGGTAAGAAAATAGACAAGGTGTACATGTTGTATATGTATATGTCATCCATTTTTACTTCCCTTAATTTTCGCACATATGACACATGTATAGATGAGTAACTTCCGTAGTTCATAAAATATAAAGCCAAAATATTATCACAAGAAGTAGAAGGCATGAAAATATTGCAACTCAGTTTGCACAAATAAGTGAAGCTCTTATTCATATCAAAATATTGACAATGTTCATCATTAAACCATCCCAACATTGGTGAATAAACCTTACTTGCATGAAATTCACAGGCTACAACATGCCTAAATAAGAAAACATGCAATAAGTCATTTGACATAGAATCGTCCCCAAGATTAGAGGTCATATCAAAATGATTAAACATTGGCACAATAATTTTCACACGTATTTGATCCAAATCTGATTTATTCCCTGATTCAAATGGTTCTTTCGCATCAATAGTTAATTCAATTGGTTCACTCACAATTGTTTGATCACATGGCAAAGTCAAATCACAAACATATTCCTCTAAAATAGTTGGTGTGATCAAAGTAGTGGATAGCTCATCGCATGGTTCATTTAAATTGACAAGGCATTCATCATACTCATGTGGAGGTGGAAGATCGGTACCTTTGTCATTACCTCTTATGATCAACTCAGATGATGTAGGCACTGTCAGAGGTGATGTGTCACATGGTGGAGGTGATGTAGTCCTCACAACAACGGATGTGTCTATCATAGTACGCCTAGTAGTGGAAGGAACAACCGTATCATCTCTGGGAATGTGCACCTGGCGCTTATTCTCCTTATGGACAATACGTCGTTTTATTTCCTGTTCAGCACTACAAGCAAGACAAAACAAATGGTCCATAGGATAACACTCTTCATGAATTAGCATCTCCTGAATATCACGGTTTAATCCTCCCCAAAATCTATCCATAAAATCATCTTCACTTTCCTCTAAAAAGGAGTGCAACAAGGTAGTTCGTAAATCATCATAATATTTTGTTACGGTGTCACTACCTTGTTTCAAATGTTGTAGTTTTTTAATCATGCCACGAGTATAATAAACATGGACAAATCTATCTCTCATCACAAGTTTTAAATCATCCCAAGTAGTAGGTACATGATTAGGGTATAACCGACAATATTCACTCAACCAAACTAAAGCATAACCAGTGAAAGAACCAACCGCAACCTTAATTTTTTTACGTTCATCAAAACTATGGGAAGGAAATATATTATTGATGTTGAACTCCCATTCAATATATAAATCAGGTTTAAAACGACCATGAAAAGGTGGCATGGAAATAAGAACCTGTTTGTGCGCATTCTGATGTCTTTGTACCTCTTGTGATGGTGGTTGTATTTTCTGAGGTGATAACACATCTCCCATGATCGATGAAGCCCAACTGACTCTTGAACCTGCCATGATTAGTAGAAACAAGAAACAAAATCCAAAAATAATGTTCCTATGAACTACTATGATGTGGTGGTAAAGCGCTCACAGTAAAGCAAATATCAATATCTTACAAGTTCTTACCATGCAGTAGGTGGTGATAGGCAACCAGCGGTGTCAAATAACTCCAAAGATTGAGTAAAGCGATTGCCACGTGAATGTACGTAAACACGGTGTAGAAATATGTGGAGCTGGGTTGGTTTATGTATGGTAGCAAAAGATTAGCAATGATCAATTCAGAGATGCAATGTTGAATAAACGCTCAACGACGGTACTGTGCTGGTCCTAGGCTAGACCGGACTAGAGACGCGAGCCTAGAACACTAATGATGTCACGGTGAAGCACAACTAGCATCAATAAAGGATACGAATTAGCTCTGGACAGCAAGATATAAGTGAAGATCACAACGGCAGTAAAGATAATGATGAAAACAACTGCCAAGCAGAATATACAACAACACTCTCTCCAACTTTCTTTTCCTTCTTTTTCTTTTTCTTTTTTCTCACACTTTTTTTTTCTTTCTCTCCTTTTTTTTTACTTTTTTTTTCTCTGTCTTTTTTTTCTTTCTCCCTCTTTCCAAGACAAACTAGATAAGATGCAGATTGGATCAAGCAAAGATGTGAACAACTTCAACTATGATTGTGACAATGAACGATGGGTTACACGAGGTGGAAATTGATGGATGAGGTGGTGGACAGCGGAATGGATAACGATGCAGCGGCGACGTGACTAATGTGAACAGAACTCGAAACTCTAACGAACTAGACACTAAGACCAGCAACTCGACACGACGATGCAACCGATAATTCAATAATGCAAACAATGAAAAGATTATGCAATGGCTCAGACTGGTTCGGATATGATGAACTAACCCTATTTTTTTTTGGCTTTTTCGTGGACTGTAGGTATGAAGAACAAACTCGATCGAAACTATGAAAAACTGTAAAATCTCACCGAGCAACCTGAAAATCTGATACCACTTGATAGAGGCAAAGGGGCCCGATCTTTCGATGAGATGGTAACTATCGATTTGGTGGAGATGACTTTGACGATCCGACTACAATCACTAAACCAATCTCCAGGGGTTACTGACGATGCCAGAAGCACGATCAGCCTGACCACGAAGGTCTATTCCTGCATGCAATCGAAGAACAAGCAAGAATATGATAAAGCAATCTGAATATTGCAAATATAAATGATTTATTGTTAAAGGTGGGGATCCGTAAGCGGTCTTGGTCTGATCGTTGGACACAAACGAAGTACACGAAGTTGCAATGGCTAACTTTTGACTAAACAAATCCCAAAGAAAAAGCTACTAGATGGATCTACTTATATAGGAGCAAGGGGTGGCGGCCAAGGAGGTGGAAGGACGTCCCAAGGCAGCCTAAAACTAACCCTAGGTCGTACAAGGCTCATGGGCCCAAGTGGAGGTGATGTAACGCCTTTGGACTTGTAGTTTGACTCGGATTCTGCTGGAGCGTAAGATTGTTTCATCGGTATCTCAATGCTCCGGGTGAATTTGAAGGTGATTCCAATTGAGTTGGAAAGTGTACGAAATCTAGTTTCGAACAAAAAAAGAATCACTCAATTCGGAGTCCGTATGAAGGAGTTCTTGCCGTTTTGAGTCAGGTATGTCTGTGCAGTCCGAATCTGGATGCAGAACGTGAGAGACTTGGACTCTATCTTCTCTTGGCCCAAAAGTGACGTGAGAGAACTTTTTGAACAGCACCTAAACTTCTCTTTTTCCCTTATCTTCATATGTGGATTGTACAAATGTCCCATACACCTGGAATTAGACATGGCAAAAAAGTCTGTGAAGTATTTTTGTCCTGGATAACATAAATAAATTATTGCATAGTTTGCATTAGAAATCACCTCACAAATATACATGTATGCAATATTTTTGGTCGTATCCAAGGTAGTCATGTCCTCATCATGGTCACTTTTGAAAGTTCTCAATGAGAAATGATTCCTCATCCAGTGACTACAATAAGAGGTTATGTCACAAATGCAAGAAGCCTGGTCACTACATTCAAGATTGTCCTCAGTGGGAAAAGGAATCTAAGAAGAAGAAATACAAGGATTATAGTTACGATGATGCAAAGAAGAAGAAGAAATCGTCAAAATCTTCGTCATCAAAATCCTCAGAGTCTTCATCTCACAAGAAGAACAGCTCCAAGAACGCTCGGGCATTCATTGGCAAGGAAATGGACTCTGAAGCTCAATCTGAGGATCATGAGGAGGAGGAGGAATCTGAGGAATCCGAGTCTGGTGTGGCAAGTCTAGCTCTCGCTACTACATTCGCCAGCAAGTCTATCTTCAACACTGAATAAAATGGTTTCACCAACAAGGCTGATGAAGACAATGATGACTATGCTCCCACATATTGCTTCATGGCAAAGGGTACCAAGGTACTCAAATATACCTCCTCTGAATCTAGTGAAAATGAATCTGATGAAAACCTTAAGCCCAGCTACTCTAATCTCGCTAAGATTGATGTACAACAACAAAAGTCTCTTGATAAGGTTCAAAACATGCTAGATAAAAGTTATGATATGTTGGGTGAAGAAATGGATCGATCTAAAATCTTGACTGAAAATCTTCAGAGACTTCAGTCCAAATATGATAACCTTCAAGGTCATCATAACACTCTCTTGTCTGATCATGAGAAGCTTTCTTATGAATTTCTTCAAAGAAAGCAAGATCTTGAAAAGCTCAGAGTGAGTTATGAAGATCTTCGGAAGGAGCGCGATTCATTACTTGCTCAACAAATCAGCGCTTCTCAGGAAGAATTCATTCCTCCATGCTTGAAATGCATTGAACGAGAAACTGCTAATTCTTCACCTGAATGTTCGAATGCTTCTAATGCTACAAATTCTTCAACTATCTCTACTATCACTAATTCCTCATCTGAGGACATTGCTAGTATCACTTATAATACAGGGCTGAAGGAATTGTACATGACATGCATGTACAAAAGCCTCAAAGGGCATCAGACTCTTTGTGATGTGCTTAAAAAGCAAATCCTCAGCAGGAACCCTAGGAAAGAGGGTATTGCCTTTGAGAGGAAACTTATTGCTGATGGTTCATATTGGAAGCCTGAGCAGTATCCCAAAACCTCATGGATTGCTGCAAAGGGACCTCCAGTTGATCCATCCAATTTATCTTGCTTTACATGTAAATCACCTCATTCTTCTGATTAATCATTTGACTCCAACTATAAACTATTCAAAAATCAGAATGGTGAAGTATTTGCTAGATATGTTGGAACTAACTGCAGGAATGGTCCCCCTATGAAGAAAATCTGGGTCCCTAAGAGGCACCTTGAAAATCTTCAAGTGAATGTCCTCATGACACCTTGTGTGAGGAATAGGAACCCCATATCCAATTCTTCATATGGATCAAAATCTTCAGATGGATTCAATTCCTCATATGGATCAAATTCCTCAAAAGGATCAAAGTCCTCATATGAATATCATCGTGCTAACAACTCTGTTTTGCAGGGAAGAGCTAAGGGCTATGAATATGAGCATTATTCTTCTAACCATTATGTTCATAAGTCCTCAAAGAATTACTTTGCTTATTCATATGCTTATCCTAACTCCTCTTATGTGAAACGAAATGGGTTGGCGTCTATGCCACCTTTTTCATATGGAGCTCGCAGAGTGATGAACTCTTTGCCACCCCTTCAGATGTGGGTGGTGAAGAAAAAGAACTAATCTCTTCTGCAGGGTCAGGTCTCCACATGTACTCAAACGTCTGAAGAATTTGCTGGTGACCTAAAAGCTGCCTGAAAGGATGCATGCTAATCATGAAGAAATGAACTCTCATTTCTCACGTCCTCATACTACTTTATCTGTTGCATTGCTTGATGAAATTGATCTGATGATTTGATGCAATATTCTTCACTGATGAAGTATATGAGTTTGTAAGCTGCACTAATTCATCTGCAGGATGATCAACCCAAAGCCTCTGAGTGGGTCCTCTATAGTGGATGCACAAATCACATGACTGGTGACAAGAATATTTTGATGGATGCTTCCTTATCACCATCTCATATGAAGCATATCATCTTCGCTGACAAAGGCAAAAGTCAGGTATTGCGTCTAGGTAAGATTGCGATCTCAAAGGACCGACCCATGGACAAAGTCATGCTTGTCGAGTCCTTAGGATACAGCCTCATGTCTGTCTCAATGCTTTGCGATCTTGATATGGTTGTAGTCTTTGGCAAATATCGTTGTGTTGTGGTCATGGAATCTGACAATTCCAAAGTCTTCGAAGGCATTAGGAGAGGAGACTTGTATATTGTTGATTTCTCTACAGGACCTCAACCAGCTATGTGTCTACTTGCAAAAGCTTCAGAAGGCTGGCTATGGCATCGACGACTAGGTCATGCAGGCATGAGGAATTTGCACATGCTTGCAAAGAAGAAGCATGTCATTGGCATTGAAAATGTCAAATTCCTCAAGGATCACTTATGCGGTGCCTGTGAAGCTGGAAAGATGACCAAGGCCAAGCATCCGGCGAAGACTATCATGACTACTACTCGACCATTTGAATTGCTTCACATGGATCTCTTATGTCCTAATCATTATTCTGTAGTTTCAAATGATGCTTCTGAATATGGCTTTGTTATTGTTGATGATTATTCTCGATACACATGGGCACACATTGTTACTTACAAACATGAAGTGCAGGAAGTCTTCAAACGATTTTACTCAAGGGCTTCAACCAACTTTGGTGTGAAGATCAAACACATCAGAAGTGACAATGGAACTAAGTTCAAGAACTCTGGTCTCGATGACTATCTTGATGAACTTGGTATTACTCATGAGCTATCTGCTCCTTATACTCCTCAGCAGAATGGCATCGTGGAGCGTAAGAACATGACTCTTGCTGGGATGGCTCGCACTATGCTTGATGAATACAAAACGCCTCGTCGTTTCTAGATTGATGCAATTGATACTACATGCCACATCATCAATAGAGTATATCTTCACAAATTCTTCAAGAAGACTGCCTATGAACTCCTCACTGACAAGAAACCCAATGTGAGTTATTTAAAAGTCTTCGGTGCTAAATGTTGGATTAGAAATCCTCATCACAACTCAAAATTTGCACCGAAATCACATGAAGGGTTTATGCTCGGTTACGGAAAGGACTAGCACACCTGCAGAGTCTTCAACAATGTTCTTCACAAGGTTGTTGAAACTGTAGATGTGCGGTTCGATGAAACTAACGGCTCGCAAAGAGAGCACCTACCTACTGTGATAGATAAACCAGCACCTCAGGACACTATCAAATTCAAGGCTACTGAGGATGTCATTCCTACTAAAGAATTCATTCCAGAACCTGAAGAACGTCGAACTAATGCACCTGAGGAAAATGCTGAAGAAAATGGTGCTGGAGAAAATGGTGATCAAATTCCTCGACAACAACCAGCTCATCCTCGCGTTGCGAAAGAAGTGCAGATTGAGAAAATCATCAGCGACATCAATATACCAAGTCCTCTCACACGCTCAAAAGCTTCACATATATCTAACTTTTGTGGGAACTTTGCTTTTGTCTCTATCACAGAGCCCACTAAGGTAGATGAAGCATTTCTGGAGCCTGAGTGGATTCAAGCTATGCAAGAAGAATTACATCAGTTCGAGCTCAACAACGTCTGGGAACTGGTCAAACGTCCAGATCCTCGCAAGCATAATATCATTGGCACAAAGTGGATCTACCGCAAAAAGCAAGATGAAAATGGCCTTGTGGTAAGGAATAAGGCACGGCTTGTAGCTCAAGGCTACACACAGGTTGATGGAATTGATTTCGATGAAACTTTTGTACCTGTTGCTAGACTTGAGGCTATTCTCATATTACTTGCTTATGCTAACCATCATGATATCATTCTATATCAAATGGATGTGAAAAGTGCATTCCTCAATGGTAAGCTTGAGGAAGAAGTATATGTTGCACAACCCCCAGGTTTTGAAGATCCAAAGAATCCTGACAAAGTCTTCAAACTCAATAAGGCCCTCTATGGCCTCAAGCAGGCCCCTCGGGCTTGGTATGATACTTTGAAGGAATTCCTCATGAAGAAAGGCTTCAAACCCGGTTCACTTGATCCTACTCTTTTCACTAAATCTTATGATGGTGAATTATTTGTGTGCCAAATATATGTTGATGATATTATCTTTGGTTGTACTGACCAACGTTATAGTGATGAATTTGCCTATATGATGAGTGAAGAATATCAAATGTCTATGATGGGAGAGTTGAAATTCTTTTTAGGTCTTCAAATTTGTCAACAACGCAATGGCATATTCATATCACAGGAGAAATGCCTCAAGGATGTACTGAGGAAATTTGGCATGCACGATTGCAAAGGCATCAAAATTCCTATGCCCACAAATGGCCATATGTGCACTGATGAAAATGGTATTGACTTCGATCATAAGGTATACTGCTCCATGATTGGTTCTTTATTGTACCTATGTACATCTAGGCCAGATATAATGCTTAGTGTTTGCATGTGTTCCCGATTTCAAGCTACACCGAAGGAATCACACCATAAGGCTGTGAAACATATTCTTCGATATCTAGCTCACATACCAACACTTGGATTATGGTACCCCAAGGGCTCGGCTTTTGATCTCATTGAATATTCAGACTCTAACTATGCTGGTGATCATGTGGACCGCAAATCAACATCTGGTACATGTCATTTCCTCGAAAGATCTTTGGTCTGTTGGTCCTCGAAGAAACGGAACTACGTATCACTGTCTACTGCTGAAGCTGAGTATATTGCTGCTGGCTCTTGCTGTGCTCAATTGTTATGGATGAAGCAAACTCTCAGGGACTATGGCGTCAATGTAAAGAATGTGCCTCTCTTCTGTGACAATGAGAGTGCCATCAAGACTGCTCACAACCCAGTTCAGCACTCGAAGACAAAGCACATTCAGATTTGTCATCATTTTCTCCGTGATCATGTGTTGAAGGGCGACATTTCTATTGATCATGTGAAGACTAAAGAACAGCTAGCCGATATCTTCACAAAGCCCTTGGATGATAAGAGATTTAGCAAGTTGCGGTGTGAGCTAAATATCTTAGAATCTTCGAATGTTCTTTGAATTGGACACGCATCCTAACACTTATGCAAAATTGATGGCTTAGATGTGCAACACATGAAGAACTGTTTTTCTTCAATCAATGAAGAATAACGCTCTAAGTGTGAAGAAATTAATGAAGAATTTGATTCTCAGAACCCTATGACAATTGTACGCGGTGTCTGAAATCATCATTCTTATACGGTGGGTCACGCCACCACAAAAGTTGAAAATTTTCAATTTGAGTTTTTCTGACATTCCTCAGTTATTCATATTCTTCAACTTTGCATTGTCTTCACTATATATGAGTTTATGTCCTCTACAGCATTCACTTATTGCTATTTCTTCAAGTTGCTTTTTCTGCTAAGTGAATGTGATCGGACCCTTCCCCCTATATGCTGAACTCAACCATTCTATTCACAAATTCTTCATATGCGTTCTATTTGAAACTTGTTCAAAATCTTCACCGTGTCCTTGTCAGCTGAGGAAATTGCGAACGCAACGTTAAAACTTATTCTTTCCAAAATTTTCGGTTTTGCCGCTCGAATCGATCCGCATCCCACGATAAAACTTATCTATTCACCCACGATCTCACACGATCTCCACTACAGAGTACGTGGGTGACACATGCCGTGCGAATGAGAAGGGTCAGGGGCACGTTCGTCCAAATTCTTCAAAAGGTTATTCATATCAGCTATAAATACCCCTCCCCTTCCCTCTCTTTACTTTTTACTCCGCTCATTCTCACTCTCCCGCTCGAGCTTCTCCAACCCTAGCGCCGCCGCTACTTCATCGTTGCCGGTGAGGAAGAGCTTCACTGCCTCGACCTCGTTGCCGTCGTACTCGCGTCGGCCGCGGATTTCTTCACTCCGCCGCCGCAGTAGCTGTCTTCCTCAGCCAAGTTAGGGCGTGGAAGATCTGCACAGACGAACTTCACTTCTCCATCTCACAGTTCGTCGTGTTCTTCATCCAGGGTAATTAAAAGTTACTTTTACTGCCCTCCTTGATTCGTTTGTTCTCTTCAAAATTCTCAAAAGGTGTTTTCTTCTTCAAATCTTCACACACTAAACACCTCACATGTCATCTGTTCTTCATTCGATTTCTCTAAGATACGTTTTTCTTCAAGATTCCTCAATTGTGTGGATTTTCAATCTATACAACTCTGGAACCTAAGACAAAGAATGCTTAGTCAAATTCTTCAAGATTCATCTGGTCAAATTCCTCAAACTTTTTATTTTTACAAAACCTTCTGAGAACGCATATGACCTCTCCAAATTCCTCGCAACTATACTCTGTTCACAGGTACTTATGTCCACTGCTGAATCACTAGGTTCTCATCAACTTAACTCATTTGCAGCATTCCTCGAAGAAAAGTTGCATACTTCTTCAGAGAACTCAATTGTTCAAATTCCTCGTCTGAAGAAAATGGCTGATGGAAAGAAGCCACAGAAGGGAGGAAAGAGGCCTGAGGTCAATACTACTTTCAAGATACCTGAAGACATATATGCTGACTATTGCACTCCTGATGATGCAAAGTTCGGAAAAGAGGACAAGAATCAGTTCAAAGTGCGCATACAAAGAATAGAGAGGAGATGGGCAAGAGAGTGGAGGGAGTACAGATATGTGACTCCCAAATACATGAAGAAATTTGTACTCAATCCTCCCTGCCCAAGACCTCCATTGGCACATGGCAAAGTTGCTGATCCCACTAGCCTCAAGCGTGGTGAGGATTATCCTGAAGAATGGGCCAAGCGACAGGCCAAGTTGGCCAAACAAGCTAAAGAACCAGTGAGGAAATTCAATGAAGACTCTGCTGCTGCCACTGCTGAGGCCTCGGCCTCCAAGCCTAAGAAGGCCATGGCAAAGAAGCCTGCTCAAAAGACAAGTGATTCTTCCTCAATGCCCTCACAGCCAGATTTTTCAAAGCCCTCACGGCAAATTCCTCAGACTGCTCCTGCTCCTCCAAAGTTCTCAGCTCCTCCGCCAAAGTCTTCAGATGCTACAGCAAAATCATCTACTCCAGTGCATCTTGCCACATGTCAAAGGACTGCGGGCATATCCATTGCCTCAGGAGCCTCTAAAAGTTCCTCAGCTGCTCCTAGTTCCTCAGCGATACCAAGTTCCTCAGCTTGTCCCTCGCTACTGAAGAAAAAGACCACTGCTGGATGCGGCTCTCGCCCAAGTCCTCACGAGAAACAAGTTTCTTAACAAGTGTCGTCTGATGACGAAGCTGACGATGATGAACTTGTTCAAATCATCAGAGACATGCAAGAAAGGGCCGCTAGAGCCAAAGGAAGTGAAGTGCCACTGCTTTTGGATCCAAAGGTGATCCTTGATTTCATTGATCTCTGGCATCAGGACCCCAACACTCCTATGCCTGACTTCAACTTGACACCTGGCCAAAGTCATATGCTAACTGCCTTCATAGGCAAAGAAAAATGGAAATTAGAAAGGGCTAGGCAGACGAAGAAAGCACAGTACAAGAAGGAGCCCTTCCTGAAGAAGAATGTTGTCAACATGACAACTAAAGAACTTGTCAAGCTTCAGGGTGAAATCAAAACCCTCGGTGATGAATTTGATGCATATCGCGCAGACTGGATGGGCGCCAAAGTCAGATTTGTGAATTTGACTAAAGGTTTTTCTTCAAGTGCTGCTCGACAAACGCACATTGAAAGTCCTTAGGCTGAAGCATCTGCTCAGTCTACTGAAGGTCATGCCAGCACTGCTGAAGAACATCAGGCTGCTGAAGAAAATGAAAATACCAGGGCTGATGACTGCATTACAGCTGCTGAAGAAATTGCCAGGGCAACCTATAGTGTTGCGCCTGAAGAAAATGTCAGGTCAGCTGAAGCTCAAAAGGCTGTGCCTGAAGAACATGAAGAAGTCAGGGCAACTGCATTAGTTGTGCCTGAACAAAAACAACCAGATTCCTCTGCTCCTCCTGCGCCTACACCAACTCCAACCCTTCCATCTGCATCAGATGTGAAGAAGACAAAGGCTGCAGAGCGTACAACTGTAAAGAAAAGGAAGGCATCAGCTTCATCAGATTCTTCAGCCCCAAAGAAGATGAAGCCTTTGACAAGCTCAGCTGAAAATCCAATTGATGTCGTTCCAATTTCCTCCATGCCATCAAAGGAAATTATTCCATTTGATGAAGACTATGTGATTCCTAGTGAATCAGATGAAGATATTC
>LR738715.1:413628028-413660940 GCA_902687465.1 Secale cereale
CTATAGTGTTGCGCCTGAAGAAAATGTCAGGTCAGCTGAAGCTCAAAAGGCTGTGCCTGAAGAACATGAAGAAGTCAGGGCAACTGCATTAGTTGTGCCTGAACAAAAACAACCAGATTCCTCTGCTCCTCCTGCGCCTACACCAACTCCAACCCTTCCATCTGCATCAGATGTGAAGAAGACAAAGGCTGTAGAGCGTACAACTGTAAAGAAAAGGAAGGCATCAGCTTCATCAGATTCTTCAGCCCCAAAGAAGATGAAGCCTTTGACAAGCTCAGCTGAAAATCCAATTGATGTCGTTCCAATTTCCTCCATGCCATCAAAGGAAATTATTCCATTTGATGAAGACTATGTGATTCCTAGTGAATCAGATGAAGATATTCCCTCTGCTGCTTCCTCAGAGCAGACGGACAAAGAAATTGAAGTGGGTGCAATCCCTTCAACCCCAATCATCTCCTCGCCTATGCCTTAGTTTACTGCTGAAGAGGTCGGCGTTGAGGAATTGGAAGAACAAGACTTGGACATGGACATTGGGAGTGCCACTCCTTTGATGAACAATGAATTTTGGGATAGTCAGCATCCCAACTCTCCTCTGTTCACGCCGCTGCAACAAATTCCTCATTCACTAGCACAAACTCTTCCGTTGGGCTCTAAAGAAACTCATCCACCTGAATCTATTCATGAAGACATTCCAGCCACTAGTGCTGAAGAAACTGCTGCTGCTGCTGAATCTGTGAACACTACCACTGAAGAGGAACCAGAAATTCCTCAGACTGAAGAACCCGAGATTGCGAATCCAGTGGTTGTGATGTAATTGACTAACATTCCTCAACCCTAGCCAAAGGATCCTTTCTCAAGGAAGCAAACTTTCAGGAAGGCTGATTTCTTCGGCGAGCATGTGTTCTTCACTGACTTCAATCCTTATGACTTTACTCGCATAAGGAAGAGGCGTTTCTGGACTGCCAGTCAGGCAAATTTCTATTCCTCAATGCTATACAATAAAGACAAATACTTCGATCATCAGCATATTCCTCACGTGGATATGGAATCACTGCCGTGCTTCGTGCCAGTCCTCAGTGTTCTTCACGACGTTGGACTGTTGGGTTTCTACACTGACATATGCGATTGGAATGAAGAACTTATCCTTGAATTCTATGCAACACTGCACATCACTAGCAATTCCGAAGACATGAATTCATGGGTGCTGGACTGGATGACAGGAAACACTCACTTCAAGGCACCAGCCTCTGAATTACTTCAAGCTCTGCCTCTCAGTCCTCCCACTGAAGCAGCACGTTGCATGTATGAAGAAACTGAACTCACTGATCACTACATGCAAGTGCTTATGAAGCCTTTGAAGCCTGGTCAAGCCCCGCGGACCAAATTCCTTGTAAAGGAATTGTTGTTTGTGCCACGGACTGTCTATCGCATTCTGACGAAGACATTGAGTCCAATCAAGGGCCACGACTCAAATGATGAAGAAGTCGTATGATGATGAAGAATCTTCTGTTCAACATCATCCATGGCGTTCCCGTCAACTTCCATGATTTCTTCATGAGGACTATGGCAAATGTTGCATTGTCCCCTTTCAACCTGAAGCCTTATGCTCCGTGGATTATGAGTTCATCAGGACAAGGTCTTCAGTGAACTACAAAGCTGACACACTGAATCATTGCAGCTACTTGAAGTCCTCAAACGGACATTTTCCTCAGCTGATAACAAGGGTAAGGCCACTGCTGTTTTTGATGAAGGCATTCGTCCATTGGATGGTCAGTTTCGCAAAGCTGCCTCCTACTCCACCAACGATGACTCTGCCACTCATGACTCTGCCGCCAACGCTCCCAAGTCAAATCTTCAAGGCACAGCTCCCAGGGTGATGACTGATCGTGAGCTTCTCCTTAGTCTTCATCAGAAGGTTGATCGCAACCACAAATGGGTCAAGCGTCAGTTTGGTTCAATTCTTCACAACATGACCTCTACACACAATGCAGTGAAGAAAAACAATTACTACCTTCATGAAACCCTCAACCGCACCTGGGCTATTCTGTCTCATTTGTATGGCGAAGAAGATCTAAAGAAAATGGGTCTCAAGGATGACTTTGACTGGTCCGCTCCTCCTCCGAAGAAATACAAGAAGGTCAAGGTTCCTCCCTTGGTGGCCAGCTCCTATTCTTCATCATGCGAAACCGACGAGTATGAAGACTTGGACGACACTACGGCAGGCCCAACATCAACAATCGACCCCAACAACGCTGGCGCTCCTTCATCATCTTGAGATTCTTTAGGGGCGTTAGTCCTCAGTTTCGATCCTTTTGGTCATTCGATGACAATGGGGGAGAAATTTGAGTTAGTCTTCAAGCGGGTCTACTTATATGGGCGTTTTTTTGCTAAGTTACAACTCTCGTTCTTCTGATGACTTTGTTGGATCGAGTTGTAAACTTAAACTCTATGGTGACCTGATACTTTTGTTGTGGTGTTTCTGCATGCTTATTCCATATTAATGTTATGCACGCATGCTGAATTACATCAGTCACCATATTTTGTCATGCATTTCAAATTCTTCATATTATATGACAAATGCGTGTATGAATTACAAGATATAGGGGGAGATCTCCATGATTCTACTCTTCAAGTGTGCGTTGCTTCAAAAGCAAATTCCTCACTATGCACATCTTCAGGGGGAGTTCTTCTATATCTTGCAATCAAATTCCTCAATATCAGTATTTACACTTCATATGTTTATCCCCGTTGAAAACTTAACCTATATTGTCATCAATCCCCAAAAAGGGGGAGATTATAAGTGCATCTAGTGCCCCTTAGTGATTTTGGTGTATCGAAGACTTATAGGTTAAGGGACTAATGTGTTTATGAGTGTACACATGTCTATAAGTCTACGAGGAGTTTGATATTTACAGAGAAAGTCGGCCCCTAAAAATGAAGTTCTTCGACTGAAGACTTTGGATTTCTGAAGACTTTCTGAAGACTTTGAAAGTGAAGAAATTGGTGTGACCTTGAAGACTTGGTATTCATTTGAGGAACATGAAGCGTGAAGACTTTTGTTTTCGTAGTTTCATTTTCTCTTTCTTGAGTCCTAGGAAACACCGTACCGTTAAAGGGGGTCGAGGAAATACTAAGGAAAAATTCCCATGTGATGCTCAACTCAAAATCCTACACCTACCAATCCCTTCGAGTGAAGCCATTGGAAATCTCATACAGTTCAGTCATATTCTCCAGTGACAGAGACGTAGTTCTTCTGGCCTCTAAGGAATTTCTTCTGACTAGGGAGTTAGGAATTCGCTAGTGCGAATTGTCTACACGGTGAGGAACATGATAGCCCTGAGGAATTTGATACGAAAATTTCCGACCGTTGTTGTGCTACGCGCCAGCTGTCCCAAAATATCTACCTACCTAACGGTCATATCATTAAAGGGCATTTATGTCTTATTATGTCGGGTTGCTCCCTAGGCTATAAATAGCCTCCCCCTACAACCACTAGCTGGTTGGCTGCTCCGAGAGAAACTGACACTTGTCATAAAAGCAACCCATTCTCTGAGGACTTTGAGCGAAAATCATCAAGTGAGGAAAAACCCAAAACCAAACCCAAATACCTACAAACCCAAAAGTGATTGAGCATCACTGAAGAGATTGATCCTGAGTGGATCTGACGCTTGTTACCTTTGAAGACTGTACTTCTTCCAGACGGTTTGGCGTCATGGTCTAGAGCATCCAAGAGGAATTGTGGATCGCCAAGTGAACGAGTCTGTGAAGGTTCAGAAGTCACCTGAAGACTTACCACGAGTGATTGGGCGAGGTCTGTGTGACCTTAGCTCTAGGGGAATACGGTGAGGACTTGGTGTCTTGGACTGTGTGTCCAGGACTGGGTGTCCGGGACTGTGTGTCCTCAGGTTTAAATACCTAGCCGACCTAACCAGATGTACAACTAAGACAACAGTTGGAACTGGTCTAACAAATCATTGTCTTCACCAAGCTTACCGGTTCTATTTCCTCAACTCTTTCATTTCCTCATATCTGTGTTGTGTGCTTGTTCATATCTGTTTCAAGACTTTGACTGAAGACTTTCTCAATTTCCTCAGTTCATTTTCTTCAGTCTGTTTGTCTTCATCCTGTGCCACCCTGTGTTTACGCTTTCTGTACTCTGTGTTTGTCTTCCTTTCTTCATGATGACCATGCTTGTATTCTGCTATGTTTACTTCTGAGTACTTATTCCGCTGCAAGTAGTTCTTTGCTAAGGAATTTCCGCAACAGCAAATTCCTCAGTGAAGAATTCATAAAAAATCGCCTATTCACCCCCCTCTAGTCGATATAACGCACTTTCACAACTCCTGCGACATATTTGACTCATCAAATGAAACACGGAGATAGACATGGTCTCCAATGTCGAAAGCCAAGTCACGGTGCTTGCCGTCATAGTAGCTCTTTTGACGCGATTGTGTGGCTTTGAGATTCTCATGTATGACTTTGCACATTTCTTCGGCTTCTGAGATCAAATCATTTCCAAGGAGTTGACGTTCACCACTCTCGGGCCAGTTGAGAGGGGTATGGCATTTTCTGCCATAGAGGATTTCAAAAGGAGCTTTGCCGGCACTTGCTTGGAAGCTGTTGTTGTAGGAGAATTCAGCAAATGGAAGGCAATCTTCCCATTTCATACCGAAGGAGATGACACAAGCTCTAAGCATATCTTCAAGGATCTGGTTCACTCTTTCGACTTGACCACTAGTCTGAGGGTGAAACACAGTGCTGAAGCGAATCTTGGTGCCCATGGCTGACTGAAAGGAATCCCAGAACTTGGAAGTGAACAAGCTTTCGTGGTCTGAGGAGATCACTTGAGGAATGCCATGCAAAGAGACAATTCTGGAGGTGTACTGCTCTGCCAGCTGAGCTGCGTTGATGGATTCTTTAACGGGAAGAAAATGAGCTACTTTAGTTTGCTTGTCAATCACCACAAAGATAGCATCATTTCCTTTCTTGGGCTTGGGAAAGCCGGTGACGAAATCCATCTCAATGTGATCGAATTTCCACTCGGGAATAGGTAGAGGTTGAAGGAGTCCAGCTGGACGTTGATGCTCTGCCTTCACTCTTCTGCAGACATCACATTCATTAATGAATTTGGCAATCTCCCTTTTCATGCGAGTCCACCAATATGATTGCTTAAGGTCATGGTACATCTTGGAGCTTCCTGGATGTATCGAGAGAAGTGAGTCATGTGCTTCGTTCATTATGAGCTTTCTGAGATCACCTTTGGGAACCACGATCTTGTCCTCAAAGAACAAAGTGTCTCTGTCATCTATGTGATAGCACTTGTACTTGGGAGTACCCTTAGCAATACCATGTTTCATTTTCTGCACCATAGCATCACTGAGTTGGGCCTCACGGATTTGATCTTCCAAGGTAGGACCAACTTGAAGGTTTGCAAGAAAGCCTTGTGGAACAACTTGGAGGTTGAGCTTCCTGAATGATTCACAAAGTTCAGGCTGGAACGGTTCGAGAAGGAGACTGTTGCAATAAGCCTTTCTGCTCAAGGCATCTCCAATGACATTAGCCTTGCCAGGAGTATACTCAATGCTTGGATCGTACTCTTGAATCATTTCAACCCAATGAGTCTGGCGAAGGTTAAGGTTTGGCTGAGTGAAGATGTACTTCAACCTCTTGTGATCGGTGAAGATGTCCACTTTTCTGCCTAACAGAAGGTGTCTCCATGTGATCAAGGCATGCACAACCGCTGCTAGCTCAAGATCATGTGTGGTGTATGCTGACGTGAAGTGTATGCAACGATCTTCTTGTCTTGCATGAGAACACCACCAAGACCTTGCAATGAAGCATCACAAAAGACTTCATAAGGCTTGGACTCATCCGGAGGAGTAAGAACCGGAGCAGAAATGAGATTCTCTTTGAGTGTCTTGAATGCCACATCACAATCAGGAGTCCACGAGTACTTGACATTCTTCTGGAGCAAGTTGGAAAGAGGCTTGGCAATCTTGGAGAAGTCCTCAACGAACCTTCTGCAATAGCTAGCGAGACCAAGGAAACTTCGGAGTTGTTTGACATTCTGTGGAGGTTCCCAGTTGACAATAGCTTCAACCTTGTCTGGGTTAACAGAAATGCCCTCGGCAGAGATAATATGGCCAAGATAAAGGACTTTATCCAGCCAGAATTCACATTTGGAGAACTTCGCATAGAACCGGTGCTCACGGAGCTTGTCAAGGACCAAAAGGAGGTGTTTGGCATGGTCTTCTTCATTCTTGGAGAATACCAACATATCATCCAGATAGACGAGAACGAATTCATTGGTGTAGGGGTTGAATATGAAGTGCATCATCCGAGAGAAAGTGGGTGGAGCATTTGCAAGCCCGAAAGACATGACCGTGTATTCATAGGAGCCAAAACTCGTTCTGAATGCGGTCTTGGGAATATCCTCTTCACGGATACAAATCTGATGGTAACCCATCTGGAGATCGAGCTTCGAGAAAACCTTGGCTCCTTTGAGCTGCTCGAACAATTCATTGATATTGGGGAGTGGGTACTTATTCTTTATTGTCTTCTTGTTCAATGGCCGGTAATCAACGCAAAGGCGTTCCGTGCCATCCTTCTTCTTGACAAATAGAACACCACAGCCCCAAGGAGAAGTACTTGGTCTGATTAGACCCATACGTCCTTGCTCATCGAGTTGTTTCTTCAGCTCCTTCAACTCATCAGGAGAAAGCTTGTACGGACGCCGACATGCTGGCTCGCTACCGGGTTCAAATTCAATGAAAAATTCAACTGGATGGTTGGGAGGCATGCCTGGAAGCTCTTCAGGGAATACATCCTCATATTCACAAACCACCGGCATCTGAGAAATGGCATTAATTTCGCCCTTGTCATTCATAGAGAATAGCTTGATTGTGTTATCTCGAGCTGCGAAGATAATCACGTCTTCGTCGGGATGAGTTAGCTTGACCTCCTTGTTTGCACAATCAATGTTTGCATCATGCTTGGAGAGCCAATCCATCCGAAGAATAAGATCAATGACCGAGTTGCCGAGAATAACCGGTGAAACCAAAAAACTGTAATCACCCATATGAATAGATATATCCGGAGCCACCAAATAAGAAGTCGTGTGTTTGCCCGGAGAAATAATTTGCAACTTCTTATCCAGAAATGCCGAAGTGAAATTATGCTTGGTAAAGAATGGTCTTGATATGAAACTGAGTGACGCACCAGAGTCAAATAAAACTTTTGTAGGAATAGAGTAAACTAAGAGGTTACCCAATATCACATCGAAAGAATTCTCTCCTTGAGCTGCATTCATCAGGTTCACTCTTGCTGTCTTGGGGTTATGCTTGACAATAGCATTGCTGGCAGGTGGAGGAGGTGGAAGGCGCCTTTGAGTACACTTGTTCGCATAGTGACCCTTCTGGCCACACTTGTTGCAAGTAACTTCTGAAAGAGGCCGATGATAAGGACCACTTGTTCTTGGAGCTTGGAACTGAGTCTTGGATTGGTTGCTTGGGTTGGATGGGTGGGAGAATCCACGACCACCTGAGTGCTTGTTGTTGCTTGGAGGACGGAGCACTAGAGGAGGCGGTAGCCAGAACTTCTGCTGCTTGGCAACCACTTGAGAGGAAGAGGAGGAGTGAATAGCATCTCTGATCCTCTTTTTGGAAGCTTTACACTTGAGCTGAGCTGCCTCTTGCTTGAGAGCCATATTGTGGAATTGGTCAAATTCATCCGGCTCGAACAAGGTGAGAGCAAGTTGGAGTTCATCTTTCAGAACACCTCGGAACTGGTATATCTTGCTCTTGGCATCGGGGATGTCTTGCTTTGCATAACGGGCAAGATTCTGGAACTTGACATTGTATTGATAGACGGACATTGTGCCTTGCTTCAGGTTGTGGAATTGCTCACGCATGCCTTCAATGACACTGGTTGGAATGTGATGAGAACGGAAATCTCTGCAGAAATCAGTCCATGAGATCTCATGACCACCTCTGGATCTTTGTAATGTTGCCACCAATCAGCAGCTTGATCTTTGAGTTGGAAAGTGGCAAACTTGACATAATCCTCAGGCCTCACGTTACTGCATTCAAAGTGCTTTTTGATGTCTGTGATCCAATCTTCAGCATCTAGCGGGTCCACACAATAACTGAACGACTTCGGTTGGTTTGCCAGGAATTGGTTTAGTGTCGCAAAGTGAGGTTGATTGAACATATTGCCTTGGCCTTGATTCCCATGATTGCCTTGATTTGCTTGATTGGCTTGGAAATTCTGCATCATTTGCATGAGCATCTGAGTGTTCTGGTTGGTTGCCTGCATAATCGCTCTCCATGGCTCAGACAGAGGAGGAGGGGAAGGAGGACGTTCGGGAGGACGCTCTTCTTCACCCTCTTGGTTTGGGTTGGGAACCTTCTTAGGAGCCATCCTGAAGACGATGACAACTATTAGCCATTGATGCAAAAATAGATAAGCTGAATCAATGGCTAGATATTTGCAACATATAGTCTTCACAATGAACATTCGAACAAAAATGAACTACTGAATTCCACAGCTTAATGGTACCACACTTGTCGAGAAGCCACTTGGGGGACAAAAAAATAAAGTAAAAACAACAAGGTGCATATGGAACAAATACATGTTAGATGTTTCGTCCCACATGTTCGTGCTGAATGCCCCATGGCACGTGTTACAAAGGGTCTTGCAATCCCCGGATCAGCATAGCCAAGGACCCTTTAAGATGCAACTCCCAATTGGAACAACGCCCATGAAACCTCTTCACTAGATGTTGAACCCCAAACCTCATACCATGCACTGGTTGGAAGATTACCTACGAGCTACTTGAAACCCACCTATTAATTCCCGAAGCTTTCCGGTTATGCAATCTGGTGTTGGGGATACAGGGGAAGCACCGCGCACTCAACTCTAAACCTACATCAAGCTGTATCCATCCGTCTACACATAACCAGTCATCCTCGGAAACTGTTTACCTCGGACCTTTGAAACGCATCCGCTATACTAGCTGTGGCAATACTCCCGAACTATCTCCCCAGTACTGGATGACGTCGGGGTTATCTCACTACCAACGGCATAGAAGTGTTTTCGATGTAGGCCGCCTGTGGTATTCTAGAACCGCTACGATACATTTGTGACGACAACACCTCGGAGCTCAACTCCCGGGGACACTGCCACAACCCCTAAATGACAGGAGGCATCGAGAACAATGTTCTCGTCACAAAGATATCGGAACAATCCAAACAATACCCGCGTGATCCTAAAAAAATTTAGTGAAATTTTGAGAGTAGAGGAGATAGAACAACGTCAGGAGTCCTCACCAGAGCGATGAAGGGATGAGGAGTAAAAAGAAATCCTACTCTCCGATATATATATATATATATATATATATATATATATATATATATAGGACTCAAAACATTTTGTGTGTGTGCCTAGACTCAACCGTCAGCGATTCGATCAATTAGGGGGGCTCCTAGGTCGGAGAAGGCTCTGAATACCAACTTGTAATGCCCAGTATGCGACTATGTCTCCCACGTGTCGAGGCACGACTTAAAGACATAAGCGCATACTAGAATGATCTCAAGTATGGTATCTTTGCACATCTCATGTAAAATTCAGGGATGAAATTGTAAAAGATATTTGTCTTACACTCGCGACATCACACAATGAATACAATAGCATACATCATCCAAGAACACAGGGTCTGACTACGAACGAAAATACAAATGAGAAAGATAGCAAAACACAAGCCCGGATCCTCCTAGTAAGAACCACTACTGATCGTCGGGATACGAAACATAGTAACGTCCATGCTCTTCATCGAACTCACACTGAAGTTCTCAACCATCTCCTGCATTGTTCTCAGCGGTACATGCATTTGGTGTGTGTTGAATCTGTGAGCCACAGAGGACTCAGCAATCCCGTTCCCGAGTATCGAAACTACCAAAGCCTTACGTGTGGAAAAGCTATAAGGGTTGCAGCAAGCAGTAAGCACTAGATTACGAGTTTAGAGCGAGAAGAGAACAAGTGCCAACGATCGCCAAGTTGATCAAGAAGTGATCCTAGCTACTCACGATCAAACATAACCCCACTATGTTCTCTTTCCGAAGCCCTTCGGAAAGAGACCATCACGGTTACTCACGCAGGTAGTGTATTCTTATGAATAAGGTGTCAAGTTATCTACAACCGGATATTAACAAATTCCCATCTGCCACATAACCGTGGACACGGCTTTCGAAAGATCAAACCCTGCAGGGGTGTCCCAACTTAGCCCATCACAAGCTCACGATCCGCGGAGTCGCAACTCCAAAGTGGGAAGACCAAAGTATTCTTGGAATCCCGTGCTCAAGATATTTTGACAAAGGTAAAACTAATCCAGCAAGACCTCCCGGCGTGCTGACACCCTGATAGTAGCCGCGTGTATCCCGTCTCAGGCCACGACCGGATGAGTCATCCTACAGGTATATACCAGATACCTCGGGTTTCCCCAAGGCAGCCACGCAGTCTGCTCAGTTTGGACCAACACTCATGAGGAGCACTGGCCCGGGGTTGTTAATTAAGAACTCGGGTTTGCAATGCCCTATGCAAGTTTTAGTTATTAGGCAAATGTAAAACCAATGTTGGGCCTTGCTGGAAAAGCTTTAAACAGAGCGAATTATCAAGGGGGCCCATAAACCCCAACTGTGTTCGGAATGCAAAATCAAGGAACATAACACCGTTTTAACGGTTCCTAAGGTGGCATGAGTGGAACAAAACACCGAGAAGAAAGGCTTAGCCTTCCACCCATTACCAATATATAGGTGCATTAGTCTAACAGGTAATATATTGTGTTATCCCAATAGAAAGTTCACCATGGAGCAGTCTTCAAAACTTCACCTGCAGCTAACAACGCTATAAGAGGGGCTGAGCGATGCGTACTTAGCCAAACAACGGTTTGCTAGGAAGGCGGTTAGAATGTTTCATGGCAACAATAGGGGGGCTGACAAACAGGAATGGGCATTGAGGCAATATCTAAAGAACGAGACATCTAGCATAGGCAAAGATCGAAGTGATATCTGGGAATGGTCATCTTGCCTGTTGATTCCACGGAGTGATCGTAACCTAGCTCCTCAAACTCAGCCTCGAAAAGAACCTCGAACTCCGAATCGTCACCGGGCTCTAACCAACACAACAATGCAAACACCGGAACACAATCAATCATCATGCAATGCTCAAACACATGATGCATATGGACATGGGTAGGATATGATGCAACTCCCAGTGACAAGTGGAGTGCACAAACAACATGGCAATAAACAAGATCAAACACATGTAGGAACACAAGCAAAAGGAAACAAAACTAACATGGCCACAAGTGGATATCTAGATGATTAAACAAGCACCCAACAAGTTTTAAAAGTTGTTTAACATGGCAAGGGGTACCACTATGACTAACAGCAACATGCTAGCAATTTAAATGGGCCGGAAAGAACAAAGAATAATTTCCGGAAACTCCCAGATTCATATAAATACAATTAGGACAGATATGAGCAAGTCATATTTTAAAGTTGTTAAACATGAAAAGTGACAGCACCACATTAATATACACATTTTTCCACCCCAAATACATATAAAGTTTGTGAAATTTGGAGTTAGGGTTATTTAGTTATGATTTTTTTACAAGTTTGAGCATATTTAAACAAATATTAATTCAAAAAAATTAAATGTTTTTAAACATGGCAACAAACTGCATATTAATATTCTACATGAAAAACTAGGCAGTTTTCATATATAAAGCATTTTCATCATATGCATATTTTAAAAGATATAAATTATGCAAAGAAAAGCAGAAAAGAAATTAAAACAAAAAGAGGAAAAGGAAAAAGAGCTAAATTGACTCTGCCTGACCTAGCTCTAGCCACTGACACGTGGGTCCAGAGGAGCTAAGGTGGCGCCAGCGGGTGTGGAAGAGGGTGTTAGCGAGCTGGGAGGCTGACCGGAGGGACCGAACTGTCAGTGTAACCCAGAAAACAAAAAGGGGCCCTAAATCACTGGCCGGCGGGGAATCGAACCCTGGATCTCCTGGTAGCGAGGGGAGACTCAGGCCACTGGGCTGAGTGCGTGCGGCTGACAGAAGAGGAGGTCTGCTCCTCTTGAGGTAACCTGTAACCAGTACAGGTTCTCATCTTCCCTGCAACAGAGAAGGCTCGTCGACACCGGCGAGCAGCAACGGCGAAGGCGGGGCACTACAGGTGGTGGCAGGCGTGCGGAACCTGCAAGGGGGTGTGTGCGTGCGCGCGGATCTCGTCTTCGAGGTGAGGGAGCGCGGGCCGCAGCGGAAGCAGAGGCCGGGCTCGTGCGCGAGCACGGCTCGGTGCGGGCGTGCAATGTGCGGTGGCAAGGCGAAGCAGGGCCGCAGATCTGCTGCAGAGTGCGTTCAGGTGCGCGCGATGCGAGCGCGGAGCTGCTGGGGACGCGGGGCGCGCGGACTGCGAGCGCTCTCTGAAAAGTTCAGAGATCCACCGGAGCACGGGGAGCGCGGGGTGAGATCGAAGCTAGCCACGATGCTGGTGAACTAAGGACGACGGGAAGGAGCAGGGAAGGGGCTGGGTATACCTAGTATACCTAGGACATGAAGACGGGGCCGAGGACGCAGCAACACGAAGGCGACGAGGCGAGGAAGTCCCGCGAGCTTCTGACCGAGAAGAAGATGACGAAGGGGACTTCATGGAAGGAGACCTTGAGCTTGGCCTTGCATCTGAACATATCCGGGGCAGCGCTGCGGTTCCGGAGGACATCGAGGAGGAAGGCAGGGCGAGCTATGCCGGCGGTGAGCTGCGGCTCGAGTCGGCCATGGCGTCGGCGGCACTGCGCGAGGAGGAAGCGTGGAGATGTGCGACACGGAGGGAGGAAGGAGGCGAAGGGGAAACCCTAGGAGGCGCGGGACTGCGGCTTTATAGGTGCGCGAGCATCGCGGCCTCGACTTCCGTGAGATCACGGCACGACGGTGCGCTCCGCTCTGTCTCTGAAGCGAGGAGGACGGAGGGGGGAACGGAGCAGGTGGCCGTGCGAGGGGGAAGTCGCTGGCAAGCGGGCCCGGGCGCGAGGGAGGACACAGCGTGACTACGCGTTGGCGGGCTGCGCGCGTGCAGAAGCTGGCTGGGCCGCGCGTGGACTGGCCCAGGTAGCTGTGGCTGGCTGCTGGGCTGCGCTGCGCGTGATTCTTTTCCTTTTATTTTTTTCCTCACACAGAAAACAAAGTGAAAATCTCAGGGGCATAGGAGAGGAGTTTGGTCAATATAAAACTATTCCCAAGCTCCTGTGAAAATGCTCTATTTAATAAAATTGTCCTGGGCATTTTTAGAGGAAGTAAAATAATTCAAGTTTGAAAATAATTCAAACTTGAGCCATTTTAAAACCTAACCAAAACAAGTCCAAAAGAGGTGAAAATCTGGCATAGGCATCTAGGACATGTGGCAAGAATTGTTGGAAGGGGGTGAACATTAAAGGAGAAGGGGGTAGCCACTTGCAAAAAAATAAAGAATGGGAAAGAAGAAAAGAATGGAAGTGAGTGGTGCTAGAAGAAGAAGGGTAGGGTTTAACATTGGCATGGTCTTACTATCACCAACACAAGAACAAGATGAGCTCACATGACAAGCTAGGACAAGGATCAACACAAGACAAGTGAAAGAATGCCATGATGATCATGATGCAATGATGATGATGAGCAATGCATGGATGCATAAGGAAAAAAAATAAAATGACAATGCAATAAAAATAAGAATGCATAAATGAAAAAGAACCCCCAAGGAAAGGACAAGGATCAAATTGATAATGCTTTATTGCCATATATGGAAGGTATCACATATGGGGTGTTACATAGCAGTTGAATAGAAAAGGGTCTTGTGGATATGCCCCTCACATTCAGATGCTAATCAACTACAGAGTGGAGAAAGGGACATATCTGCTTGACAAGAGGCATCTTCGTCTTAGGCCATATTTCGAGGACAATGAAGTTGCGATGGATGCATCTCATCCCACTTCTATTGAGGGCCAAGAGAAGATTGCTCAAGCAAAGGCAGCCAAACAAGCAAGTGTTTCTAGAGCTCCTAAGACCAAGCAAGATCAACTCAATCATCTGCTTGAGGCCACTCTGAGGATTGAGAAGAGTTTGGCCAACTTGACTCAAAATCAGGAAAGCCTGGAGAGGAACATTGAAGCAAAATTATATGATCTAGATGTGAAGGTCACGGAGATCCAAGCTACTGTTGAGAAGGTCAAGGAAGAGGCTGAGGATAGAGACACGACAAATGTCTTTCAAAGAGTGCCAGGGGGGCAGAGATCTGCTGCAGTGCCCCTACCTGACACTAGAACTACTACTTCAGCACATGCAGCCACAGTATCAGTGCCACATCCAGTTGCTACTACACCAGCTCCATCAACTTCCATAGATGCATTCGTCCTTGGAGTCCTCTTAACTCCTCCTCCCGAAGATCAAGCCTAGAGAGACGCATAACACTATGCATTTTCATGCTTTTTGGTAACTTGTTGCCAAAGGGGGAAACAATGTATATATCATAGGCTTCGAGAGAGAGAGCTTTGCTTCTTTTTGCTTTGTTTGGTTTTTGCTTGCTACTTCGTTTGATTGTTGGGTGCTACAATTTATTATATGGCTATGTGTGTGAAATACTTGTATCATCATGTGTTTGTTCATATCACACCTTAATGCTTGCTTAAATGATACTACTATCTATCTCTCGTATATGATCATTCACTTTGCTTGGTGATGAGTGCATATTTTACTCTCTATCATTTTGAGTGCTCCACCAAGATGTATGTGACATGGAAGAGTAATCCAGGATCCTAGTCGATAGTACATTTGCATTCGAAATAATGCACAAATTTAGGGGGAGCTCTTTACCACATACTTCTCAAAGCGGCGATGTATTTCAATGTTATTATCATTTGTCGAAGCTTTGATCTATATGTTGTCATCAATTACCAAAAAGGGGGAGATTGAAAGTGCAACTATTCCTAGGTTGTTTTGATAATTCCTAACAACATATAGCTCATTGAACTAATGCTCTTTCAAGATGATCGTTTTAGAAAGTTCAATGATTGGCATGGCGTGGACAAGGAATGTGGACCCCTCAAAATGCTAAGGACACATATTGGCTCAAGCTCAAGACTCTACATTTTCATTTTAGTGATCCAAGATCACATTGACTCCATAGGAAAAGCCAATACTATTAAAAGGAGATGAGGTGTTGCTTAATGGCTTGCTTGCTCAAAATGCTTAGTGATATGCTCCAAAAGGCCTCAACCACTTTGTCATATCCACATATGTCCCAAACCAAAAGTCAAACTTGGCCCCATCGATATGATCTATCCAGCGCCACCGAGTTCACTTGGCATAGCCATAGCCAGAAATCCTAGTCAGTTCGGTCTCATCGGTGGGATCTCGGTCTCACCGAGATGGTATTGCAAACTCTCTGTTTCCCTTCGTAAAGTTTTCGCTCTCACCGAAATGAGCGATCGGTCCCACCGAGTTCGCAATGCAAACTCTTTGTTTCCCTTTCATAACATTTCAGTCTCACTGAAATGAGCGAATCGGTCCCACCGAGTTTGCGTGACCAACTCTCCATTTGCCTATTACAGCAATCGGTCTCACCAAGTTGATGTGTTCGGTCTCACCGAGATTACATTATGCCCTAACCCTAATGAAATCGGTCCCATCGAGTTGATCATATCGGTCCCACTGAAAATCCTAACGTTCACATTTTGAACTGAATCGGTCAAACCGAGTTTCATGATTCGGTCCCACCGAGTTTGGTAAATTGTGTGTAACGGTTAGATTTTGTGTGGAGGCTCTATATACCCCTCCACCCACTGTTCATTCATGGAGAGAGCCATCAGAACAAGCCTACACTTCCATTACTCATTTTCTGAGAGAGAACCAACTACTCATGTGTTGAGACCAAGATATTCCAACCATACCATATGAATCTTGATCTCCAGCATTCCCCAAGTTTCTTCCCACTCAAATCTTCTTTCCACCATATCCAAATCTATGAGAGAGAGCTGAGTGTTGGGGAGACTATCATTTGAAGCATAAGAGCAAGGAGTTCATCATCAACACACCATCTATTACCTTTTGGAGAGTGGTGTCTCCAAGATTGGTTAGGTATCACTTGGGAGCCCCCGACAAGATTGTGGAGTTGAACCAAGGAGCTTTTAAGGGCAAGGAGATCGCCTACTTTGTGAAGATCTACCCTAGTGAGGCAAGTCCTTCGTGGGCGATGGCCATGGTGGGATAGACAAGGTTGCTTCTTCATGGACCCTTTGTGATAGAGGCAAAGGTGTCCCGTCTTTCGATGAGATGGTGGCTATCGTTTGGATGAAGTCGACTTTGACGATCCGACTACGAACGTGCGTGGACGTCGCGCCTTAGCAATCGCTAAACCAACTCCGAGAGGTTATTGACCACGCCGGAGCACGATCAACCTGACCACGAAGGTCTGTTTCCTGCAGGCAAACGAAGAACAAGCAAGAAACTGAGATTGCAATCTGGATATTGCGAATTCAAGAGGAAAGCTTTATTGATCAAGTGGGGTTCTGTGACGTCTTGGTCTGGTCGTTGAACACAAACGAAGTACGCGAAGTTGCAGCTATGGCGAACTTTAATCTAAACAAAACCCAAAGAAAAAGCTACTAGATGGATCTACTTATATTGGAGCAAGGGGTGGCGGCCAAGGAGGTGGAAGGACGTCCCAAGGCAGCCTAAAACTAACCCTAGGTCGTACAAGGCTCATGGGCCCAAGTGGAGGTGATGCAACACCTTTGGACTTGTAGTTTGACTCGGATTCTGCTGCAGCGTCAGACTGTTTCGTCGGTATCTCAACGCTCCAGACGAATTTGAAGGTGATTCCAATTGGGTTGGAAAGTGTACGAAATCTAGTTTTCAACAAAAAAAGAATCACCCAATTCGGAGTCCGTATGAAGGAGTTCTTGCCGTTTTGAGTCAGGTATGTCTGTGCAGTCCGAATCTGGATGCAGAACGTGAGAGACTTGGACTCTATCTTCTCTTGGCCCAAAAGTGACATGAGAGAACTTTTTGAACAGCCCCTAAACTTCTCTTTTTCCATTATCTTCATATGTGGATTGTACAAATGTCCCATGCACCTGGAATTAGACATGGCACAAAAGTCTGTGAAGTATTTTTGTCCTGGATGACATAAATAAATTGTTGCATAGTTTGCATTAGAAATCACCTCACAAATATACATGTATGCAATATTTTTGGTCGTATCCAAGGTAGTCATGTCCTCATCACTTTGTGGGTGGAGCCATTACCGTTCATGGGTTGAGGTCTCCATCAACATGGATGTACGATAGCACCACCTATCGGAACCACGCCAAAAACATCTGTGTCTGCACTTGCGTTTGCACTCTCCAAACCCCTCCCTTTACCTTCATATGCAATGATTTACTTTCCGCTGCTACAACTCTAGAATTGCATGTGTAGGTAGATTTCTTGACTTGTGCTAAATTGCTAAAAACTATGAAAACATAAAATTGGGAAAAGGCTAAGCTTTTATTTTGTCAAGTAGTCTATAGCCCCCACTCTAGACATACTTTCGATCCTACACTCCCACTGAAAGATAGGTTTGTGATATGGATCAAGGGCTGGTGCTGGCTCAGGCACTCACGAAGTCCCCAAAATCAGTAGATGTTCTCGGGCCAAATAGTGTACTTGCCTGAATGAATATCAAAGAAAGAAGGTGCAGGCAAAGTAATAGTCTGAAAAGTATTCTAACTGAATATCAAATTATAAATAAGCCTCTTTTCCTCATCAGAACGAATAAATTGATGTGCTACCATGCTGTCATAATCTAAATAAATAATGGGTAGCAGTCTCTCATCTTTTTCATAACGCCTAATAGGTATCTCAAAGCGTCGAGCAAGGCGAGAGGCGATGATACCTCCGAAAATATGACCCTTAGTACGGTTTAAACTCACCATTTAGCAACCATAACACCCAAACTAAAAGTTCTATCACAAAGTAAAGCATGGCATAAAATGGCAAGGTCAGGGGCACTAAGGCCTCCACTCTCCCCACGGCCAACCAAACATCTTCCGGCAAATAATGAATAATAGCGTAAAATAGGAAAATGTAAACTGGGCACTCTCGCTTCTGACACTCTTCTCCTTTCCCCTACAGTAACTGCATCAATGAAATCTTCCACATCTCTAGGACGTGGTTCTTCGATGCACACCTCACAAAAATCATAAAGCGCCATTTCCTTATTCTCATCATATAAATCAAATTCTACCGAAGGTGGTGATCTCCTAGCATGAAAATGAAAATTTTGCATGAAAGTATTAGTTAGGAGGAGATAATGATCACACTGGTCGTGGAGGAAGTCGGTGCTCCCCGCATTCTCGGCCAAATAATAGAAATCCTCATAAATTCAGGCCGCCTGTAAGAATGCGCATCACATAGCCATTCACTCACCCGAATCTCCACGGCATGAAGAATATTGTACTTGGGCTTCTCCTTCTCCTTCAAACCCCGGCTCGAGGAGCCTCTCAATAATCTCCTCATCATTTTCTTTCTCTAAAAAAATCTGAAATTTTTAGTGACTCGGAATAAAAGTGAACCAAACTCAACAAAATTGACAACAACTACTCCTACGTGTGTCTAGAAGCTATATCATGCATCAAAACTACTTTGGACCATATAAATTTGACATGCAAGCTCAATAATACGGTCACCACAGTAGCAAAAAATTGCAATAAATAAAGCACTAGAACAAAAACTAATTGAACCATTGGGGGAGTCACATACCAAAGAACAATCCCCCAAAACAGTTTTGCAAATGACGAATTGAGCAAGGAGATCGAAAATGGCAGCAAGATGAGCTAGAACATGGGTTTGAGCTAGTCGATGATTTTTTCTGGAGCAAGAAGGAGAGGACGGGTGCTGGAATAAGTGGAGGGGGGCCACGTGGGCCCCACAAGGACAGGGGGCACGCCCAGGGGGTAGGGCGCGCCCTCTACCCATGTGCCCCCCCTGGTGCATACTCAGTGCCAAAAATCTTAAAAAAATTCTAGAAAAAATCATATCAAATTTTCAGGGCATATGGAGAACTTTTATTTTAGGGACATTTTTTATTTCACGGATAATTCTGAAAACAGACAGATAATACTATTTCTGCTTTATTTAATCTAAATAACAGAAAGTAAAAGGTGGGTACAGAAGGTGGTGCTCACTGAATTCATCCATCTCATGCTCACCAAAAGGAATCTGTCAACGAGGTTGATCAATTCTCATTAACAAACTTCTTTTCAACAACATAGAACCGGAGAATCTTTGAATAACACTAGGTTACCTGAATGGGGATATGCATGTCCCCAACAATAAGAATATCATATTTCTTCTTGACAGTAGGAAGAGGGAATTCAAATCCTCCAATAGCAATAGTTGAAATTTTTCCAATAGAATTGATGCTATTAACTTGAGGTTGTTCTTCGAAAAGTGTATCGTATTCTCATTGCCTTTGTTGCAATCAATAAGAGCCCCTGCAGTATTCAAAAAGGGACTACCAAGGATGATCGACATACTGTCGTCCTCGGGAATATCAAGAATAACAAAGTCTGTTAAAATAGTAACATTTGCAACCACAACAGGAACATCCTCACAAATAACGATAGGTATAGTAGTTGATTTATCAGCCATTTGCGAAGATATTTCAGTAGGTGCTTATTCAATTCAAGTCTACGATACAAAGTTAAAGGCATAACACTAACATCGGCACCAAGATCTTATAAAGCAGTTGTAACATAGTTTCCTTTAATGGAGCATGGTATAATAGGTATTCCGGGATCTCCAAGTTTCTTTGGTATTCCACCCTTAAAAGTGTAATTTGCAAGCATGGTTAAAATTTCAGCTTCCGTTATCTTTCTTTTATTAGTAACAATTTCTTTCATATACTTGGCATAAGGAGACATTTTAAGCACATCCGTCAAACGCATACGCAAAAAGATAGGTCTAATCATCTCACAAAAGCGTTGAAATTCCTCATCATCCTTTTTCTTTGATGGCTTAGGAGGAAGGGGCATGGGTTTCCGAACCCATGTTTCCCTTTCTTTACCATGTTTCCTAGCAATGAAATCTCTCTTATCATAAAGTTGATTCTTTGATTATGGGTTATCAAGATCAACAACAGGTTCAATCTCTACATCATTATCATTACTAGGTTGAGCATGCGTATGAACCTCTTCATTAACATTATCACTAGGTTCATGTTCATTACTCGACTGTGTATCAGCATCACAAACAGAAATATCATTGGGATTCTCAGGTGTGTCTATAACAGGTTCACTAGAAGCATGCAAATTCCTATCAGTTTTATTTTTTATTTTTATTACTAGGACTAGGTTTATCAATATTAATGCTCTGAGAATCTTGCTCAATTCTCTTAGGATGGCCCCCGGGATACAAAGGTTCCTGAGTCATTTTACCACCTCTAGTTGCAACCATAACAACATTATCATTATTCTTACTAGTCAACTCATTAAGCAAATCATTTTGTGCTTTAAGTACTTGTTCTACTTGAGTGCTAACCATGGAAGCATGTTTACTCATAAGCTTTAGATCATTAATAGTTCTAGTCATATAATCACCCAAGTATTCAAGCGTATGAGCATTACGTTTCAATAGTCAACTAACAGAAGCATTGAAGTTTTCTTGTTTAACAATAAAATTATCAAACTCATCCAAGCATTGCCTAGCAGACTTATTATGAGGAATATCTCCGTCATGAAATCTATAGAGAGAATTTACCTCTACTACCTGTGTCGGGTTATGAAGACCATGTATTTCTTCGATAGGCGGTAAATTCTTAACATATGTAGCTTTAATACCTTTTTCCTTCATTGATTTCTTTGCCTCTTGCATATCTTCAGGACTGAGAAATAGAATGCCTCTTTTCTTTGAAACTGGCTTCGGAGTAGGTTTGGGAAGAGTCCAATCATTATCAATAATTTTTCATCCTGCTCAACAGTTCATTCCCTGAAAACATAACAAGCACAACTATCTAGGTGGTCTCGAGAAGCATTGGTTAGTCCATTATAAAAGATATCAAGTATTTCATTTTTCTTGAGAGGATGATCAGGCAAAGCATTAAGTAATTGTAGTAGCCTCGTCCAAGCTTGTGGGAGACTCTCTTCTTCAATTTGGAAAAAAGTAAATATTTCCTGTAAGGCAGCTTGTTTCTTATGAGCAGGAAAATATTTTGCAGAGAAGTAGTAAATCATATCCTGGGGACTACGCACACAACCAGGAGCAAGAGAATTAAACCATAACTTGGCATCACCCTTTAATGGGAGAGGAAACAACTTAAGAATATAGTAATAGCGATTTTTTTCCTCATGAGCAAATAGGGTGGCTATATCATTTAATTTAGTAAGATGTGCCACAACAATTTCTGATTCATAACCATGAAAAGGATCAGATTCAACCAAAGTAATTAACTTAGGATCAACAGAGAATTCACAATCCTTATCAGTAAAACGGATAGGTGAAGTACAAATTCAGGACCATATTGCATTCTAGCATTTAAAGATTTTTCTTTCCACTTGCGTATTAATTTTTTAAGATCATTCTTATCCCCACAAGCAAGAAAGTCTCTAGCTACTTCGCCCTCCATAACATATCCCTCAGGCACAATAGGCAATTCATATCTAGAGGAAGTAGGTCTAATAGATGTTTTAAAGTTTTCAGTATCAATAATTTCATTAGTTTCAGGAATATCATCATCTTTGGCATAATCAATAGTTCTAGCTCTAGCAAGATGCACATCAAGTAATTCACCCAACGACACAAGTTTTATCATATATAGCAGTAGCATCATAAGCATCATTCATAGAAGAAGTGGCATCATCAATATCATGCGACATATCAGATTCAATAGCAGGTGTGGGTGTCGCATGTTTACTCAAAACATAAGGAGAATCAAGTGCAGGGCTAGATGGCAGTTCCTTACCTCCCGTCGTTCTAGAGGGAACAATCTTGGTTCTATCATCCTTTAGTGTCCTCATAGTGATCAGCAGATATAAATCCCAAGTATAGAGCTATGCTCCCCGGCAACGGTGGCAGAAAAAGGTCTTGATAACCCACAAGTATAGGGGATCGCAACAGTTTTCGAGGGTAGAGTATTCAACCCAAATTTATTGATTCGACACAAGGGGAGCCAAATAATATTCTCAAGTATTAGCAGCTGAGTTGTCAATTCAACCACACCTGGAAAAGTTAATATCTGCAGCAAAGTATTTAGTAACAAAGTAGTATGGAAGTAACAGTAACAGTGGCAAAAGTAACAGTAGAAGTTTTGTAGTGATGCTGACAGCAAGATAGGTGTCGGATAATATTGATCATGTAGTAGTTACAACCTAGGGTGACACATAACTAGCTCCAATTCATCAATGTAATGTAGGCATGTATTCTGAATATAGTCATACGTGCTTACAGAAAAGAACTTGCATGCCATCTTTTGTCCTACCGTTTCGTGGCAACGGGGTCCTAATTGAAAGTAAGGGATATTATGGCCTCCTTTTAATAGAGTGCCGGACCAAAGCATTAACACTTCGTGAATACATGAACTCCTCAAACTATGGTCATCACCGGGAAGTGTCCCGGCTACTGTCACTCCGGGGTTGCCAAATCATAACACATAGTAGGTCACTGTTGACTTGCAAGATAGGATCAAGAACACAAATATATTCATGAAAACATAATAGGTCCAGATTTGAAATCATGGCACTCAGGCCCTAGTGACAAGCATTAAGCATAGCAAACTCATAGCAACATCGATCTCAGAACATAGTGGATACTAGGGATCAAACCCTAAGAAAACTAACTCGATTACATGATAAATCTCATCCAACCCATCACCATCTAGCAAGCCTACAATGGGATTACTCACGCATGGTGGCGAGCATCATGAAATTGGTTATGGAGAACGGTTGATGATGACGACGGTGACGATCTCCACTCTTTGGAGCCCAGAACAAACTCTAGATCAGGTCTCCTGAGGAAGAATAGGAGGTGGCGGCGGCTCTGAATCATAAAACACGATGGGATCTTCTCTCCGATTTTTTTATCCTCGAAAGAGAATATATGGAGTTGGAGTTTATGTCGGTGGAGGTCCAGGGGGCCCACAAGGTAGGGGGCGCGCCTTAGTGCAAAAGAGTTTGGAAAAGTAGATACGATGGAGACGTATCATCTCCTTTGGCCGACCCATTCCTGCCGTGCAAAACCTCTACCGTGCCCTGTTGTGCATGCTCTTTGCTGCCTAGCAGTATTGACGTCAAGACCGCAAGGCCAACGCATCCGAATGGCTAAACTGGGAACACCCGGAACGCCAATACTGCCTTCGCCGTTTTACTCAAAGTACCACAACGACCATCGCTCACCAAGTTTGACTACAGTGCGAAGATATGTACAGCTACGTGGATTCATTGAGTACACCTTCGGATCGCCAAGTTCGACTACCGTTGTCATCGGATTTGATGAGTTCAATGACGGCCCCCGAAGACCTTGGATTCGTCAAGTTCCCCTCCGTCGTCGTGTACCACTATGTCGGTGTACAAAAGTAGGGGTGTTCTTTTTAACCCCTTACTTGTGCACGGGCAGTCAGAGCCACGCCTGTGGCCGAACATGACAGGGCAGAAGGAAGGAGCCAGGCAACACAAGAAGACCAAACAAGAAGATAGGCTCTCCCCCGGCAAGGACTCTTGTCGTGGCAGCCTGCGCAACCCCCGGCAAGGGCTCTTGCCGGGGCGATCCACTCAGATGCCTCCGTCGCAGCCACCCTTGAAGCCTATGGGCTCCGATGGTACCAACAACATTACAGCCAAGGCTCAGGAAGTGCCCACGTGATGGCATGCAGATCTTTTTGAAAGATAAAGATCTCTGACTCCCAAGATAATAACCAGAAGACATGGTGATCACAGGGCTCCTTGCCCAGGACGCCCACGAGGTCCCGGCAAGGCTCCTTACCGAAGACACCCCGGAGCCCCGGCAAGCCTCTTGCCGTAGGATAATCATGAAGGCCCCGGCAAGACCCTTGCCGAGAACAGAAGCAAGTCTGCGGCAAGCCCTTGCCGTCCCATCGCCGCCCCAGCTCGGCGGCCGACTCGCTGACCTAGGCAGGCACCCACGTGGTGATACGTGGTTCCTGGGCCAGCTAGCCAAGTACCTGCGTGGTGGCATGCAGATCTACGTGAAGACCCTACCGTGATGCCACCTCAGCTGCCTGCCTCGCTGGCCTGGATGCGCGTCGTGACCAGACAGAGCGGCCACGGACGGGGCGGGCTTCTTTCCCGTCCCCGATAAAGTAAATAGACACCTAAGCAGTGCATTGAATGCGCCTTGTCCCGTAATGGCGTGGGATAAGCCCATACACTGTATACCTTTCCACCTCCTGTGTGCCACTGTGGCAGCCCCTTTGAACTATAAAAGGAGGCCCGTGGCGTACTGGAGAAGGATTCAGATCCTGAAAAGCTGGAGAGGCACCGTAGCTAGCTGAAGAACTCAAGAACACTCAAATATACACCAAAGTAGGACTAGGGTATTACGCATCCTCGCGGCCCGAACCTGGGTAAACGATCGATGTGCTGACTCTTAGACCTGCTCTTTGCACAACTTCGCGCATGCCAACCATAGAAGGGATTCCAGTGATACCATAGGTGTCGTTTCGTACCGACATCTTTGGCACGCCAGGTAGGGGAGCAGTTGTGAAAATCCGGTCTGGCAGTTAGTATAGCAGTTCTTCATGGCCATGGTTTCCCAAGGAAACGACCGAGTGCGGGGCATCATCGGCGAGCACGGTGGACGTCCGCGCGGCGCCAAAAAAAAGATAAGTCACACAAAACTTTGAGTAATTCTTTTTCTCATGAAGGTTATTCTCCTTTGAGATCTTGCCCTCTGTATGATAAACTTGTATGCAATGGGGACCTTCCACTATTGGCAAAGCCCTTGCTCTGTTTCGAGTCCGCTCAACAGTTCGAGTGGCCATGTCGAGAACGGCAAGGAAGCCTTTCCGTTACTGGCAACGCTTTTGTCCTGTTTCGAGTCCGCTCGACAGTTCAAACGGCCGCGCTGAGAGCGGTAAGGTGGTTTGCCCAGCAGCAAGCATACCTGGCAGGCTATTGAGGATCCGCCCTCAAAACGCCACGGCCTGGGTTACGCGCCGGCAAGCCCTCCCAATTAAAAATAGGGTAGACATACAGGGAAAGATCAAACAGGAAGATAACATGCATCGCTATGAATTATTGCAGAGTTATATTACATAAATTGTTGTTGCAGTTCTGACTAAAGATGAAAACTGTCTCGGTTCTGTACCTGCAGCGGCAACAAGAAACGGGGTGCCTAATCCCGACACTGGCCCTCTACCCTCTGAATTCCGCCGACGCGATCGATGATGGGCTTGATACGCTCGTTGAGCGCCGTGAGATCTACATCATCCGGCAAGCTATCCAGCGCAGCATCGAAGTCAAGGTCGGGGTTCCAGTAGGCCATCTTGGTGAGGACCTTGGTCAGGGCATCCCGGCAGAGCTTCCGGGATTCATCAGCTAGACAAGCCGCCCGGTCGGAGTGGAGCTTTCGCAGGGCCTCAAGAACGCGTTCAAAGAACACGGTCAAGCTGGCGTGGATGGAGAGGTTCACCTCCAGGAAGAACCTGAAGCTTGGCATGCCCATGGTGGCCAGCTGCGCAGTGAGTTCCTCCACGACGGCGACGAGGCGGCTGATCCAAAGGTCCACGCCCTTTACGTACTCTGCGTAGCCAGCGGCGTCGTCCTTCTGCAGTCGCTTCTCCTCCTCCAGGCCCTTGTTTAGAGCCTCCGCCCGAGCATTGGCCTCTGTGAGCATCCCATTGAGGCCCTCCAACTCCAGCTTCAGATCCTTGATGGAGTCCTGGGCCGTGGAGAGCTGTTCGGCCTTGCCGAGGACCTCGGACTGCGCATCCAACCAGGTAGCATCGATCGTGTCCCTCTCTATGGTTAGCTCCAGGACCCGCTTGTTCAAGCCTTCCCGCTCCACCTCCAGCTCCTTCACCTTGCCGGCATGGACCCGAGCCTGAGCATTGAGAGCCTCAATGTGCCTCTGTACCAGCCCCTGGATCCGCCGCGCGACAAGCCTATCGATCTATGCATCCTTGCCGCGGAGGGTGGCGGTGAGTGCCTGCTCACGGGCGACAAGGTCTTCCTCCTGAGAGTTCAGCTGAGCTTGGCTCTGGTTGCGGGCGGCCTCATCGTTGGCGGCTCGCTCCTTGGCCTCCTCCTGGGCTTTCTCAAAATCATACTGCGCCAGCATGAGGTCTCTGGCGCGCTTGTCCAGCTTTTGCTGGGAAGCCCTCAACTCATTTCGGGCCTCATCAAACTAGACTTTTGTCTGGGCGACCTGCGCCTGGAAGTCCTCCTCTGCCTTGTCCACCACTGCCGACCTGGACTTTGCCTTGTCCAGGCAGGCACGGTAAAGCACCTGGAACTTCTGCAAGCTGGCGCTCATGGCCCGAAGAAGCTGCTCCTCTTGAGAACCGCTGCCGCCGGCGCCCGGCTCGTCGACGACCTCAAGACTAGCGGCGGCAAGCGCCTCATCATCAAACACCCCCCCTCGGTTAGTGCCCTGCTGCTTGCCATCCAGGGGAGGTGGACGAACAAGTCATCACTCACCTTTAGGTAGCGGCCCGAGCCAGAGGCGGCGGAGGAGGAAGGCTGGTCCTCGGCAGCAGCCTTGCCGGCCTCCTCGATAGCGGCCTTGCCGGCCTCCCCAGCAGCAGCCTCGCCGGTTCCTCCGGCAGGCCCATTGCTGGCCTCCTCGGCACTGGCCTCGCCGGTCCCTCCGGCAGACCCTTGGGCCGCCTCCTCTGTTGTGGCCTTGGCAGCCTCCTCGACAGCGGCCTTGTCATCCTCGGCCTCAGCGTCCGTGTTGCCCTCCTTGACGGTGGGCTCACCATCCACCCGGTCCGTCAAGGGTGGGTCTAAAAATCAAAAGAAAAAGTAAGGTGATGCCCGAGGTCAAAGGCTCAATCTGGAGAACAGAGGCAAATCATCCATACCAGGCTGGGAAGGAGCGGCGCTCTCCTTGCCAACAACCGTTGCCGGCGAGGAGCCGCCGGCATTCAAGTCCCTATCCTCCTCCTCCATGAGCGCAGGCTCGGCGGTCGTTGCCCTTGCCGGGGACGCCCCTCGGGGTGGTGTAGTTGAAGGGGGCGACATGTTGGGGGTGGCCCCCTGTGGGCCCTCCTGCTGCCGGTCCCCACCTACAAAGCCGACAAGGTCATCATCAAGAATTCGCGCCCCCGTGTGCACTCATGGAAGAGTGAGTGGTAAACTTACGCCAGGGGCTGTTGTCCAGGCTGCTCTCCACCACCAGCGGCGTGCCTGAAGTACCCACCGGGGGCTTGTCGGCGGACGACGCCCTGGCCCTCTTCGCCGCCCTTTGGGCCAGCGTCTCTGTATCCCTGCAGAGATGGCATTGGATCAGAGAGAGATAATACAGGAATGAAACCAAGAGATAACATGAGGGGCGAGATGCTTACTCGTCTTATGTTTCCTCCTCCTCCTCTGGTATCCTCCTCTTCCTCCTTAGGCTAAGAGACCCAAGATCGAAGTCGACGTCCATGGCAACGCCTGCGGGAGGGGGAGAAGGAGATGTGGTCCGGCCACGCCTGGACGAAGAGGAGGCGGTCGCTGTCCTCTTCGCCACCGCGGTCTTCCCCGTTTTTCTCCCCGCCGTGGCCCCCATCGACCTCATCTTGTGCCTGAGCTGCTCTGCGGGCTGTTGCCGCCGCCGCTCTGGGGGCTGTTGCCGCCGCACGATGATGCCAGACTGGACCGGCTCGCCCGAACCGGCTCGCTGCAGGACCCGCCGCCTCGCCATGGCAGGAGGGTCAGCAGCCTCAGTCTCCTCGCCGGTTGACTCCTCGACCACGTCTTCGACAAGGGGATCTTCGGCGTCGACGCTCGCGCGGTGGGCCTCCCCGGCAGACTTCATCCACCCGGCGAACTCCTCCTCTTTGGCGGCCACATTGGCCTCGTCCTCCACGTGGCCGGAGCTGCCTGCCTCCAGGGCAAGCGCTGCCTCCGCCGCCCTGCCGGCAATGTAATTGAGCTCGGCCCGGGTAGTATCGTGGATGAGCACCGGCTCGTCGCGGACGCACTTCTTCGACAGAGTATCGAAGAACTCTTGCACCTGATCCGTCGGCGGCTCGACCCAAGACGGGTCAAGGCCGTGCGCGTTGAAGTCCGACATCATGGCAATGATATCGGACCGGCGGGAGTTATTACTTAGCGGGACCACTCCCGCCGGCAACCCAAAAAGGGGCCCCTTGACGGCCTTACTGGCCTTAGCAGCCTTGCCGGTCCTCTCGGCCCTGCCGTCGCGATCCACGTCAAGCTGAAAGAGCTCCTGGTAGATGTGGTCGTGCTGCATCACCGTGAAGTTGTGTATCACGCCGGGGCGAAGCCTCATGATGTCGGCCGCATTCTCAAAAAGCCAAGCCGGCCTCCCCTTGTTGTGTAGCGGTGCGATTCGGCGGCGGATGAAATCAGCCCCGATCATCTCGAGGGTGAGCGCTGCCTGGGCAAGACGGTGGATCCTGGTGGTGGCAATCGAGAGCTTTTTGTCGTTGATGTCGACGTGCCCCCAGTCTCCCTTACGGACCAGTGGGCTCCGACGAACTCGACAGAACTCCGGTCGGTATTCTTCCTCTATCCACAACCACCGGCTCCTCCACTCTTCCCACCTCTCCTTCTACGCGCCCTCCGGATACGTGCCCTTCTCCTGGGTCTGTGGAATCCATGCGATGCAGATGGAGATGGCGTCCCCCCCTTGGATACGAGGGAAGAAGTAATGGCGGAAGAGCGTCGTGCTTGGAACCACCCCGGCGTAACCCTCGCAGAGGAGGGCGAAGAAAGCCATGCACGCCATGGCGTTCGGCGTGAAGTCGAGGAGATGGAAGCCGTAGGTATGCATGATGTCGGTGAAGAAATCAGAGAAAGGGGGACAAAGGCCGCGATATAAGTAATCGACAAATAAAGGATACCGGTTTGGGCCGGCCTCTACGCATTGGGCAGGGATGACGTGCGTGGCTGGATGCCCCATCGTCTCGCACCCCCACAAGGGCTTGAAGTAGTCCCTGAGATGGACCGCATCGACTGTCGGAGGGAAGTAGGCATGCTTCGTCTGCAGCACCACTAGCTCACTCTCCGGGAGCTCTTTCTCCCCCCGCACCCTCGGCCACTGCCTTCCCCTTGCTGGACTTGGGCGCCATTGTAGCCGCGAGGGAAACAAAGGGATCGGAGACAGAAGGGAGCACGGCGGCGGTAGGCGGAGGCAAAGGCTCTGGCTTGGGGAAGAAGGAGAAGAACGGCGATCGCGAGATTGGAGGAGCGCAGGAGGTAAATGGGAGACGTGCCTGCGGTTTTTCCCCTTTTTATGGGGAAGGCGCGGGCCACCCTCCACCACCATTTACTACGACGTGACACCAGTACGCAGCAAACCGCCCGACGCATGACCCCCACGTCAGCGCAGATCGTGGGGAAGCGCAACTACCAGAGGAGTTACTGTGGTAAAGGGAATCCAACCTCACTTATCGCGCACCGTTCTGGGCCTAGCCCAACAACGCATTGCGCTTATGAATGGCCCATGCCCGGGGGCTCCTGTCGGTGTACAAAAGTAGGGGTGTTCTTTTTTACCCCTTACTTGTGCACGGGAAGTCAGAGCCACGCTTGTGGCCAAATAAGACAGGGCGGAAGGAAGGAGCCAGGCAACATGAGAAGACCAAACAAGAAGACACGCTCTCCCCCGGCAAGGACTCTTGACGGGGCAGCCTGCGCACCCCCCGGCAAGGGCTCTTGCCGGGGCGATCCACTCAGACGCCTCCGTTGCAGCCACCCTTCAAGCCTATGGGCACAACATTAGAGCCAAGGCCCGGGAAGCGCCCACGTGATGGCATGCAGATCTTTGTGAAAACAAAGATCTATGACTCCCAAGATAATAACCAGAAGACATGGCGATCATAGGGCTCCTTGCCGAGGACGCTCACGAGGCCCCGGCAAGGCTCCTCACCGAAGACACCCCGGAGCCCCGGCAAGCCTCTTGCCGCAGGATACTCATGGAGTTCCCGGCAAGACCCTTGCTGAGAACAGAAGCAAGTCTATGGCAAGCCCTTGCCGCCCCGTCGCCACCCCAACTCGACGACCAACTAGCTGGCCCAGGTAGGCACCCACATGGAGATACGTGGTTCCTGGGCTAGCTAGCCAAGCACCTGCATTGTGGCATGCAGATCTTCGTGAAGACCCTACCGCTACGCCACCTCAGCTGACTGCCTCACTGGCCTAGACGAGCGTCGCGACCAGACAGAGCGGCCACGGACGGGACGGGCATCTTTCCCGTCCCCGATAAAGTAAATAGACACCTAAGCAGGGCATTGAATGTGCCTTGTCCCGTAATGGCATGGGATAAGCCCATTCACTGTACACCTTTCCACCTCCTGTGTGCCATTGTGGCAGCCCCTTTGAAGTATAAAAGGAGGCCCACAGCGTACTGGAGAAGGATTCGGATCCTGGAAAGCTGGAGAGGCACCGTAGCTAGCTGAAGAACTCAAGAACACTCAAATATACACCAAAGCAGGACTAGGGTATTACGCATCCTCGCGGCCCGAACCTGGGTAAACGATCGCTGTGCTGACTCTGAGGCCTGCTCTTTGCACAACTTCGCGCCCGCCAACCGTAGAAGGGATTCCAGTGATCCCATTCGTGTCGTTTCGTACCGACACACTACTTCCACTACCGTCATGAGAACGACTACTTCCCACGATGACTCATCAACAACTACACCGCTTCGAACTCATTCCGCCCTGAAACACACACTTTAAAGGTATAATCATCGAGAAGAAGACCCGTGGACGAATGCATGCATGTTGTATGAAATGCACGTGTTTGCATCGTGTCCGAATTGCCGCTTGCCATTCCTCCTCGTATGCCTTGCCACCGACACGTGGGAACTCGATTACCAGGATCACCCCACATCCTTGCATGACACGCTCCCGTCACACTTCTTTTGCACCGATATCTCTACGATTTGTCGGAACCAAAACATTGCCATGGCGTCATTACCGTTTTTTCGCCGTGGCACCCTTTCTTTCCACCACGGTGACTAATACTTCATAACATGCTATTGTCTACATTTTCTTAAAATTACATAAAATTAGAATATGTCATCCGCATCATGATAACAACATTTATAAATTTTTAAAATTGTTGTTTGCATCAAAGATTGCTAAATGACATGTGGGGTTTTTTCTATAACTGTTGTTTGTTGTTTCCGGCCTCATTTAAACTTGCCTAAATAGTTAGTTTACTTATGCCTCATCTCTTGCCATGTTAAGAACATTTAAACTTGTTGAGTTCATAACAAGAGTGAACTAAAAATTTGAATGTGGTGTTTCATCAATATGCAACTCGTTGCATATTGAGTTCCACTTAATTTATAACATTATTTGTTTCACTTAGCCATGACATTCCTATTTAATCTGGACATGCATCATACTTGATTGTGCATCATGCCATGTGTATGCTTGTGTTTTTACCATGTCGTTTGCTTCTTTCTGGTGTTGCTTATTAGTTCCGGTAACATTGCAGATTGTGAGGATTCGCTCGACTATGTTCGTTCGTCTAGTTCATAGACTCGATCTTCTTCCTAGCGGGATTTCAGGCAAGATGGTCGTTACCTTGGATCTCAGTACTATCTTAGCTATGCTAGTTGTCTAGATGATATCGCTATGTCGCGGTACCCACCACTTGTTTATGAAGCCTCCCAATATGCTGTGAAACAACCTCTAACCTTTTCACTGTCCCAGCAAACCGTTGTTTGGCTATGTTAACGCTTTGCTCAGCCCCTCTTATAGCGTTGCTAGTTGCAGGTGCAGTTGCAGGTTGTTCCATGTTCGAACAAGGATAACTTGGAATATCACAATATATCATATTTAATAAATGCACATATATAATTGGTAAAGGGTGGAAGGCTTGGTGTTTTGTTCCACTCTTGCCGCCCTACATTCCGTCATACCGTTGTTATGTGCACTACTAGAAAAAAGGCTGTTAGAGGCGCACCTGATTTGGCTATTAATGGCACACTATAGGTGCGCCATTACTAGCATGCCATTAGTATTTTTTTAGTAATGGCGCACATTTGGTGCGCCATTACTATCAATGAACCCCATTTTTGCAATTGCTCAGGATACCCTCTTTTAGCTGCTAGGTCTATTTCTTAGTTCAAGATCCCTCTTACTAACTGGAATAAAAGAATTACTATTTGACTTATAATCATGGAATCGACTCGCCATTACTATACCTAGAAGTGCGCCATTACTATTTGACTTAGTAATGGCGCACCACATAGAAGTGCGCCATTACTAACAATTTTTTTCCAAAAAAAATTCAATTTTTTTTCGTAATCTCGGGTCACTATGGCTTAATCTCAGGTTAATATGCTTAATCTCAAGTCAAATCGCACTCTATGGTCAAACTTCCCGGAAGGTCACCCATCCTTAATCTCGGGTCACTATGGCTTAATCTCAGGTTAATATGCTTAATCTCAAGTCAAATCGCACTCTATGGTCAAACTTCCCGGAAGGTCACCCATCCTCACACTACTCCAGCCCGAGCACGCTTAACTTCTGAGTTCTATCCAACCCCAGCACCAGCTCACTTAACAGGCACTTGTTGATATATTTATCATATCAATCCTATTAAACCTTGTTGATGTCAAGGACTTTCTTCATATTCATGAGTGTGATGAAATTTTAAAAAAATATTTCAAACTTGCCGGTCATATTACGTATCATATTTTGAAC
>LR738715.1:413666761-413686642 GCA_902687465.1 Secale cereale
GCATAAAAGTAAATATATAGGCCCTTCGCAGAGGGGAGCAGGGAATTGTAGAGGTGCGAGAGCTCGATTTTTAAATAGAGATGAATAACATTTTGAGCGGTATACTTTCATTGTCAACATAACAACCAAGAATCTTGATATCTCCCATGCTACGCACATTATAGGCGGTTCCCAAATAGAATGGTAAAGTTTATACACCCCCAACCACCAACAAGCACACTCCACAGCTAGCCCGAAACAACGGGTACCGTCCAAACCAGCAACAGCCCTGGGGGAGTTTTAGTTAATTATTATGATTTTGAGCCTGGGAGTGGGAATCCCGGTTACCAGCCATTTTCTCATGAATGATGAGCGGAGTCCACTCATCGTGAGAATAACCGACCTAGCATGGAAGATATAGACAGCCCTTGTTGATACTTGTGTTGGGGAACGTAGCAGAATTCAAAAAAATTCCTACGCTTCACCAAGATCAATCTAAGGAGTCATCTAGCAACGAGCATAATGGAGTGCATCTACATACCCTTTGTAGATCACGTGCGGAAGCGTTCGAAGGAACGTGGATGAAGTAGTCGTACTCTTCACGAACCTAGTCACCGATGATCCCAGCGTCGAACGGACGGCACCTCCGCGTTCAACACACGTACGGTACAGTGATGTCTCCTCCTTCTTGATCCAGCAAGGGGGAGGAGAGGTTGACGGAGATCCAGCAGCACGACGGCGTGGTGGTGGATGCAACAGGAAAACCTGCAGGGCTTCGCCGGCGCCCTGCGAGAGAAGAAAGAAGTGTGACGGGAGGGGTGAGAGGCGCCAGAGGCTTGGGGTGCAGCTGCCCTCTCCCCCCCACTATATATAGGGGCCAGGGGGCGCCAGCCCTAGGGAGATCAGATCTCCAAGGGGGGCGGCGGCCAGGGGGGGAAGACTTGCCCCCCAAGGCATAGGGGGCGCCCCCTCCCCCTAGGGTTTCAACCCTAGGCGCATGGAGGGGGGGCCCATGTGGTGCGCCAGCCCACCAAGGGCTGGCCCCTTCCCCATTGCGGCCTATGGGACCCACCAAGATGGGTGGCCCCACCCGGTGGACCCCCGGGACCCCTCTGGTGGTCCCGGGACACTCCCGGTGACCCCCGGAATTCACCCGATGGCCGAAACTGGACTTCCTATATATCATTATTTACCTCCGGACCATTCCGGAACTCCTCGTGACGTCCGGAATCTCATCCGGGACTCCGAACAACATTCGGGTTTCCATGTGCATGTATCTCTATAACCCTAGCGTCACCGAACCTGAAGTGTGTAGACCCTACGGGTTCGGGAGACACGCAGACATGACCGAGACGACTCTCCGATCAATAACCAACAGCGGGATCTGGATACCCATGTTGGTTCCCACGTGTTCCTCGATGATATCATCGGATGAACCACTGTGTCTAGGATTTACTCAATCCCGTATGTTATTCCCTTTGTCCATCGGTACGGTACTTGCCCGAGATTCGATCGTCGGTATGCCCGATACCTTGTTCAATCTCGTCATGGCAAGTCTCTTTACTCGTTCCGTAATCCATCATCCCGTGACTAACTCCTTAGTCACTTTGAGCTCATTATGATGATGTCTTACCGAGAGGGCCCAGAGGTACCTCTCCGTCATACGGAGTGACAATATCCCAGTCTCGGTTCGTACCAACTGAACATACACTTTCGGAGATACCCGTTGCGTACCTTTATAGCCACCCAGTTACGTTGTGACGTTTGGCACACCCAAAGTATTCCTACGGTATCCGGGAGTTGCACAACCTCATGGTCTAAGGAATAAATACTTGACACCGGAAAAGCTTAAGCATTACGAACTATACGATCTCGTGCTAGGCTCAGGATTGGGTCTTGTCCATCACATCATTCTCCTAATTATGTGATCCCGTTATCAATGACATCCTATGTCCATGGTCAGGAAACCGTGACCATCTGTTGATCAACGAGCTAGTAACTAGAGGCTTACCAGGGACACGTTGTGGTCTATGTATTCACACATGTATCGCTATTTCCGTACAATACAATTCAAGCATGAATAACAGACAATTATCATGAACAAGGAAATATAATAATAATCCTTTTATTATTGCCTCTAGGGCATATTTCGAACAGTCTCCCACTTGCACTAGAGTCAATAATCTAGTTACATTGTGATGAATCGAACACCCATAGAGTTCTCGTGTTGATCATGTTTTGCCCGTGGAAGAGGTTTAGTCAACGGGTCTGCAACATTCAGATCTGTATGTACTTTACAAGTATCTATGTCTCCATCTTGAACATAATTTCGGATGGAGTTGAAACGGCGCTTGATGTGCTTGGTCTTCTTGTGAAACCTGGGCTCCTTGGTAATGGCAATAGCTCCAGTGTTGTCATAGAAGAGAGTCATCGGGCTTGACGCACTTGGAATGACTCCTAGGTTGGTGATGAACTCCTTCATCCAGACTCCTTCTTGTGCTGCTTCGCAAGCAGCTATGTACTCCGCTTCACATGTAGAATGCGCCACGACGCTCTGCTTGCAACTGCACCAGCTGACTGCTCCACCATTCAAAATATACACGTATCCGGTTTGTGACTTTGAGTCATCCAGATCTGTGTCGAAGCTAGCATCGATGTAACCCTTTACGATGAGCTCTTCGTCACCACCATAGACGAGAAACATATCCTTAGTCCTCTTCAGGTACTTGAGGATGTTCTTGACCGTTGTCCAGTGTTCCATACCGGGATCACTTTGGTACCTCCCTACCAAACTTATGGCAAGGTTCACATCAGGTCTGGTACACAGCATGGCATACATGATAGAACCTATGGCTGAGGCATAGGGAATGACACTCATCTTTTCTCTATCTTCTGCCGTGGTCGGGGACTGAGCCTTGCTCAATCTCACACCTTACAAAACAGGCAAGAACCCCTTCTTGGACTGATCCATATTGAACTTCTTCAATATCTTGTCAAGGTATGTGCTTTGTGAAAGACCAATGAGGCGTCTTGATCTATCTCTATAGATTTTGATGCCTAATATGTAAGTAGCTTCTCCAAGGTCCTTCATTGAAAAACTCTTATTCAAGTAGGACTTTATACTTTCCAAGAATTCTATATCATTTCCCATCAGCAATATGTCATCCACATATAATATGAGAAATGCTACAGAGCTCCCACTCACTTTCTTGTAGATACAGGCTTCTCCCCAAGTCTGTATAAAGCCAAATGCTTTGATCACATCATTAAAGCAAATATTCCAACTCCGAGATGCTTGCACCAGCCCGTAAATCGAGCGCTGGAGCTTGCATACTTTGTTAGCATTTTATGGATCGACAAAACCTTCCGGCTGCATCATATACAGCTCTTCCTTGAGGTAACCATTAAGGAATGCCGTTTTGACGTCCATTTGCCATATCTCATAATCATAGAATGCGGCAATTGCTAACATGATTTGGACTGACTTCAGCATCGCTACGGGAGAGAAAGTCTCATCGTAGTCAATCCCTTGAACTTGTCGATAACCCTTAGCGACAAGCCGAGCCTTATAGATGGTCACATTACCATCCGCGTCTGTCTTCTTCTTAAATATCCATTTATTTTCTATGGCGTGCCTATCATCGGGCAAGACCACCAAAGTCCATACTTTGTTTTCATACATGGATTCTATCTCGGATTTCATGGCTCCAATCCATTTATTGCAATCTGGGCCCGCCATCGCTTCTTCATAGTTTGAAGGTTCATCATTGTCTAACAACATGATTTCCATGACAGGGTTGCCGTACCGCTCTTGTGCGGAACGTGTCCTCGTGGACCTTCGAAGTTCAGTAGTAACTTGATCTGTATCTTCATGATCATCATCATTAACTTCCTCCCTTGTCGGTGTAGGCACCTCAGGAACAATTTCCTGCGCTGCGCTACTTTCCGGTTCGGGAGGGGTGACTGTCACCTCATCAAGTTCTACCTTCCGCCCACTCATTTCTTTCGAGAGAAACTCTTTCTCTAGAAAGGATCCATTCTTGGCAACAAAAACCTTGCCTTCGGATCTGTGGTAGAAGGTGTACCCAATCGTTTCCTTTGGGTATCCTATGAAGACACATTTTTCCGATTTGGGTTCGAGCTTCTCAGGTTGAAGTTTCTTGACATAAGCATCGCAACCCCAAACTTTTAGAAACGACAGCTTAGGTTTCTTGCCAAACCAAAGTTCATATGGTGTCGTCTCAACGGATTTCGACGGAGCCCTATTTAAAGTGAATGCGGCAGTCTCTAAAGCATAACCCCAAAAAGATAGCGGTAAGTCGGTGAGAGACATCATAGATCGCACCATGTCCAACAGGGTACGATTTCGACGTTCGGACACACCGTTACGCTGAGGTGTTCCGGGCGGTGTCAATTGTGAAACAATTCCACAGTTCCTAAGGTGCGTGCCAAATTCATGACTTAAATATTCACCCCCACGATCTGATCGCAAGAACTTTATTTTTCTGTCACGTTGATTCTCAACCTCATTCTGAAATTCCTTGAACTTTTCAAAGGTCTCAGACTTGTGCTTCATCAAGTAGACATACCCATATCTACTCAAGTCATCTGTGAGGGTGAGAACATAACGATAGCCTCCGCGAGCCTCAACACTCATTGGACCGCACACATTGGTATGTATGATTTCCAATAAGTTGGTTGCTCGCTCCATTGTTCCGGAGAACGGAGTCTTGGTCATCTTGCCCAAGAGGCATGGTTCACACGTGTCAAATGATTCATAATCAAGAGACTCCAGAAGTCCATCTGCATGAAGCTTCTTCATACGTTTGACACCAATATGACCAAGGCGACAATGCCACAAGTATGTGGGACTATCATTGTCAACTTTACATCTTTTGGCATTCACACTGTGAATATGTGTATCATCACGATCGAGATTCATCAAAAATAAACCATTGACCAGCGGGGCATGACCATAAAACATATCTCTCAAATAAATAGAACAACCATTATTCTCGGATTTAAATGAGTAGCCATCTCGCATCAAACGAGATCCAGATACAATGTTCATGCTCAAAGCTAGTACTAAATAACAATTATTAAGGTTTAACACTAATCCCGAGGGTAGATGTAGAGGCAGCGTGCCGACAGCGATCACATCGACCTTGGAACCATTCCCGACGCGCATCGTCACCTCGTCCTTCGCCAGTCTCCGCTTATTCCGAAACTCCTGCTTAGAGTTACAAATATGAGCAACTGCACCGGTATCAAATACCCAGGAGCTACTACGAGCGCTGGTAAGGTACACATCAATAACATGTATATCACATATACCTTTGACGTTGCCGGCCTTCTTGTCCGCTAAGTATTTGGGGCAGTTCCGCTTCTAGTGACCCGTTCCCTTGCAATAAAAGCACTCAGTCTCAGGCTTGGGTCCATACTTTGGCTTCTTCCTGGCAACTGGTTTACCGGGCGCGGCAACTCCCTTGCCGTCCTTCTTGAAGTTCTTCTTACCCTTGCCCTTCTTGAACTCAGTGGTTTTATTGACCATCAACACTTGATGCTCTTTCTTGATCTCCACCTCCGCTGGTTTCAGCATTGAATACACCTCGGGAATGGACTTCTCCATCCCTTGCATATTGAAGTTCAACACGAAGCTCTTGTAGCTAGGTGGGAGCGACTGGAGGATTCTGTCAACGACCGCTTCGTCTGGGAGATTCATTCCCAACTGAGACAAGCGGTTGTGCAACCCAGAAATCTTGAGTATGTGCTCACTGACAGAACTGTTTTCCTCCATCTTACAGCTGTAGAATGCGTTGGAGACATCACATCTCTCAACTCGGGCATGAGCCTGGAAAACCATTTTCAGCTCTTGGAACATCTCATATGCCCCGTGGTGCTCAAAACGCTTTTGGAGCCCTGATTCTAAGCTGTAGAGCATGCCGCACTGAACCAGGGAGTAATCATCACAACGCGACTGCCAAGCGTTCATAACATCTTGGTTTGTCGGGGCGGGAGCGTCACCTAGCGGTGCTTCTAGGACATAAGTTTTCTTGGCAGCTATGAGGATGATCCTCAGGTTACGGACCCAGTCCGTATAGTTGCTACCATCGTCTTTCAGCTTGGATTTCTCTAGGAACGCGTTGAAGTTGAGGGTGACATGAGCGTGGGTCATTTGATCTACAAGACATATTGTAAAGAATTTAGACTAAGTTCATGATAATTAAGTTCATCTAATCAAATTTTAATGAACTCCCACTCAGATTGACATCTCTCCAGTCTTCTAAGTGATACATGATCCGAATCGACTAGCCCGTGTCCGATCATCACGTGAGACGGACTAGTCATCAACGGTGAACATCTTCATGTTGATCGTATCTTCTATACGACTCATGTTCGACCTTTCGGTCTTCCGTGTTCCGAGGCCATGTCTGTACATGCTATGCTCGTCAAGTGAACCCTAAGTGTATTGTGTGTGTAAATCTGGCTTACACCCGTTTTATGCGAACGTTAGAACCTATCACACCCGATCATCACGTGGTGCTTCGGAACAACGATCCTTAGCAACGGTGCACATTTAGGGGGAACACAATTCTTGAAATTTTTAGTGAGAGATCATCTTATTTACTACCGTCGTTCTAAGTAAACAAGATGGATAAACATGATAAACATCACATGTAATCAAATAAAGTGACATGATATGGCCAATATCATCTTGCTCCTTCGATCTCCATCTTCGGGGCACCATGATCATCTTTGTCACCGGCTCGACACCATGATCTCCATCATCATGATCTCCATCATCGTGTCTTCATGAAGTCGTCACGCCAACTATTACTTCTACTTCTATGGCTAACGATTAGCAATAAAGTAAAGTAATTACATGGCGTTATTCAGTGACACGCAGGTCATACAATAATTAAGACAACTCCTATGGCTCATGCCGGTTGTCAATTTCATCGACATGCAAGTCGTGATTCCCTATTACAAGAACATGATCAATCTCATACATCACATATATCATTCATCACATCTTCTTGGCCATACCACATCACATAGCACATGCTGCAAGAACAAGTTAGACGACCTCTAATTGTTGTTGCAAGTTTTTATGTGGCTTCTATAGGTTTTCTAGCAAGAACGTTTCTTACCTACGCCAAAACCACAACGTGATTTGTCAATTTCTATTTACCCTTCATAAGGACCATGTTCATCGAATCCGATCCGACTAAAGTGGGAGAGACAGACACCCGCCAGCCACCTTATGCATCTAGTGCATGTCTGTCGGTGGAACCAGTCTCACGTAAGCGTACGTGTATGGTCGGTCCGGGCCGCTTCATCCCACGATGCCGCCAAATCAAGATTAGACTAGTAACGGTAAGAAAATTGAGCAAACTCAACGCCCATAACTTGTTTGTGTTCTACTCGTGCAAGATGCTACGCAAAGACCTAGCTCTGATACCACTGTTGGGGAACGTAGCAGAATTCAAAAAATTTCCTACGCTTCACCAAGATCAATCTAAGGAGTCATCTAGCAATGTAGTGCATCTACATACCCTTTGTAGATCGCGTGCGGAAGCGTTCGAGGGAACGTGGATGAAGTAGTCGTACTCTTCACGATCCTCGTCACCGATGATCCCAGCGACGAACGGACGACACCTCCGCGTTCAACACACGTACGATACAGTGACGTCTCCTCCTTCTTGATCCAGCAAGGGGGGAGGAGAGGTTGACGGAGATCCAGCAGCACGACGACGTGGTGGTGGATGCAACAGGAAAACCTGCAGGGCTTCACCGGCGCCCTGCGAGAGGAGAAGGAAGTGTGACGGGAGGGGGGAGAGGCGCCAGAGGCTTGGGGTGCGGCTGCCCTCTCCCCCCCCACTATATATAGGGGCTAGGGGGGCGCCGGCCCTAGGGAGATCAGATCTCCAAGGGGGGCGGCGGCCAGGGGGAAGACTTGCCCCCCAAGGCATAGGGGGCGCCCCCTCCCCCTAGGGTTTCAACCCTAGGCGCATGGAGGGGGGCCATGTGGTGCGCCAGCCCACCAGGGGCTGGCCCCTTCCCCCTTGTGGCCTATGGGACCAACCGGGATGGGTGGCCCCACGTGGTGGACCCCCGGGACCCCTCCGGTGGTCCCGGGACACTCCCGGTGACCCCCGGAATTCACCCGATGGCCGAAACTGGACTTCCTATATATCATTCTTTACCTCCGGACCATTCCGGAACTCCTCGTGGCTTCCGGAATCTCATCCGGGACTCCGAACAACATTCGGGTTTCCATGTGCATGTATCTCTATAACCCTAGTGTCACCGAACCTTAAGTGTGTAGACCCTACGGGTTCGGGAGACACGCAGACATAACCGAGACGACTCTCCGGTCAATAACCAACAGCGGGATCTGGATACCCATGTTGGTTCCCACGTGTTCCTCGATGATATCATTGGATGAACCACTGTGTCTAGGATTTACTCAATCCCGTATGTTATTCCCTTTGTCCATCGGTACGGTACTTGCCCGAGATTCGATCGTCGGTATGCCCGATACCTTGTTCAATCTCGTCATGGCAAGTCTCTTTACTCGTTCCGTAATCCATCATCCCGTGACTAACTCCTTAGTCACTTTGAGCTCATTATGATGATGTCTTACCGAGAGGGCCCAGAGGTACCTCTCCGTCATACGGAGTGACAATATCCCAGTCTCGGTTCGTACCAACTCAACAGACACTTTCGGAGATACCCGTTGCGTACCTTTATAGCCACCCAGTTATGTTGTGACGTTTGGCACACCCAAAGTATTCCTACGGTATCCGGGAGTTGCACAACCTCATGGTCTAAGGAATAAATACTTGACACCGGAAAAGCTTAAGCATTACGAACTATACGATCTCGTGCTAGGCTCAGGATTGGGTCTTTTCCATCACATCATTCTCCTAATGATGTGATCCCGTTATCAATGACATCCCATGTCCATGGTCAGGAAACCGTGACCATCTGTTGATCAACGAGCTAGTAACTAGAGGCTTACCAGGGACACGTTGTGGTCTATGTATTCACACATGTATCGCTGTTTCCGTACAATTCAATTCAAGCATGAATAGCAGACAATTATCATGAACAAGGAAATATAATAATAATCCTTTTATTATTGCCTCTAGGGCATATTTCCAACAACTTGAGATGTTCGAGCATACAAAACAGAATTTCATTTGATGGTTTAGAGTTTGGCACATACAAATTTACTTGGAACGGCAGGTAAATACCGCATATAGGAAGGTATAGTGGACTCATGTGGAATAACTTTGGGGTTTATGGAAGTGGATGCACAAGCAGTATTCCCGCTTAGTACAGGTGAAGGCTAGAAAGAGACTAGGAAGCGACCAGCTAGAGAGCAACAATGGTCATGACCATGCATTAAAATTAATCAACAATGAATGCAAGCATGAGTAGGATATAAATCACCATGAACATAAATATCGTGGAGGCTATGTTGATTTGTTTCAACTACATGCGTGAACACGTGCCAAGTCAGATCACTTGAATCGTTCAAAGGAGGATACCACCCCATCATACTACATCACAATCATTTTAATATCATGTTGGCACACAAGATACACCATTATAAACTCTCAGCTAATTAAGCATGGCATAAGCAGTTATGATCTCTAATTGTCATTGCAAGCATGTTTCATTCATAACAAGCTGAATCAGGAACGATGAACTATCATATTTACAAAAACAAGAGAGGTCGAGTTCATACCAGCTTTTTTCATCTCAATTAGTTCATCATATATCATCCTTATTGCCTTTCACTCGCACGACCGAATGGTGTGGATAATAATAATAGTGCACGTGCATTGGACTAAGCTGGAATCTGCGAGAATTTAATACAAGAGAGAAGACAAGGTAATATGTCTCAAGGTTAAATCAACAATAAAGCATATGAAAGCCACTAAGCATTTTAATCATGGTCTTCTACTCTTGACCCCCAAAGAAAAGTAAATAAACTATTTACACAGGAAAGCTCCCAACAAGCAAAAGAAGAACGTGAAATCTCTTTGGGTTTTCTTTTTAATTATTACTACAAGGAAAGTAAACTAGCTAGAAGTTACAACTAATATTTTTTGTTGTTGTTTTTCTGAAGGTTTTCCTAGCACACGAGAAAAAGACTAAGAAAAAGAAATTAAACTAAACATGGATGGTACAGTGAAAGAGTGTGAGCACCGACAACTAGAATAAGTGTGAACATGAATGTAATGTTGGTGAGAAACACGTACTCCCCCAAGCTTAGGCTTTTTGCCTAAGTTGGTCTATGGCAAGTATTGGCCTGACGGATATCCAAAGTCGTAGTTGGGGTTGTACTGAGATGCAGCAGCTAATGCCCGCTGAGCTGCAGCTCGAAGGCGGGCTACTTCCGTCATATTATGATACACATTTGCCTCCTCCATGGTTATAGTGTATCTCCCTTTTGCCTGAAAGTCAAACAAAGTAGGGGCAGGAAGAACAATAGGGATGCCATGATGCTTGTTAATGATTAGTCGATATTTGAGGGATTGATCATCCCTCTCTATAAACTGATGACTAGTCATAGCATGGAAATCCAAATGAGCAGGAGGTAAAGGTTCATCATTCTCGTGCACAGGCACACCTAGACGGGGGGCTATGCGAGTGGCATAAATCCCACCAAATAGTTCTCCATGCATACCATTATGGTGTAGCCTACGTGCAACAATGGCTCCCAAGTTATATTGTCTATCACCTAGTACATCACTCTTGAGAACACTAAGATCTGGAACACGCATGTGACAAGCCTCATCTTTACCATTTATGCATCTACCAATAAAGAGGGCAAAGTAATGAATAGCGGGAAAATGGATACTCCCTATGGTAGCCTATGTGATTTCTCTAGATTCCCCCACTATGATACTAGCAAGGAAATCTCTAAATTCAGATTTGCGAGGATCACCCATACTGCCCCACTGTGGGAGCTTACAAGCATAATAAAAATCCTCTAAATCCATGGTGTAAGATTTATCATACAGGTCAAACAGGACAGTATGAGAATTACGTGAAGATGAAAATTTAATCCTTCACACAGAGGTGTCAGTTAAGCCACGGTATTGAGGGCACTTATTATCTATGAAACCCTCGAGGTCAGCATTGCGCACATATGCGTAAAATTCATCCTTGATGCCAACCTGATCCATAAAGTCATCTGACGGCCATTCACAAGGCCGCGCGTCAGCATCCCTCGGTAGTTCATCGTCCGACTCATGAAACGCGAGCATCTGTTCTTGCTTCCTTGAAGAACCACCTTGGAAGTTTTTCCTATGCATTTTTCTCAAATTTTCTGAAATTTTTAGTAACTCAAAATAAAAGTTAAACAAACTCAACAAGATTGATAGCAACAACTCCTACTAGTGCCTAGAGGCTATATCATGCATTAGAACTACTTGGGACCAAGAAAATTTGACATGCAAGCTCAAGAACAAGGTCACCACAGTAGCAAAAATTTGCAATAAATAAAACACTAGAACGGAAACTAATTGGACCAATGGAGGAGTCACATACCAAGGAACAATCTCCCCAAACAATTTGGTGAATGGTGCTTTGAGCAAGGAGATCAAAAATGGCAGCAAGATGATCTAGAACTCGGGTTTGAGCTGGTTGGTGATTTTTTGGGGAGGAAGAAGAAGAGTGTGGGTGCAGGAATAAGTGGAGGGGGGCCACGTGGGGCCCATGTGGCAGGGGGCGCGCCCTGGACCCTCGTGGCCAGGTGCTGGCTCCCCTCACTGTGTGTTCTGTGCCATATTTTCTCAAATAATCCAGAAAAAAATCATATTTCATTTTCAGGGCATTTGGAGAACTTTTATTTTCGGGGTATTTTTTATTGCACGGATAAGTCTGGAAACAGACAGAAAATACTATGTTTGCTTTATTTATCCTAATTAACAGAAAGTAAAAGGAGGGTACAGAAGGTTGTGCTATCTAGATTCACCTATCTCATGCTCATCAAAAGGAATCCATTAACAAGGTTGATCAGGTCTTGTTAATAAACTCTTTCCGAATAACATGAAACCGGAGATTTTTCGAATAACACTAGGTTACCTCAATGGGGATATGTATGTCCCCGACAATAAGAATGTCATATGTCTTCTTGATAGTAGGAAGAGGAAATTCAAAACCTCCAACAGTAATAGTTGAAATTTTTCCAATATAATTGATATTGTGGACCTGAGGTTCTTTCTTCGGAAAGTGTACCGTATGCTCATTACCATTGACATGAAAAGTGACATTGCCTTTGTTGCAATCAATAACAGCCCCTGCAGTATTCAAAAAGGGTCTACCAAGGATAATAGACATACTATCATCCTCGGGAATATCAAGTATAACAAAGTCCGTCAGAATAGTAACATTTGCAACTACAACAGGCACATCCTCACAAATACCAACAGGTATAGCAGTTGATTTATCAACCATTTGCAAAGATATTTCAGTAGGTGTCAACTTACTCAAGTCAAGTCTACGATATAAAGAGAGAGGCATAACACTAACACCGGCTCCTAGATCACATAAGGCAGTTTTAACATAGTTTCGTTTAATGGAGCAAGGTATAGTGGTTACTCCTGGATCTCCTAGTTTCTTAGGTATTCCACCTTTAAAAGTGTAATTGGCAAGCATGGTGGAAATTTCTACTTCAGGTATCTTTCTTTTATTGGTAATAATATCTTTCATATATTTAGCATAAGGATTTGTTTTAAGCACATCAGTCAAACACATACGCAAAAAGATAGGTCTAATCATTTCAGCAAAGCACTCAAAATCCTCATCATCCTTTTTCTTGGATGATTTTGGAAGAAAAGGCATGGGTTTCTGAACCCATGGTTCTCTTCCCCTACCGTGCTTCCTAGCAACAAAATCTCTCTTATCATAACGTTGATTCTTTGATTGTGGGTTATCAAGATCAACTGCAGGTTCAATCTCTACATCATTATCATTGCTAGGTTGAGCATCATTATGAACATCGTCATTAATATTATCACTAGGTTCATGTTCATTACTAGATTGTGTCTCAACATCAAAATAGAATATATCATTGGGATTCTCAGGTGTGTCAGCTACAGGTTCACTAGAAGCATGCAAAGTTCTATCATTTTTCTTTTTCTCCTTCTTAGAAGAACTAGGTGCATCTAAATTAGCTCTTTGAGAATCTTGTTCAATTCTCTTAGGGTGGCCTCCAGGATACAGAGGTTCCTGAGTCATTCTGCCACCTCTAGTCACAACTCTAATGGCATTATTATTATTCTTACTATTTAATTCATTGAGCAAATCATTCTGAGCCTTAAGTACTTGTTCTACTTGAGTGGTAACCATAGAAGCATGTTTACTAATGAGTTTCAATTCACCTTTAACTCCAGACAGATAATCACTCAAGCGTTCAACCATATAAGCATTGTGTTGCAATTGTCTACTAACATAAGCGTTGAAGTTTTCTTGTTTCACAATAAAATTTTCAAACTCATCTAAGCATTGGCTAGCAGACTTATAACGAGGAATATCACCTTCATCAAATCTATAAAGAGAATTTACCTTTACTACCTGTGTTGGGTTATCAAGACCATGTATTTCTTCAATAGGTGGTAAATTCTTAACATCTTCAGCTTTAATACCTTTTTCTTTCGTAGATTTCTTTGCCTCTTGCATATCTTCAGGACTGAGAAATAGAACACCTCTCTTCTTCGGAGTTGGCTTAGGTGCTGGTTCAGGAAGTGTCCAATTATTTTCATTGGCCAGCATATTATTCAATAGTAATTCAGCTTGATCAACTGTTCTTTCCCTGAAAACACAACCATCACAACTATCCAGGTGGTCTCTGGAAGCATCAGTTAGTCCATTATAAAATACATCAAGTATATCATTCATCTCAAGAGGATGATCAGGCAAAGCATTAAGTAATTGGAGAAGCCTCCCCAAAGCTTGTGGGAGACTATCTTCTTGAATTTGCACAAAGTCATATATTTCCCGTAAGGCAGCTTGTTTCTTATGAGCGGGAAAATATTTAGCAGAGAAGTAATACATCATATCCTGGGGACTACGCACACAGCCAGGATCGAGAGAATTAAACCAAGTCTTAGCATCACCCTTTAACGTGAACGGAAACAACTTAAGGATATAGTAATAACGAATCTTTTCATCATTGGTAAACAGGATCGCTATATCATTCAACTTAGTAAGATGTGCCACAATGGTTTCAGATTCATAGCCATGGAAAGGATCAGATTCAACCAAAGTAATTAACTCAGGATCAACAGAGAATTCATAATCCTTACCGGTAACACAGATAGGTGAAGTAGCAAAAGCAGGGTCATGTTACATTCTAGCATTCAAAGACTTTTCTTTCAGCTTAGCTAATAACTTCTTAAGATCATATCTATCGTTGCAAGCAAGAAAGTCTCTAGCAGTTTCTTCATCCATAACATAACTCTCAGGAACAACATGCAATTCATATCTATTGGGAGAAGCTTCATCTTCACTTTCATAAATATCATCAGTTTCAATATTTGCATTCTCCCTAACCTTAGCAATTTGTTCATCTAGAAATTTACCTAGTGGCACAGTATTATCAAGCATAGAAGTAGTTTCATCATACATAGCAGAAGTGGCATCATCAAGAACATACGAAATATCAGATTCAATAGCAGGAGTAGGTGTCGCAAATTTACCCATAACAGATGGTGAATCAAGTGTAGAGCTAGATGGCAGTTCCTTACCTCCCCTCATAGTTGAGGGCAAGATCTTGGTTTTTGAGTCCTTCAAATTCTTCATAGTGATCAGCAGATATAAATCCCAAGTGACTTAAAGAATAGAGCTATGCTCCCCGGCAACGGCGCCAGAAATTAGTCTTGATAACCCACAAGTGTAGGGGATCGCAACAGTTTTCGAGGGTAAAGTATTCAACCCAAATTTATTGATTCGACACAAGGGGAGCCAAAGAATACCCTTAAGTATTAGCAGCTGAGTTGTCAATTCAACCACACCTAGAAACTTAGTATCTACTGCAAGGTAGTTTAGTAGCAAAGTAATATGACGGTAGCGGTAACGGCAATAAAAGTAACGGTAGTGTTTTTGTAGTTTCTGTAATAGTAGCAGTGGAAAAGTAAATAAGCAAAAAGCAATATGGGAAAAGCTCGTAGGCATTGGATCGGTGATGGGAAATTATGTCGGATGCAATTCATCATGTAGAAGTTATAACCTAGGGTGACAGAGAACTAGCTCCAGTTCATCAATGCAATGTAGGCATGTATTCCGAATATAGTCATATGTGCTTATGGAAAAGAACTTGCATGACATCTTTTGTCCTACCCTCCCGTGGCAGCGGGGTCCTATTGGAAACTAAGGGATATTAAGGCCTCCTTTTAATAGAGTACCGGACCAAAGCATTAACACATAGTGAATACATGAACTCCTCAAACTACGTTCATCACCGGGAGTGGTCCTGATTATTGTCACTTCGGGGTTGTCGGATCATAACACATAGTAGGTGACTATAGACTTGCAAGATAGGATCAAGAACACACATATATTCATGAAAACATAATAGGTTCAGATCTGAAATCATGGCACTCGGGCCCTAGTAACAAGCATTAAGCATAGCAAAGTCATAGCAACATCAATCTCAGAACATAGTGGATACTAGGGATCAAACCCTAACAAAACTAACTCGATTACATGATAGATCCCATCCAACCCATCACCGTCCAGCAAGCCTGCGACGGAATTACTTACGCACGGCGGTGAGCATCATGGAATTGGTGATGGAGGATGGATGATGATGACGATGGCGACGATCTCCACTCTCCGGAGCCCCGAACGGACTCCAGATCAGCCCTCCCGAGAGAGATTAGGGCTTGGTGGCGGCTCCGTATCGTAAAACGCGATAATTCTTTCTCTCTGATTTTTTTCTCCCCGAAAGTGAATATATAGGATCTGGGGATACATCAGTGGAGCACCAGGGGGCCCACGAGGCAGGGGGCGCGCCCTAGGGGGGCCCACCCTTGTGGACAGGGTGTGGGCCCCCTGGTCTGGATCTTCTTGCAGGTATTTTTTATATTTTCCAAAATAATTCCCCGTGGATTTTCAGGTCATTCCAAGAACTTTTTATTTCTGCACAAAAACAACACCATGGCAATACTGCTGAAAACAACGTCAGTCCGGGTTAGTTCCATTCAAATCATGCAAGTTAGAGTCCAAAATAAGGGCAAAAGTGTTTGGAAAAGTAGATACATTGGAGACGTATTAGGGGACCACATGAGGCTCCAAGCGTCTGCTCTTCCTCGTGAGGTACGGCGCATGGTGCTCGAGCTCCTGACAGGCGACCCAACGCCAGCCCTTTTGTCGGAGGAAGGTTGTCTTCTGTACTACTGCTCAAACAAGGTGGAGTTCGTGAGGCTGGTCGCACCTGATATTGCCGACCGCTTCCGGGGCTTCGGCCAGCTCCGGCCGAACTTCGAAGCTCTCCGCAAGAGGAGGAGGTCTCCAAGCTGCACTGATGACGCCTTCCGGCCATTGAAGTAGAGGAAGTACATCGCCATAGACGAGTGAGTAGCTTATCTTTGTAATTCCTTGAGTGTTGCCTTCCCTCCTGACCGTGATTCCTCAGGGCCCCTCCTGCCAAGGCAACGAAATCTCCTGAGAAGCAGGCCTCCATGATCCCAAGCTCCCCGCCTGCCCTGGGCATCCTCAGCCAATGCGCTACCTCGGGCACGAGGCTGCCCACGGGGTCAGATGCCCTGGCCTCGCACCTTGACCCCGTGTTCCTGCCACTCCTTCACGGCTCCGCCTGGGGAGCGAGAGGCGTGCCGAGGGCTACCCCCATGGTCATCGAACGTAGTGGGTCCACCTTGGCCCTAGTGTCTTCTTCGAGTGGCGAGTCCCAGCTCCTCCGGGCCCCAGTCGAGGCCCAAGAGACGACTGGGGCGGAGGAGACCCTAGTCCCGCCTCCGGGGGTAGACGAGTCTCCTCATGCTTCCTCAACTGCTCTTGGTGCTGAGGAGGGTCCTGGCCTCCTGCTTGATTCAGCGCATGGGCGGGAAGCCGCCCGCCGCGAGCTTCTCCAGGAGGCGATGAATACGCTGAGTCGACTTGGGGAAGAGCTTGAAGGAGTTGTCACATGTCTTGAAGCTGAGGGCCTTCAGCTGATGGATGAGTGGCACCGACTGGGGGTGGCCATTAACCTCGGGCCGCTCTAGCATGAGTGCGCCAATGCGAAGGCTGAGGCGTCCCTTGTAGCCTCGCGAGAGGCCTACGCCCGAGCCCTAGAGGAGGCTAGGGAGGCTGACCGCCGCTACGAGGCTGGAGAGAGGCGCACGCTAGAGCTTCATGCCCTAAATGCCAGCTTGGAAGAGCGAGCTGAGGCGGGAAGGGCCGCCCTAGTGTCAATGAGAGGGACAACCTCCGAAGAGGCGAAGATCTTGCGGCATGAGGAGGCGCTGATGTTAGAAGTCGCGGAGCACAGCCTTGAGCTCGAGCGGCTGGAGGTGAGGGAGCGCCACATGACCCTGGCCGAAGATGCTGCCTCCGCTCGCGAGGCCAGAGTCCAGGAGGAAATTGACCAGAAGGTGGCGGAGGCCCGCACAGATCTTGCCAAGGGGTATGACTTGAAGTTGGAGCTCCAACGAGCGGAGGCTGAAGGGAGGACTACCGCCCTCAAGGCGAAGCTGGAAGAAGTAGAGCAGCGTGAGTGGGCCGCTGCGGCAGCCCAGTCTTCTGCCTAGGCTGAGCTACACTCCACGCAGGCCGACTTGGCCTTGCTCCAGCGACAAGTTGATGATGCCGCAGCTCTCGTGCAGCAGAGCAAGGACGAGGCTTGATGTAGACTACTACTGCAGCATGAGCATGCCCCCATGTTACAGGGTCTTCAGGCGAAGGCCAATCGGGCGCTGGGTGCCATATGCGAGGAGAACGCCCCTTACCCCCACGTGGAGAATTACGTTGGCCATCTTGTCTTTTTCACCAAGGTTGTGACGCGCCTGGAGAGCCGGGTCGCGAGGGTCCGCCGTCTTGTTAAAGAAAAGAGTCGGAGCCTCCCTGGGCGTGCGTTCTCCCGGGTCTTTAGCAACCTCCAGAGCATTGACCCTGACTTTGACTTCAACGCTGCCATCGCCCCAGTGCCTGGGGCCGTCCGAGACAACCTAGCGCACTGGGTGGACGACCATGTGGATGCTCTGGTAAGGGCCTTTGCCACCGATGATGACGAGGCCGTGGTCGTCGCTGATGAAGGCGGCGCAATTGACGACGGTGAAGACGTGGCCAGTGACACTACTGGCAGTGTACATGAGAGCGACTCGGACGGTGCGGCGAGCATGTGTCCGGTTGAGCTTGTACTCCTTCGCCTTGACCCTGCACACATAGACTTGCACGAGGCCCCGTAGGGCATGAGAGCATTTGATGGGGGTAGCCCCCTATGTGTGTAAATTGATATTCCACTTTCCTTCTTTTAATACTTGAATCTGAACCTGGGGCGTGTGTCCTCGAGTTATCTGAGCTGAGTTGCCATTGTAACTTACCTAGATCTTACCTGGCCTAGATAATTCAATCCACTTTTTCATTTGCAAGAGCAATTCTGAGTTCTTCCCACAGTATCTGTTTCACCTGTCTCAAGTTGTTTCTTTTCCCACCCTCCCAACCTTTTTCTTCTTTGAACCAGAATTCTTAAGCAAGTGTCATTATATTCGTGTGACGTCTCTTCATTAAAAAAATGTTTCATCTGGTGATTCTCGAGAAGATGCTAAGGGAGCTTCATGTTCATCATTTTTCGTTCTCTTTTTCTTCTCCGGTGGACTAACTCCAAGCTTTGCTATTGATCATATCTCTTCCTTTTGTTTCACATGTTTCCCCATGTTGGAATATCTTATCCAAAGTCTCTCTTGTTTATTCAACTCTCTCTAATTCTTCTCCGGAGTGCTGAAAATATTTCGAAAGATTCGTGTTTCCATTATGAATCCATTCAAGCTTTTTTGCGGTTGTTATCTCATTCAAGCCATTTAATTCAACAGGTGCAATATCTCTTTCAAGCAATCTTTTCCAACAATGTTTCTTTTGAGTGGGCCCATAACTCACAAGGCTTTCCCTAGGATCTTACCCGATTCTTCTAATTTTTTCCGAAGTTATTCTTAAATTATTTTCAAAGTGTGACGGAAGATTGGATTTCATCAGTCATATGCCTTCTCTAAGATCCCTTTCAAATTCTTTTCATCGTTGGTTCAACCTTTATATTCATCATTCTTCCAGACTATCTCAAAATTCTTCAAGGTGTTTCTCGTCATCATTCTAAGCTTTCAATACCAAAGAAGGATTTCCCTACAAATCTTGGTCCGTACTCTTGAAGATTCATGGTTCAAACTTCATGCCATCCTCATAATTGTTTTCGATTGTGAGAGTTCTTTTCATACCCATCCAAGCATTTCAGAGCTATTTTTCATATGTTTCCACCGAGGCCATCATCTCAAAACATTTATTCATTCTCAATTTTTACCTCTTGTTCTCCAAATCTTACTAGTGGATTGTTCAAGTATTCTCTAGTTAGGTTGCGATCTCTTCGCTCTCTTGTATTTAATTCCCTAAAGTATCTTCGATCGTTTTCTAATTCTTACTGAAGATTTGTTCTCTTTTCTTCAATCGTTTTCAATTCTTACCGTGCTTCGTTCAATGTTTCTTTTCCTTTGTTATCATATCTATTCATTTGTTCTCTTCCAAATCCTACCGGTGAGTCGCTCAAGATTTTCCCAAGTTGTGTTATATCTCTCCTCAATCCTTGCAATAAGAATAAGTGGCATGACAAATCCATTGCTTGTCATCAAGTTAATTAGTGAGGATAAGCATAAAATAATTCTTGTTCTTGTTTCA
>LR738715.1:413686652-413704179 GCA_902687465.1 Secale cereale
CTCAATTTTTACCTCTTGTTCTCCAAATCTTACTAGTGGATTGTTCAAGTATTCTCTAGTTAGGTTGCGATCTCTTCGCTCTCTTGTATTTAATTCCCTAAAGTATCTTCGATCGTTTTCTAATTCTTACTGAAGATTTGTTCTCTTTTCTTCAATCGTTTTCAATTCTTACCGTGCTTCGTTCAATGTTTATTTTCCTTTGTTATCATATCTATTCATTTGTTCTCTTCCAAATCCTACCGGTGAGTCGCTCAAGATTTTCCCAAGTTGTGTTATATCTCTCCTCAATCCTTGCAATAAGAATAAGTGGCATGACAAATCCATTGCTTGTCATCAAGTTAATTAGTGAGGATAAGCATAAAATAATTCTTGTTCTTGTTTCATCCAGATGATTTAATTTCTTCGTCCAGAGTTAGTTCATGATATCAAATTCTTGGTTGTTCATCTTTTCTTTCCGGAGTACCAGTCTCTCTCAATTATCTCGTCAGAACCTACATTTAAACCATGGCAAGGCTTCATCTTGTTATGTTCAACTTTCCTTTCGTTTGATCATTCTGCTATTACCGGCATTCTCACTAATGCTCAACATGGTGGTTTGTTAAGGATTTAATTCATTCTCAAAGTTTTCATCAAGGTTTTTTTTGGAGGAGCTCAAGCATTCTTCATCGTGCATTCTGAAGTGAAATTCTTTCTACCTTATCTTTTGAGGTGGTGTAATGTCATTCTTGACAATTTCCCTTTGTGTTTCATGATTCACAAGTTGTCAAGAATGAGATATTTTAAATTCATCAATCTCTTCGTTGGAATTATGTTGATTAGATTTCACCTAAATCATATCCTGAGGATGGTTACTATTGTGGTGCTTATTAATGATCCAAGTTATCTCTTCATCAAGTTGGTGGATGAAGTTTTTCATCTCTTTGGTGCTCTCAATCAAATCAATTGTTTCCGTTAGTGGCAGAATTTCACCTCAAATTTGGAGATGTTTTCAATAAGCCTACAACAAGCTTATCTTTTGTTGTTGATTCTTTCAACAACTCCATTCTAGCATTTCACATACGCTTTTTCGTTCAAATTCTTTTCTGGTGGAAAATGTTGTTCTTCTTCATTCTTTTCATTCCATTCTTTTGTCCGGTGGCTTTGTGATATTGCTCTCTTCGAGCCATCATCTTGTCGTGTCAAGATCATGTTATTTTCCTATATGGTCCATTTAATAGGAGTGTTGTGTCCTACATTCAAGTTCTCTCATCTTATCAAGTTTTTCCTCTCTTTTCAGTCGGAGTGCTGCCCAAATTCCTTCCTTCATCTTACTTGTCCCTCTAGTATAATGGAGTGTTTACAATTTCGTTCATATCTGCCATGTCATTTCTTCAAGTTTTCAACCTGTCAAGGTTCGTTGGTTTCACTCATTTGTCGAAGAAGCAAATTTGTTTTACCTATTCGTCTTCCGCTTCTCTCTGTGCCATCCCTAGATCTCAAGGCAAGATCTCTTGTAAGTGGGGGAGTGTTGTCACACCCCGAGACCGACGCTCTGTAAGCCCTCCTATTATTTCTTCGTCGTCGTGTGATTTATTTGTTTGTTGCATTGCATCATCTCATCATGCCATCATATCATTAATTCTATAACTCAAATGAATAAACTGTATGGATCTTCTATCCATTTAAATCGAGGGAAGAGCACATGGTGACTTCTCTTTATAACATATCTCCCAATATGGTTATGGAGCTATAATAAAACATTCCATTAATTTGGAATTGACCATAACACATTTGGAAGTAATTCCCATGCCATTTGTACTTCAAGTTTGGTCTCCAAACTTTTTCATAAATTCTTTCATCACTTTTCTGATATCCACCAAAATTCCCAACATTTTTGGACTCTTCAAAACCTTGAACTTGTTCAAACCATTTGAATTAAATTCAAATGAATTTAAATTTAAACTTTAGATCATGCCCACTTCTATTTTTCTTGGATCAAGCTCATTTTTATGAGTCCAGGAAAATTAACCGCATGCCCAAATTCTTCCTCTAACCTTATATTCTCTCATTTAGTTTCTTCCAGCTCCCTGTTAATGAAAAGAGAAGGGAGAGAGAGAGTCTGCACAGCCGGCCTCTTGGGCCTGACCAACCAGGCCGACCGACCCACTAGTGATGGAAATATGCCCTAGAGGCAATAATAAAATGGTTATTATTATATTTCGTTAATTGTAATAAAGGTTTATTATTCACGCTAGAATGGTATTGATCGGAAACCTTAATACATATGTGAATACACAGACAAACACTATGTCCCTAGTGAGCCTTTACTAGACTAGCTCGTTGATCAAAGATGGTTAAGATTTCCCAACCATTGACATGAGTTGTCATTTGATAATAGGATCACATCATTAGGAGAATGATGTGATGGACAAGACTCACCCGTTAGCTTAACATAATGATCTTTCAGTTTCTTTGCTATTGCTTTCTTCATGTCAAATACATATTCCTTCGACTATGAGATTATTCAACTCTCGGATACCAGAGGAATGCCTTGTGTGCTATCAAATGTCACAACGTAACTGGGTGATTATAAAGATGCTCTATGATAACCCACAAGTGTAGGGGATCGCAACAGTTTTCGAGGGTAAAGTATTCAACCCAAATTTGTTGATTCGACACAAGGGGAGCCAAAGAATACTCTTAAGTATTAGCAGCTGAGTTGTCAATTCAACCACACCTGGAAACTTAGTATCTACAGCAAGGTATTTTAGTAGAAAAGTAATATGGAGATAGCGGTAGCGGCAATAAAAGTAACGGTGGTGTTTTTGTAGTTTTTGTAATAGTAGCAACAGAAAAGTAAATAAGCAACAAGCAATATGTGAAAAGCTCGTAGGCATTGGATCGGTGATGGGAAATTATGTAGGATGCAATTCATCATGTAACAGTTATAACCTAGGGTGACACAGAACTAGCTCCAGTTCAGCAATGCAATGTAGGCATGTATTCCAAATATAGTCATACGTGCTTATGGAAAAGAACTTGCATGACATCTTTTGTCCTACCCTCCCGTGGTAGCAGGGTCCTATTGGAAACTAAGGGATATTAAGGCCTCCTTTTAATAGAGTACCGGACCAAAGCATTAACACATAGTGAATACATGAACTCCTCAAACTATGGTCATCACCGGGGGTGGTCCCGACTATTGTCACTTTGGGGTTGCCGGATCATAACACATAGTAGGTGACTATAGACTTGCAAGATAGGATCAAGAACACACATATATTCATGAAAACATAATAGGTTCAGATCTGAAATCATGGCACTCGGGCCCTAGTAACAAGCATTAAGCATAGCAAAGTCATAGCAACATCAATCTCAGAACATAGTGGATACTAGGGATCAAACCCTAACAAAACTAACTCGATTACATGATAGATCCCATCCAACCCATCACCGTCCAGCAAGCCTACGATGGAATTACTCATGCACGGCGCTGAGCATCATGGAATTGGTGATGGAGGAAGGTTTATGATGACGATGGCGACGATCTCCACTCTCTGGAGCCCCAAACGGACTCCGGATCAGCCCTCCCGAGAGAGATTAGGGCTTGGCGGCGGCTCCGTCTCCTGAAACGCGATAATTCTTTTTCCTTGATTTTTTTCTCCCCGAAAGTGAATATATAGGATCTGGGGATACGTCGGTGGAGCACCAGGGGGACCACGAGGCAGGGGGCGTGCCCCCCACCCTCGTGGATAGGGTGTGGGCCCCCTGGTCTGGATCTTCTTGCAGGTATTTGTTATATTTTCCGAAATAATTCTCCGTGGATTTTCAGGTCATTTCGAGAACTTTTTATTTCTGCACAAAAACAACACCATGGCAATTCTGCTGAAAACAGCGTCAGTCCGGGTTAGTTCCATTCAAATCATGCAAGTTAGAGTCCAAAACAAGGGCAAAAGGGTTTGGAAAAGTAGATATGTTGGAGACGTATCAACTCCCCCAAGCTTAAACCTTTGCTTGTCCTCAAGCAATTCAGTTGATAAACTGAAAGTGATAAAGAAAAACTTTGACAAACTCTGTTTGATCTTGTTATTGTAAATATGTAAGCTAGCATTCAGGTTTTCAAAAAGATCATGAACTAACCACATTCACAATAACTTTCAGGTCTCAAGACTACTCACATCAATGGCATAATCAACTAGCGAGCAATAATAATAAACCTCGAATGACAATACTTTCTCAAAACAATCATGATATCATATAACAAGATGGTATCTCGCTAGCCCTTTTTGGGACCGCAAAACATATATGCAGAGTACCATTAAAGAACAAGGACTGACTAGACATTGTAATTCATGATAAAAGAGATCCAGTCATGATCATACTCAATGCAAATTAATAGTAATACATGCAAATGACAGAGGTGCTCTCCTACTGGTCCTATTTTATAAGAGGATGATGACTCTGCATAAAAGTAAATATATAGGCCCTTTGCAGAGGGAAGCAGGGATTTGTAGAGGTGCCAGAGCTCGATTTTTAAATAGAGATGAATAACATTTTGAGCGGTATACTTTCATTGTCAACATAACAACCAAGAATCTCGATATCTCCCATGCTACGCACATTATAGGCGGTTCCCAAATAGAATGGTAAAGTTTATACTCCCCCAACCACCAACAAGCACACTCCACGGCTAGCCTGAAACAACGGGTACCGTCCAAACCAGCAACAGCCCTGGGGGAGTTTTGTTTAATTATTTATGATTTTGAGCATGGGACTGGGCATCCCGGTTACCAGCCATTTTCTCATGAATGATGAGCGGAGTCCACTCATCGTCAGAATAACCCGCCTAGTATGAAAGATATAGACAGCCCTAATTGATACATGAGCTGTTCGAGCATACAAAACAGAATTTAATTTGAAGGTTTAGCGTTTGGCACATACAAATTTACTTGGAATGGCAGGTAAATACCGCATATAGGAAGGTATAGTGGACTCATGTGGAATAACTTTGGGCTTTATGGAAGTGGATGCACAAGCAGTATTCCCGCTTAGTACAGGTGAAGGCTAGAAAGAGACTGGGAAGTGACCAGCTAGAGAGCAACAACGGTCATGAACATGCATTAAAATTAATCAACAATGAATGTGTAATGCCCAGGATGGGACTATATCTCCTACGTGTCGAGGCACGACTTAAAGATATAAGCCCATTCTGGAATGATCGCAAGTTTGGTATCTTTGCACATCTCATGTAAAAATAAGAATGGAAAACTGAAAAGATAGTTGGCTTACACTCGCCACGTCACACAAATACATTACATAAGCAAAACATCATTCAAAACATCACAACCCGACTATGGGTGAAGATCCAAAAGAAAGATACCAAAACAACATAAAGCCACAGGTCTAGATCGAATCCTAGTAGAAGCTCTACTAATCGTCGAAACGTCACACGCATACAGCCAAACTCTCTTCATGGAACTCCCGGAAGTTCTGATCCATCTCCTTCTTCAAACTCGGCTGAACCTGCATCTGGTGTTGTAGTATCTGTGAGCCACGAGGACTCAGCAATCCCATAACCATGGGTAACAAGACTAGCAAAGCTTTATGGGTAGGAAGAGGTAAGGTGGTGAGGTTGCAGCAACGGCTAAGCATAATATGGTGGCTAACTTACGAGTACAAGAATAAGATGAGCATCTACGCAAACGGTCGCAAAAGTAGTGATTGCTAAAGATCCTGAACTACATACGAATCAAACATAACCCCACCGTGTTCTCTTCTCAAAGTGAAAAGAGACAGTCACGGTTACTCACACAGTTGTGTGTTTTACTTCGGATCCTCTGTCAAGTTTTCTACAACCAGACATTAACAAATTCCAATCTGCCACATAACCGCAGGCACGGCTTTCGAAAGATTATAACCCTGCAGGGGTGTCCCAACTTAGCCCATCACAAGCTCTCACGATTAGCTGAAGTGATAAATATAATATCATCACCCCTTATCTTAGGGAAATCCGATCAGGCTCGGCATCCCGGTGCACAAGACATTTCGACAATGGTAAAACAAGTCCAGCAAGACCTCCCGGTGTGTCGACACCCTGATAGTAGCCGCGCGTATCTCGTCTCAGTCCACGACCGGATGGGTGAAGCTACGGGAGCCAAACCTCGAGTTTCCCCGTGGTGGTCCTGCAGGCTCCCCGTTTGGGACCAACACCATCAGCACTCGCCCCCCTGCTATGTAGAAAGAATCCTCGGGTAGCGCTAACTCCCTATGCAATTTAATTAATTAATTAGTTGTTATTATGAGCAAATTAAAACCAATGTTGGGCCTTGCTGGAGGAGTTTTATTCAAAGACGAACTGTCAAGGGGTCCCCATCCACCCATCGTGTAAGGAACGCAAAATCAACGAACATAATGCCGGTTTATCGGCGCCTAAGGTGGCATGAGTGGAACAAAACACCGAGCAAAAGGCCAAGCCTTCCACCCATGCCCAGTATATAGGTGTGTTAATAATAATGATAATAGATATTGTGATAAATCCAACAACAAGTTCCCTCCTGGAACAAACTTCATCTTCACCTGCAACTAACAACGCTATAAGAGGGGCTGAGCAAGCGGGTAACATAGCCAAACAATGGTTTTGCTAGGAAGGTTTCAAATGTTAGAGGTATCATGGCAACAAGGAGAGGCTGACATAAAAGATGGGTAGCGCGACATGTAACGATAGCATCGAGACAACTAAGCATGGCAATGGTAGTAAAGGTATCCAAGGGTATGATCATCTTGCCTGGGATTCCGCAAGGGAGAAGAAGGGATCCATGAAGTAGACGGAGCAACATAGTCGAGCGAATCCTCACAACTCCGGAATGAAACCGAAGCTAACAAGAGAAGCAACCGGAAAGAAGCAAACAACACGGTAAACACACATATCATAAACATGGCATACGATGCACATCCAAGTATGATGAATGTCCGGTTTAAATATGCATGGCATGGCAAAGTGCACAAACAACACTACAAGTTAAGTGGAGCTCAATATGCAACGAGTTGCATATTGACGAAACACCACATTTTAGTTATTTAATTGACTCTCATTATATACAAGACAAGATTAAATGTTTGTTAACATGGCAAGAGGTGAAGCATAATAAAACTACACATCTAGACATTTTAAATGAGGCCGGAAATAACAACAACAATTCCGGAAAATCCCCATGAGCATGTTTAGCAATTTTTAAAGCAAACAACAATTCACATATATTAATGTTGTTAACATGATGCGGATGACATGATCAAGTTTTATGCAATTTTTATTAAGAGGGAACATGAAGAGATATGAAGTATTGTCACCGTGGTGGAGGGAAAAGGTGCCACGGCAATGATCCGAAAATGATGCAACGGCAACATCTCGGTACCGGTAACTCGTTGAGAGACCGGGGCAAAAGAAAGATGGCGTGAGCGAGCAAGAAGAAAGGTGGGGTGATCCCGTCACCGGGTTCCCACGAGTCGGCGACGAGGCAACCGAGGAGCATGACAAAAGGTCGAAACGGGCACGGTGCACACAAGGGAAAACATCTCATACAACACAAGCATTCCACGGGTCATCGTCTCGGGGTTATACCTTCGAAGCGTTCGTTTTCGGAGGGGTTCGAGTCGTAGTGGAAGTAGTCGTTCCGCGAGTCGAGGTACACGTTCGTAGAGGGAAGTAGACGTCGCGACGGTAGTGGAAGTAGTGGTACACGGCGACGGTAGTGTCGTTCACGGAGCTCGTTTCGAAGATGAACTTGACGTCGAGGGTCTCCGAGGTCGACGGTAGTGGTACTTGCGTTTCTCCTTGAAGTCGAACTTGACATCGGGCGTCGAGGTACTTGGCGGTTCGTAGTGGTACTTGATGTCCGTATGTTCCACGGGGTCCTCGAGGGTCGACGGTAGTCGTTCACGGGTTGTCTTGTCATTTGGCGCCATCTTGGTCTTGGCGGCGGTAGTGGTACATGTTCATGAAGTCGTTCACGGGTCTTGTCGCTGGTGTACTAGCCGCAGGGGTACTTGGCGGTCTCGATCCGTAGATGAACTTGACGGTTTCCGGGGTCCTCGTGCACTTGGCAGCAACTTGGCAGAGGAACTTGGCCGGGGCAGCAACTAGTCGAAGCAGGGCTCGGCGACGGGACCCGGACCGGCGACGGAGGCAGGGGCTTGGCGACTCACACGAAGCAGGAGCTTGGCGCGAGGCTTCATTTTCTCGTCACCCTTGCAGACGAAGCGAGGCAGGAGGTCGACCGGGACGCGGCTGAGGCACGCTGGAGAAGAGGAGGGGCGCGGCCGCGCGGCCTGGCTGGCCTCGGGCCCAGGAGGGGCGACCTGGAGGCGAGGGAGCGAGGCGCCATGGCGCTGGAGGGAGCTGGGGATCGGGACATGGGAGATGGAGGCGAGCGAGGGAGATGCTGGAGCGGCGCACAGGAGGAGAAGGAGGGGTCGACGAGGCTGCGGCCTTGGCGCTGGAGGCACGTGCCCGAAGGAGGAGGCGAGCGGACGAGGAGGCGGGCCTGGCCGGCCGGGCTGCTCCGGCGCGGGAGGTCGAGGCCTTGGGGCGGAGGGGCGCGGGAGCAGGGGAGCTGCTCTCCCTGGAGCGAGGAGGAGAGGCCTGAGGGCCGGTGGCGCGGGGCGGCTCTGCGCGGGGAGAGCCCGCGAGCTCCGGCCACCGTGGTGGCGAGGACGGGTGGCCGCAGGGACAGGCGCTCGAGGGACGCGGAACGGGCGAGAGGAGAGGGATCGAGGGAATCGGGAGGGAGAGTGCAGCGCAGGGGAGGAAGGAGCGATGCGGTCGGGTGCGGCTAGGGTTACGGGGCGGCTAGCCAGGAGGCCAGATGGGCCACGGGGATGGATGGCCTTGGGCCAAAGGAGGCCCAGATGCCTGGTGGTTTCCCTTTTGCAGTTGTTTCCCAAAAAAAACAGAAAACAACAAAGAAGAAAAAGAAAAGGAAGGAGGAAAGAGGGGGGGTTAGGGAAAAAGTTGCACACGGGATTATTATTTTTCTCGGGCTCATAAAAATGAGCATGGTCCGAGATAAATATAAAAGACAAGATCGAGATATAATTCAAACATATTTGAATTTAATTCAAATGGGTTTGAACTAAGACTTGATTTATGAAGTGTCCAAAAATGTTGAGGTTTTTGGAGGAACCTCGATAACGAGAAAAGAAAAAAAATAGGGAAGGTTTTTGACGGTGAAACTTGAATTAAGAGGCATGGGGAATATTTGCAAGTGTGTTGCGGTGATTCCGAAGCAATGGAATAATTATAATATAGCTCCATAAATATTAGGAGGATATGTTTTAAAGAGAAATCACACTTCCCTCGATTTAAATGGATCGAAGATCCACACGATTTATTTAAGTTGAGATGCAAAGATTAATGACATGATGGCATGATGACATGATGCAAAGCAAAATAAATAACACAAGCACAAAAGAAACACACGGGAGAACCCCGGAACATCTGGAATCTTCTGGAATCTTCTGGGACGTCGGTCTTCGGGCGTCACAACTCTCCCACACTAACAGAGGATCTCGACCCGAGATCCTAGAGATAGCACCGGATAGAAACGAAAAAGGAAGAGGTAAAACAAAGTTGCTTCTTTGACAGACGAGTGAAACCAGGAACCTGAGAGGTTGAACAAAATGAAAGAAGAATACAACAGAGATGAACGAAGTTAAGAGCACTCCGGTAAAAGAGGAACAAGGAACATAATGAGAACCTTGAAGGCTGAAAGACATGAAACAAGACCTTACGAACCAAAAGGATATGAAACTGCAATGGTATAATCAAGGAATAAGAATGACATGATTTGGACAGCACTCCGTCTGAAAAATGGAAGGAAAACAAGAACTTGAGGAGATGGAGTGATACTTGATGAAAACAACAACACACAGCATCTGAAACAATTGAAAGAATGACACAAGGGGTAAGAAAGATTCAGACATCCTTCAGACAGCACCCCGATTAAAAAGAGAGGCAAAACATGAACAGATGAGAGAACTTGAAAAGAGGACATAATACTCCGGTTAAATGATAAGCAAGGGAAAGAACATGATCTCAAAAAAAACGAGATGATGGTCAAGGAGAGCAATATCACAAAGGCCTCCGGAATGAAAAAATAGAATATAGATCAACGAAAGAAATGAATGGAGAAGAAAAATGACAACTTCTCCCACATATGAATTAGGAAATCCTCCTTACAAAGAAGGGTTGAATGGGGTTGATGGAAAATCAACAACGAAAACGAATAAGCTTGATGTGGGCTTATGGAAAACATCTCAAAATTAAGAGGTGACAACCAGCCACCGACGATCAACAAGGAGATGAAAAACTTATTGCACCGGAATGATAAATGAAGAACTTGGGTCATTTATAAGCACCACAATAACAACAATCCTTAGGGAAAGCTTTTAGGTGAAATACAACCCAAGATTACTCCAACAAATAAATTAAAGGGTTGAAAAGATCTCCTTAACAAGGAAAATGATGGTTTTAAATATCTCATTCTTGATAGCTTGTGAATCATGAAACATGGAGGAAAATTATCAAGAATGACATAACACCACCTGAAAAGATAAGGTAGAAAGGATTGCAATTGGAAAGCATGATGAAGAATGCTTGAGCTCCAACAAGAATCTTGATGAAGACTTCGAGGATGAATTAAAACTTGATGAACCACCATGAGAACTCCGGTAATGAAAGCATGAAAAGTGAAAGATGAAAAGAATAAGACTCAAGGCCTGCGATGAATTAGATGGAGCTTTGCAATGATACTTGAAATAACTTGGAACTCCAGAAAACAAGATGAACAACTTGAAGCCTAGAATTTATTCCTCATGAATAAACTCTAAACAAAGAAATTAATCCACTTGGATGAAATAAGAATAAGAATTATGGTATGCATATCCTTCACCAAATTATATTGATGACAAGCAACGGATTTGGCATACTACTTATTCTCGTTGCAAAGAATTAAAGAGAGATCTCGCACAAGCTTGGGTAAATCTTCAAGGAACCACCGGTAGGATTATGAAAAGGACAAATGAATTAAAACGATAACAACGGAAGGGTAATCTTGAAAGAACCACCGTAAGAATATGGGGACGAACGAAGAGGCATCAAAGAAGAATATTTGGAGGACAAGGTTGAAAACTGAGAACGAAGAAATATTCTGAATTGATGGCCTTCGGAGGATCACAATGTAAAATTCATGAAATGCTTCGGATGGGTATGAAAATAATTCCTCACATCTGAACAATAATGAGGATGGCATGAAGCTAGAACCACGAATCTTGGAAGAACGGATAAGATTCAAGAGGAACTCGTCTTCAGGTCTTCAAAATCTGAGAAGACGATGAGATACACCACCATGAATGGTATAGGCACTCCGTAATGAAGAATTAAAAAGGTTGAACCAATGATGAAAAAGAATTTGAAAGCGATCTTGGAGAAGGTATGTGACTGATGGGAATCATTCTTACGTCACACTTTGAAAAGAATTCTCCGAAAAAAAAGAAGAGTCAGGTAAGATCCTGGGAAAAGACCCGTGGGTTAGGGCCCACTCAAAAGAAATCACCGTTGAAAAAAAAAGATTGCTTAAGAAATATCGCACCGGTTGAATTAAATGGCTTGAGTAAGATACAATGCTCAAAATAATTTGAACGGATTAAGAATGGAATTATGAATCTTCAGCACTCCGGATATGAATAGCAAGAGGAGAATGATTAATTGGTGCACCGGAATAAGAAAGCATTGTGAAAAGAGGAAAAGGATAAGATCAACACCGAAATCTTGAATTACATCCACCGGCAAAATTTGAGAACAAAAGAATGATGAACTTGAAGCTCTCAAGCATCTTCACGATAAATCACCGGATAAGGACATTGAAGGAAAAGAATGAAGAAACCTCACATGAATAAAATGGATACTTGATTTGAGATTTCTGGCTCCGAGAAGAAGAAGGGTGGGAGGGTGGGAAAAAACAAAGACAACTTGGGATGAATGAAACAGACAATCTTCAGATTTCTCAATGACGTCCGTATGGAATAACTTGAAGAGAAGGCACACCGGTTGAAAATGATTAACATGAAGATCTCGGTGGTCTAGAAGAATTAGCACTCTCATAGAAATATGAGAACACCGATTAGGAAAGGTATGGAATCAACACTTGACATCGAAGCAACTTGAATACCAGAATCAAATCAAAACAACGGATAGATATGTTGCAACATAATCTTCACAATATCATTCGAACAGAGGATTGAACGAATGAATTCCGTAGGTACATCAACTTGTCGAGAAGCCACTTGGAAGAACACAAGGTAAATAAAACAACAAGGAGCAAATAGACCAAATACAAGATAGAAGCTTCGTTCGACATCTTCGTGCTGAAAGCTCATGGAACGTGTTACAAAAGGGTTTTGCAATCCCCGGATCAGCATAGCCAAGGATCCTTTAAGATGCAACTCCTGATCGGAACAAGCCCATAAAACCACTTCACTCAATGTAGAACCCCGAACTTCATATCATGCATTCGTTGGAAGAATGCCTAGAACTACTAGATGAACCCACCTATTAATTTCCGAAAGTTCCCAGTTATGCAATCAGGTGTTGGGGATACAGGGGAAGCATCGCGCACTCAACTCTAATCCTACATCCAACTGTATCCATCATTCAACACATAACCAGTTATTTCCGGAAACCGTTTACCTCGGACCTTCGAAACGAATCTACTATACAAGCTATGGCAATACTCCCGAACTACCTCCCCAGTACTGGGTGATGACGGGGTTATCTTGCCACTAACCGCATAGGAGAATTTTCGATGTCGGCCGTCTTAAGTATCCCAGAACTGATGCGATATATTTGTGACGACAACACCTTGGAGCTCAACTCCCCGGGACACTGCCACAACCCCTAATGACAGGAGGCATCGAGAACAATGTTCTCGTCACAAAGACATCGGAACAATCCAAACAATACTCGCGAGATCCTAAAAAAAATTGGTGCATTTTTGAGAGTAGAAGAGGCAAGAGTAATCGTCAGGAGTCCTCACCAGAGTGAAAAGAGATGGGGGGCAAAAGAAATCCTACTCTCCGATATATAAATAGGACTCAAAACATTTCAAGTGTGTGCCTAGACTCAACCGTCAACGATTCGATCAATCAGTGGGGGCTTCTAGGTCGGAGAAGGCTCTGATACCAACTTGTAATGCCCAGGATGGGACTATATCTCCTAAGTGTCGAGGCACGACTTAAAGATATAAGCCCATTCTGGAATGATCGCAAGTTTGGTATCTTTGCACATCTCATGTAAAAATAGGGATGGAAAACTAAAAAGATAGTTGGCTTACACTCGCCACGTCACACAAATACATTACATAAGAAAAACATCATTCAAAACATCACAACCCGACTACGGGTGAAGATCCAAAAGAAAGATACCAAAACAACATAAAGCCACAGGTCTAGATCGAATCCTAGTAGAAGCTCTACTGATCGTCGAAACGTCACACGCATACATCCAAACTCTCTTCATGGAACTCCCGGAAGTTCTGATCCATCTCCTGCTTCAAACTCGGCTGAACCTGCATCTGGTGTTGTAGTATCACTACTAGGAAAAGGGCTATAGATGAAATTGATACTAATGGCGCACCATACAGCAAGTGCGCCATTAGTATATAGTAATGGCGCACCTGCAACAGATACGCCATTAGAGTTCGAAGTACTAATGGCGCACCTTGCCCGGAGTGCGCCATTAGTATCAAGAAAATTTTTTTTAACTAGCGCGCCTGTCCAAACATACTAATGGCGCATCTATTAATAGTGCGCCATTACTAGTTGTAAATAGTAATGGCGCACCAGCAGTAAAGTGCGCCATTAATGGTCTTTTTTTTATGATATTTTTTATTCTGTTTTTTACAAAACTACTAATGGCGCACTTTCCCAAAGTGCGCCATTACTAGTTTGAACTAGTAATGGCGCACTGTGCGGAAGTGCGCCATTAGTATGTTTTTTTTTTTGCAAAACTTTTAGTGGCGCAGCAACTTTAAATGCGCCATTAGTTACCTTGATTACTAATGGCGCATTAGTAGCTGATGCGCCATTAGTGTGCGGGCAGCAACTAGATATTTTGGACAGCCTCTCTACCACACTCACTTTCCCCCCCACTTCTTCATTCTCTCTACTTCCTCTCCTCTCTGGTCCCTCCTCTTTTCCACCTCATTTCCACCATATATTCATTCAAATTAAGTGGTTAAATTACCTTGTTTTGGTAGGTAAGTATGGGGGGAAGCTATATTTATTTTGTTCTCCATACAAACAATGTGCACATGCACTTTTATGGCCTATAGCTAGATCTATGTATGTTTGTGGTGTTGCATAGGTTTGTTGTGTTGCATATGTGTTTGTGTTTGGAGGTGTACCGGTATTTGAAATGCGATAGTTGCCAATATTTTCCCGGAATGTTGATTCATTTCCGTTTCGGTGAGAATTTTGGCATTAAGCATTCATTTTTGTCCTATTTTTAGGGAAAGTCATGGCAAATTTTTTCTTGGTTCTAAAATATCGTTTTGCTCTACCCCGCAGGGCGACCATGGTGTGCACGATGATCGAAGGCATCGTGAATAGGTTTTTGAGGTCCGTGAAGGCCGAGATGCTTCAAAAGAACGAGACGGAGATAAGATGTCCGTGTCGAAGATGCAAGCTGAAGAGCCTTATTGCGGACCCGGATTCCAGGCAGGTGCGGGACCACCTGCTCTTGCGTGGTTTCATGGATGGCTATCGGTGGCAAGGTGATGAAGATGACTACGAAGTCGTTCATGGGGGCCGGGCAAGAAATGAGGAAGGGCAGCAAGACAACCACCGCGGCTCGGGCGGGCGAGAAGACGAAGAATCCCCAGGAGATGATCACGACGGTGATGTTGTACACAGTCATCATGTAGAAGATGCAGGACATGATGATGAGGAAGATGTCGGAGCAGACGACGGGCATGATCATGAAGATGATGATGCCGGCGGAGCAGACGACGCTGAACCATCGATGGGCTGGGTGCAGGACCCTCATATTCAAGAGCTGCTTCTCAAGCAGACCGATAACGCAAGAGCTGCCGCCCGAGAGAAAGCCAAGATGGATCAACTTGAGTTAGACGCGGTTACTCCATTGTATGAAGGATGCAGGCCCGAGGATACCCGCCTGAAAGTAACGCTCATGGCTCTGGAGATGAAGGTAAAACACAAAATGACCGACGCATGCTTCGACGAGAACATGTCATTCTGGCACGAACGTCTTCCCAAGGGGAACAAGTGCCCCACCAGTTTGGAGGAGGCGAAGAAAATCGTGTGTCCTATGGATTTACCGCACGTGAAATACCATGTGTGCATGAACAATTGCATCATTTATCGGGACGAGCACGCGGAGTCTACCATATGTCCGGTGTGCGGCGTCACTCGATACAAGAAGAGGAAGAAAGCTCCTCGAAAAGTGGTGTGGTACTTTCCGATCACTCCTCGTCTGCAGCGGTATTTCGCGGACCCTAAGGTAGCAAAGCTTCTGCGTTGGCACGCGGATAGGGAGGAGAAGAAGCGAGAAGATGACGCAAATGATCCGGAGATAGATAAAAAAGACAAGATGCTGAGTCACCCTAAGGATGCGAGCCAGTGGCAAGCGTTGAACTTCGAAGACCTAGAATTTGGGAACGATCCAAGGAACATCGTGCTGGGCGTGAGCACCGATGGAGTCAACCCGTTTGGCAGCCAGAGAAGCACACATAGCACCTGGCCTGTGTTGTGTGGATGTACAACCTTCCCCCCTGGTTGTGCATGAAGAGGAAGTACATTCACATGAGTATGCTAATTGAAGGACCGAAACAACCAGGGAACGACATCAATCTGTATCTGGGGCTGCTGAAAGAGGAGCTAGACACGCTGTGGAAAACGCCAGCCAATACGTGGGACGCCGCAAAGAAAGAATATTTCCCTATGAGAGCCGCGCTGCTCACGACGGTGCACGACTATCTCGGTTACGGATATGTCGCGGGGCAGGTGGTCCACGGATTTTCTGGATGCGTCAGGTGCATGGATGACACAACGTATCGCCAGCTAGATAGAGATCCCGGGTCTTCGAAAACCGTGTTCATGGGACATCGAAGGTGGCTTCGCGACGATGACCTGTGGAGAAAACGCAAGGATTTGTTCGATGGTGAAACCGAACCCCGAGGACGCCCGCGTACGAGGAGCGGCGAGGAAATAGACGAGCTGTTGAAAAATTGGAAAGATTGCCCACTGTCGGGAAAGAAGCAAAAGGCGCCAGAGCCGGGAAAGAAGCGAAAGGCGCCAGAGCCGCTGCTGAAGGTATGGAAAACGAGGTCTGTTTTCTGGGACTTGCCGTACTGGAAAATCCACCGTGTGCCTCACAGCCTTGATGTAATGCATATCACGAAGAACGTGTGCGAGAGTCTGCTTGGTACCCTGCTCAACATGCCAGAGAGGACCAAAGATGGGCCGAAAGCAAGGGCAGACTTGAAATCAATGGGCATCAGGCAGGAGCTTCACGCTATATATGATGATGATGATGATGATGATGAGGCGAAGCAGGACACGGAAAGTCGTCGCAAAGGCAAAAAGGCCAAGAAGACCGGAAATGACTACCCTCCCTCGTGCTTCACTCTAAGTCAGGAGGAGATCGAGCAGTTTTTCACCTGCCTCGTAGGAGTACAACTTCCTTACGGTTACGCGGGGAAGATAAGCAGATACCTAGACCGGGCGAAGCTGAAGTTCAGCGGGATGAAGTCTCACGATTGTCACGTGCTGATGACGCAGATACTTCCAGTTGCAATCCGTGGTATCATGGACGCGCACGTCCGTGAAACCCTATTTGGCCTATGCAACTTTTTCGACGTCATCTCTCGGAAGTCTGTTGGCGTGAGGCAACTCAGAAGGCTACAGGAAGAGATCGTGGTGATACTATGCGAGCTTGAGATGTACTTCCCGCCCGCATTCTTCGACATTATGGTGCATCTGCTGGTCCATATCGTGGACGATATCATCGAACTCGGGCCGACGTTCCTGCACAGCATGATGCCGTTCGAAAGGATGAATGGTGTCATCAAAGGATACGTTCGCAACATGTCACGTCCAGAGGGAAGCATAGCCAGGGGCTTTCTGACCGAAGAGTGCATCTCGTACTGCACGAATTATCTAGGCATCGAGAACCCCGTTGGTCTGCCCGTCAACAGGCACCTCGGCAGGATCGCTGGATCGGGTCACCGTGAGGGTCGCCGCGAAATGCATGTCGACTTCGAGGGTCGACTCGCCGACTTTGAAAGAGCAAACCTAGTCGCGCTACAACACATAGACGTGGTCGATCCTTGGGTGGTTCAGCACAAAACCTTTATTGAGAAGACATACAATGACCGAGGCCAACAGAGGACGGACGAAGATATAATCAAAGAGCACAACTCATGTTTCACGCGTTGGTTTAAGCAGAAGCTTCTGTCGTACCCTTTACATGATGATT
>LR738715.1:413706744-413742740 GCA_902687465.1 Secale cereale
CCCGCGCCGACGCCGACCCACGCGCCCCCGAGCCCTAGCCCTAGCGCTCGACGACGCCGCTGCCCCCCGCGCCCCCGAGCCCTAGCCCTAGCGCTCGACGCCGCCCCACGCGCCCCCGCCGCCGGAGACTTGGAGCCTCGGAGCCTCGGAGCCGCCCCACGTCCTCGGAGCCGCCGCCGGAGACTTGGAGCCGCCGTCTATCCCCACCTCCCCAACCTCGCCATCTCCCTCTGCCTCTTCTCGGTTAGTTCATCCATGATGCTACTTTAAGGAATTTTCTTGCCTCGTTTACTAGTGCTCGATTTCTTGCCTCGTTTACTAGCAATGCTCGATTTCTTTCCAGGTGATACCCTAGTATAGGAGTTCAGCAGCCTAGCTATGGCTGGCTGGTTAATTCAACAGTATCTATATATCAAGTAATGTAGCAGGCAGTACCTTCTTCATATGAAAGTTTTTTGCATAAGCAATATCTCGATGTTTTTTGTCGCAGCTAGGACTTGGTTGCAGAAGCTGCAATTGTCATCGCAAGGCCATCCTAGTTTTAGCATACGATCTGCTGCCTATTTTTTTTGTACGAGCAGTGAGTCGTAGGAATTTTCTTTGTACTACTGCTGTCTACGACGAATCTTGGTGGCCGAGTCCTTGATCGTCTTGGTGCGCCCAAACTTGTGCATCCCTAGTTTACTAGTGCTGTCTCTGCTGATTTTATTATTTCTTAGGAAAAATGTGTATCAAATCTAGCTATGTGACAAAGGGTTCCTTAATTCCCTAGTTTGACTCCATCTATTTAAGATACTTTTCTGCCAGTTCTATTTTTAACTAGATTAATCGCCACCTATTTTGTTAGATAAGTGAGACAATAAAGTCAAAAGTTTTAGGAAATATGATCTAGCCATGTAGGAGGTATTGTATTGTAGTCCCTGTATCAGAAGAAAAAAAATTAAGAAAATTAACAAAATGAATAATAAACATGTTCAAACTTACATCCGTAATTTTGCATTGGCAACTAAAGGTCTTCCGCCAGCCTCTGTTTATTTAGATTGCTACTTGATCAAGTAGTGACCACCGCATATTACTGACTAAATCTTTGATGCAATACTTAAGCATTTCCTACCATGACAACCTGAGGTAAGATACAGCATATCACTACAAGTCTACAAGCAGAAGTACCACTACATGCTACATGTTTTCTACTTCTTATTATCTAGACTAGATACACATTTCAATTTGTAGAACGCATGAAAGAAGACGAAAATAATAAAACCAGCAGAGACAACACTAGTAAATAAAAGTGCCATGTTATCTGAATTTTGAAAATAATAAAGAAGAAGAAAATAATAAAACCAGTTAGAAGTACATTATTTAGAATGGAGTGGGAGGATGATGGATATTTAGGATGGAGTGAGAGCATCTCCTTTGTCTTATTGCTGCTGCTTTAATTTGTTTGTACTGTAACATCTTATAGCTTAATTGGTCCAATCAGCTACTGGAAATATCCATGTTTAGACATGGCAGATTTCCTCACTTTGCACTGCTGGGTTTTGTCTCCGACCATCGTGTCGTGATAGTTTTGCAGGTACCCCGAGAGGCCCTTGAGTTTGCTGGAATGTCGATTAACTTCCGTTCCGGCAAATTCGGGTACTCCATATGTCCTATTTTCAGCAAAGGTCATGCTGAAATTTTCCGTGAATTTTAGCATGACTTTGCTAAAAAATAGGACATATGGGGTACTTGTGACTAATCCATGGGCCGGGGTATCTTAGTAGTTAATTAAGTAGGATCAAGTGCCCCTTTGTTCTAGCTGCATTAAACCATAGGCGGCAATAGAGCCAAGTGATTAGGCCCAGCTTAGCTTTTAGGATGCCTCGGTGTCAACAAACCATTAATTATAAAACCTTGGCTTTTAGGGTGCCTCGGTGTCGATAAAAACCGAAATGATGAAAGCTTAGGCTTTTAGGGTGCCTCGGCGTCGAAAAACCCTCAATTATAAAAGCTTAGCTTTTAGGATGCCCCGGTGTCGACAAACCCTAAATGATGAGACCATGATCTTGTTCATTGACAATAACCAACTTTTTGACCAAACTTTGTTCCTATTTAGAGAGAAACATGGCCAACAACGATGAGGCCGGCGGTTCGGGCGGGAAGGCATTCTGGGAGTTTTCCCAGGAGATGGAGGAACAACCTCACTTGTATGAGGACGCCGCCTTCCACACCGATCCTGAGACCACTGATGGTACCGCGGAGGATGACCCCACTGATGCCACCACTGATGGTGCCGCCGAGAATGCCACCACTGATGATGGCGGCGCACGCACAAATGGCAGCCAACCGAAGAGGCAACGGAAGGACCGGCGGCCGACCGTGCTCCACACCCTCAAGGAGGAAGTTACTGAAGTGGACCCCGACGGGAATCCAACGGCGCCCGAACGAATAGTCAAGGGGTACTCGATTCAGCTCGGGTGCATTCTCCGGAGCACCGTCTCGATCAACAGCGAGAACCTGAGGCATCCTGACAACGCGAATTACCGCAAACTCCTCTTCACGAAGCTGCACGAACGATACAAGTTCCCTGCTCAATTTGATAACACAAGCCTCAAAGGGAATAAAGTGAACAATGCTGCCCTCATGAAGATGAGCAAGGCCCTGTCTACTTGGAAAACCAATGTGAAGATAATGATCAAGAAAGGTGAGAGTTATGAGACGATCAAGCAGAAACATCCTTCGATCACCGAAGATGACTACAACGAATTCAAGATCACTTGCTCGAGCGCCTCACACTCCGAATCAAGTCAGTGGGGGAAAGAAATGCGGGAGCTCAACTTAGGGGAACACACACTCGGTCCCGGCGGTTACAGAGTGGCGGAGCCTAAATGGGACAAGGAGGAGGCGGACCGTTCCGAGCAAGGCCTACCGCCCCTCTTCGATAAATACGGTGACAAGCAGACCAGGAACTTTATCAGGGCCCGGTACAAGAAGGACCCGAAAACAAAGGAGCTGACCAAGGATCCGAAGACCAGGGCGCTTGAGCTTGTTCTGGTAAGGAATACACCCCCGCGTAATTAGCTCCATATGGTTGCATTCTAATTAATGAAGCCATATTTCTAAATGATTCACATTCCTTCCGCAGGCGACTGAAAGCAGTAGCGCGGGGTCGACTAAGAGCAGCCCTTGGGACATGACTCTAAATAGGGCGTTGAATGTAATGAAGAACAAGGATAAGCTCGAGAAGCCGACGTCAGCTGGTCGTGTGACCGGCAAAGGCTTGTCGACAAAATGGTCGTCATACTATAACGCTGGTGGGCGAAAGGAGAAAAAGACCAGCTCGGAAAGCCAGGCGCGCGAGGTTCAAGAACTCAAGGCACAGGTGGCGCGGATTCCGGAGATTGTCCAAGAGCAAGTGCAACAATAGCTCGGAGCGACGATCACCGCCATTGTGCCTACCTTGATCGAGGGGTTGAGTGCGTGGATTGCTGGCGGCCAACAGGGGCCGCCCCCGATTCCCAGCTTCACGGCCAGCAACTCGCAGAACGCGATGGCGGGGCCATTGGTGTCAACGGCGGAGGCGGCATTGGTGTCTCCGACGCCGGCACGGGATCTTAATGCACCCGTGTGTACGCCGGCCGGCACCTCTGCAGCAAGCGGCCCCTCCGTCAACTGCACGCCCGCCGTTGGCGGTGCCTCGACATTAGCCGAGCTCGACGCCATCATCACGGTAACTAATTAAGCCTCTCTCGGCCGAGGACTTCATCTCCTTGCCTTTGACTGGGCATCCCTGACGCCCTACATGTTTTCGCAGGGCGCCGCCGACGTTCCGTGCACTCTCCTGCACTTCGTGAACAACGAGTTGGTCGATGTCGCTAAGGGCAAAATCGTTCAACCGGGCCAGCCCTTGTTCCACGGTACCCAGATGCCACCCAACTTGTTTAGGGTTCAACTGGTTCGGGTGCTGCCAGGCTGCGACGACGTGTTACCTCCGATTCGACCCGTCGGGGCCGACGATGATGACGTCATGACCCTCAGCGCCTGCCTGAGCTGGCCCCTGCTTTGGCCGAAGAGCCAGATTCGTTTGGGGGCGGGGGAAACCACACCAAAGACAACACCGCCAGTCGTGCCGGCACCAAGTCGTCCCCATGGCAAGTCCGCCGCAACGGTGCCAGACATCCCTATGCCACTGGATCCAAACATGCATATGGCACAGGATCAGAACGACGACGACGACGATACATTTGCCAACGTCGATCATTACTTTGCCGATCATGGGTACGGTGACGACTTCATGGGGGCTCCTTCTCATGAACCCAACCCAACAAAAGACGTGCGCGATCAAGCCGGTACCGTGGAGAAGCCAAGTTGCAACAGGCGTCGTCTGCCGTTCAGCTCTCAAGAGACGCCTCCAGCTGCCGATTTCACCGAGCCTCAGATAGGCGAGGTGCGAAATATAATCAGCCCCAACACACTAAAGAAGGTGGTCTCTGAGCAGAACTCGGTCCCAATTCAGGAGATCAAGAAGAAGGCACACAAAAGAAAAACTAACAAGGGTGCGAGCCAGCCGGCACCGAGTACGATCCGTGCTCAGGACGGGCCACCTTCACCTGAGGATGTAATGAGGAGGGTGCATGTGGCGGGTAGGCCGATGCTACCGACAAATATGCTCGATGCTGCAACCGGTGCCATGCGGAGTCTGCATGACAGTGTTCTTTCTTTGGAGAAGCGGCGTCTCACACAGAAGGATGTGGCGTACCCGGTTTTCGCGGCCAAGGTGCCGGAGGGCAAGGGCTTTGTGGATAACTCCATCGGGGGTACGATCGTGCTACGGTTTGATGACATCCACGCTATGTTGAACCTTCATCCGCTGCACTACACCTTCGTTCGGCTATTTTCGCTGAGTATGGAGATGCGGATCATTCGCGACAAGACCCCGGACATCGTGATAGTCGACCCCTTCTACATGCGTGCCAAGATCTTGGGCAGCGCTGGGGACCGGCAAGTCGCGAGTTCTTACCTCGGAGGCGTCATTCTGGCAAACCGAGATAAGGATAACTTCCTCGTGCCTTACTTTCCCGAGTAAGTCCTCCGCCTCAACCGCCCCGTAACATATGAATTCTTAGATTTCGATCGTTCTTCTTTTAACATTCCGTGTTTTCTGCAGTGACACACAGTGCACGCTCATCCTACTAAGCCCCAAATATTCCATGGCCACGTATTTCGACCCGGACCGTAAGTCGGCTGTAGACTACACAAATGTCAAGAAGGTTCTTGATGATGTTCTTGCCGGCTACGCCAAATCTGGAGGCACCTTCACCAGGACAACTCGTAAGTACGGCAAGCACGTGTTCTCCCACAACACGACGTTCTGCTGCGTCAAGCAGCCGCCTGGCGGTCAGAAGGGTGCCTACTACGCCATCCATCACATGCGGGCGATCGTACGGGACCATCATCAACTTCTGCTACCGAGTAAGCTCAAAGATTGGGCCACGCGCGTGTCGGCAATCCAGGACGCGGACATCAGACAAGATTTCTTTCGCATCCAGTCGGAGTTTGCGGAAATCATCCATTAAGATGTCCTTCGTACCTCGGGGCTGTTCTACCTCAGGAATCAACCGTCGAACAGTGACATCGACACAATGCTACAAATGCAGGCTGACAACGCTCGTGATTTCATGACTCCCACGATAGACGGCGGCTTCATCCACGCTCCGGTGCATTGAGTCGAGTCGAAAGGCTCTTGTTGTAATTAAACTTTAATGAACTTGTAGTATGTCTCTTTGGTTTCGAGAGTCGTTCAACTTAGATGTAATCGATGCTATTAATGTCTTGCTTTTCTCTTTCGATCGTTCTGTTGCATACTTATATATTGCTTATGAATTGTCTGTGAATTGATACTAACGTTTCGTTTGGCTAGTGCATATATATAGCGATGCCGTCGTATGTCGTGTACAAGGGTAAGGTTCCCGGAGTCTACGACGACTGGGAGGAGTGTCGGAGACAGGTTCACCGATTCAGCGGTAACAGTTACAAAGGGTACACCACTAGGGCCGAGGCCGAATCTAGATACGCCCGCTATCTAGCGGGAGAGGGGAGGGAGCGTTGGAGGAACCGGATGAAAACGAGTTTCATCGTGATGATGCTCATCGTGACGACCGCAGCTCTCTTCTATGTGATGGTAGTTTAGATGATCGATATCGACTTGTAATGCGAAGACAAACTCGCTACTCGCGATCTCGAGACTTGTAATATATTGTTCTATCTTTGTTCGGTCTTTTCAATTCGGAGACTAATATGATATGATCGATGAATTGTATTCGGAGACTAATATGATGAATTGTATTCAGAGATTAATCTTCTATTGTATTCGATGAATGTGTTGTTGATGTGTGCTGTCTATATTCTGTGCAATTATACATTTTGTAATCTATGCAAAAAAAACAGAAAAATAATATTAAAAAAAACCTAATATTCATACTAATGGCGCATCAGAGAAAAGTGCGCCATTAGTATGCCAAAGCATAGTAATGGCGCATTAACTGGCAGTGCGCCATTAGTATGCCAAAGCATAGTAATGGCGCATTGACACGCAGTGCGCCATTACTATGCGGATAATACTAATGGCGCATCATACTTAGTGCGCCATTAGTATGCCATAGCACCTGGCCCCTGGGAGGCATACTAATGGCGCACTAAGGTGCACACTAATGGCGCATCCCAGGTGCGCCATTAGTATACCAGATACTAATGGCGTGCTAGTAATGGCGCACCATTAATGCGCCATTAATGGCCAAATTAGGTGCGCCATTAATAGGACTTTTCCTAGTAGTGTATCTGTGAGCCACGAGGACTCAGCAATCCCATAACCATGGGTAACAAGACTAGCAAAGCTTTATGGGTTGGAAGAGGTAAGGTGGTGAGGCTGCAGCAGCGGCTAAGCATAATATGGTGGCTAACTTACGAGTACAAGAATAAGATGAGCATCTACGCAAACGGTCGCAAAAGTAGTGATCGCTAAAGATCCTGAACTACATACGAATCAAACATAACCCCACCGTGTTCTCTTCTCAAAGTGAAAAGAGACAGTCACGGTTACTCACACAGTTGTGTGTTTTAATTCGGATCCTCTCTCAAGTTTTCTACAACCGGACATTAACAAATTCCAATCTGCCACATAACCGCGGGCACGGCTTTCGAAAGATTATAACCCTGCAGGGGTGTCCCAACTTAGCCCATCACAAGCTCTCACGATTAGCTGAAGTGATAAAGATAATATCATCACCCCTTATCTTAGGGAAATCCGATCAGGCTCGGCATCCCGGTGCACAAGACATTTCGACAATGGTAAAACAAGTCCAGCAAGACCTCCCGGTGTGTCGACACCCTGATAGTAGCCGCGCGTATCTCGTCTCAGGCCATGACCGGATGGGTGAAGCTACGGGAGCCAAACCTCGAGTTTCCCCGTGGTGGCCCCGCAGGCTCCCCGTTTGGGACCAACACCATCAGCACTGGCCCCCCTGCTATGTAGAAAGAATCCTCGGGTAGCGCTAACTCCCTATGCAATTTAATTAATTAATTAGTTGTTATTATGAGCAAATTAAAACCAATGTTGGGCCTTGCTGGAGGAGTTTTATTCAAAGATGAACTGTCAAGGGGTCCCCATCCACCCATCGTGTAAGGAACGCAAAATCAAGGAACATAATGCCGGTTTATCGGCACCTAAGGTGGCATGAGTGGAACAAAACACCGAGCAAAAGGCCAAGCCTTCCACCCATGCCTAGTATATAGGTGTGTTAATAATAATGATAATAGATATTGTGATAAATCCAACAACAAGTTCCCTCCTGGAACAAACTTCATCTTCACTTGCAACTAACAACGCTATAAGAGGGGCTGAGCAAGCGGGTAACATAGCCAAACAGTGGTTTTGCTAGGAGGGTTTCAAATGTTAGAGGTATCATGGCAACAAGGAGAGGCTGACATAAAAGATGGGTAGCGCGACATGTAATGATAGCATCGAGACAACTAAGCATGGCAATGGTAGTAAAGGTATCCAAGGGTATGATCATCTTGCCTGGGATTCTGCAAGGGAGAAGAACGGATCCATGAAGTAGACGGCGCAACATAGTCGAGCGAATCCTCACAACTCCAGAACGAAACCGAAGCTAACAAGAGAAGCAACCGGAAAGAAGCAAACAACACGGTAAACACACATATCATAAACATGGCATACGATGCACATCCAAGTATGATGCATGTCCGGTTTAAATATGCATGCCATGGCAAAGTGCACAAACAACACTACAACTTAAGTGGAGCTCAATATGCAACGAGTTGCATATTGACGAAACACCACATTTTAATTATTTAATTGACTCTCGTTATATACAAGACAAGATTAAATGTTTGTTAACATGGCAAGAGGTGAAGCATAATAAAACTACACATCTAGACATTTTAAATGAGGCCGGAAATAACAACAACAATTCCGGAAAATCCCCTTGAGCATGTTTAGCAATTTTTAAAGCAAACAACAATTCACACATATTAATGTTGTTAACATGATGCGGATGACATGATCAGGTTTTATGCAATTTTTATTAATAGGGAACATGAAGAGATATGAAGTATTGTCACCGTGGTAGAGGGGAAAGGTGCCATGGCAACGATCCGAAAATGATGCAACAGCAACATCTCGGTACCGGTAACTCGTTGAGAGACCGGGGCAAAAGAAAGATGGCGTGAGCGAGCAAGAAGAAAGGTGGGGTGATCCCGTCACCGGGTTCCCACGAGTCGGCGATGAAGCAACGGAGGAGCATGACAAAAGGTCGAAACGGGCACGGTGCACACAAGGGAAAACATCTCATACAACACAAGCATTCCACGGTTCATCGTCTCGGGGTTATACCTTCAAAGTGTTCGTTTTCGGAGGGGTTCGAGTCGTAGTGGAAGTAGTCGTTCCGCGAGTCGAGGTACACGTTCGTAGAGGGAAGTAGACGTCGCGACGGTAGTGGAAGTAGTGGTACACGGTGACGGTAGTGTCGTTCACAGAGCTCGTTTCGAAGATGAACTTGACGTCGAGGGTCTCCGAGGTCGACGGTAGTGGTACTTGCATTTCTCCTTGTAGTCGAACTTGACATCGGGCGTCGAGGTACTTGGCGTTTCGTAGTGGTACTTGATGTCCGTATGTTCCACGGGGTCCTCGAGGGTCGACGGTAGTTGTTCACGGGTCATCTTGTCATTTGGCGCCATCTTGGTCTGGGCGGCGATAGTGGTACATGTTCATGAAGTCGTTCACGGGTCTTGTCGCTGGTGTACTAGCCGCAGGGGTACTTGGCGGTCTCGATCCGTAGATGAACTTGACAGTTTCCGGGGTCCTCGTGCACTTGGTAGCAACTTGGCAGAGGAACTTGGCCGGGGCAGCAACTAGTCGAAGCAGGGCTCGGCGACGGGACCCGGACCGGCGACGGAGGCAGGGGCTTGGCGACTCACATGAAGCAGGAGCTTGGCGCGAGGCTTCGTTTTCTCATCACCCTTGTAGACGAGGTGAGGCAGCAGGTCGACCGGGACGCGGCTGAGGCGCGCTGGAGAAGAGGAGGGGCGCGGCCTGGCTGGCCTCGGGCCCAGGAGGGGCAACCTGGAGGCGAGGGAGCGAGGCGCCATGGCGCTGGAGGGAGCGGGGGATCGGGACATGGGAGATGGAGGCGAGGGAGGGAGATGCTGGAGCGGCGCACAGGAGGAGAAGGAGGGGTCGACGAGGCTGCGGCCTTGGCGCTGGAGGCACGCGCCCGAAGGAGGAGGTGAGCGGACGAGGAGGCGGGCCTGGCCGGCCGGGCTGCTCCGGCGTGGGAGGTCGAGGCCTTGGGGCGGAGGGGCGCGGGCGCAGGGGAACTGCTCTCCCTGGAGTGAGGAGGAGAGGCCTGAGGGCCGGTGGCGCGGGGCGGCTCCGCGCGGGGAGAGCCCGCGAGCTCCGGCCACCGTGGTGGCGAGGACGGGCGGCCGCAGGGACAGGCGCTCGAGGGACGCGGAACGGGTGAGAGGAGAGGGATCGAGGGAATCGGGAGGGAGAGTGCGGCGCAAGGGAGGAAGGAGCGATGCGGTCGGGTGCGGCTAGGGTTACGGGGCGGCTAGCCAGGAGGCCAGATAGGCCGCGGGGACAGATGTCCTTGGGCCAAAGGAGGCCCAGATGTCTGGTGGTTTCCCTTTTGCAGTTGTTTCCCAAAAAAAAACAGAAAACAACAAAGAAGAAAAAGAAAAGGAAGGAGGAAAGAGGGGGGGGGGTTAGGGAAAAAGTTGCACAAGGGATTATTATTTTTCTCGGGCTCATAAAAATGAGCATGGTCCGAGAAAAATATAAAAGACAAGATCGAGATATAATTCGAACATATTTGAATTTAATTCAAATGGGTTTGAACTAAGATTTGATTTATGAAGTGTCCAAAAATGTTGAGGTTTTTGGAGGAACCTCGATAACGAGAAAAGAAAAAAAATAGGGAAGGTTTTTGACGGTGAAACTTGAATTAAGAGGCATGGGGAATATTTGCAAGTGTGTTGCGGTGATTCCGAAGCAATGGAATAATTATAATATACCTCCATAAATATTAGGAGGATATGTTTTAAAGAGAAATCACACTTCCCTCGATTTAAATGGATCGAAGATCCACACGATTTATTTAAGTTGAGATGCAAAGATTAATGACATGATGGCATGATGACATGATGCAAAGCAAAATAAATAACACAAGCACAAACGAAACACACGAGAGAACCCCGGAACATCTGGAATCTTCTGGAATCTTCTGGGACGTCGGTGTTCGGGCGTCACAGAATGCAAGCATGAGTAGGATATAAATCACCATGAACATAAATATCGTGGAGGCTATGTTGATTTGTTTCAACTACATGCGTGAACATGTGCCAAGTCAGACCACTTGAATCGTTCAAAGGAGGATACCACCCCATCATACCACATCACAACCATTTAATATCATGTTGGCACGCAAGATAGACCATTATAAACTCTCAGCTAATTAAGCATGGCATAAGCAGCTATGATCTCTAATTGTCATTGCAAGCATGTTTCATTCATAACAAGCTGAATCAGGAACGATGAACTATCATATTTACAAAAACAAGAGAGGTCGAGTTCATACCAGCTTTTCTCATCTCAATTAGTTCATCATATATCATCCTTATTGCCTTTCACTCGCATGACCGAACGGTGTGGATAATAATAATAGTGCACGTGCATTGGACTAAGCTAGAATCTGCGAGCATTTAATACAAGAGAGAATACAAGGTAATGGGTCTCAAGGTTAAATCAACAATAAAGCGTATGAGAGCCACTAAGCAATTTAATTCATGGTCTTCTACTCTTAACCCCCAAAAGAAAGAAAAGAAACTATTTACACGGGAAAACTCCCAACAAGCAACAGAAGAACGGTAAATCTTTTTGGGTTTTCTTTTAGTTACTACTAGGAAAGTAAACTAGCTAGAAGCAACAACTAATATTTTTTTGTTTTTCTTAAGTTTTTTTCTACCACACGAGAAAAAGACTAAGAAAAAGAAATGAAACTAAACATGAATGGTACAGTGAAAGAGTGGAGTGTGAGCACCAAAAACTAGAATAAGTGTGTGAACATGAATGTAAAGTCGGTGAGAAACACGTACTCCCCCAAGCTTAGGCTTTTGGCCTAAGTTGGTGTATGGCCACGGATCGAAGCCACTCCCTCCAGTTTACTGAGATGTATCCTGTGGGTGCCACCAGTTGGCGAGCTCATCTTGCTCCCACCCATAAACAGACTGACGGTAAGGATCAAGTGGTGGCTCTGGCTCAGGCTCTGAAGCTTGTGCCTGGCCTTGGTACTTGTAGAAGGCATCTGATGTAATGAGGTATATGCCTGTGGATAGATCAAACAAATATGGTGCAGGCAAGGTAATAATTTCACAGTATATTTCACCAAACCTTAATTTATAATTAAGCAACAAATTCTTGTCTTTAAGAATAAATCATGAGCTACCATGCTCTTGTAGTCTAGATAAACAGGGGCAAGCAATTTTTCTTCCTTCTCATAATGCCTAATAGGTATTCTAAAATATTCAACAAGGCGAGAAGCAAAGATGCCTCCAAAGACGGGCCCCATTGAGCGGTTCAGACTCAGTCGTTTAGCAACGACTGCGCCCAATCTAAAAGTTGTGTCTTGAAACAAAGCATGACGTAAGATGACAATATCAGGGGCACTAAGATTCCCACTGTTCCCGCGACCAATTAAACATCTACTAGCAAATAAAGCAAAGTAGCGCAGAAGAGGGAAGTGTATACTAGTGATTCTTGCCCCTGAGACTTGTCAAGTTTCCCCTACAGCTATCATGTCAATAAACCCTTCAACGTCTTCACGACGTGGTTCATCAAGTCTACCTCCAAAGGGTACCTTGCATATTTCACAAAATTCTAAGAGTGATATCTCCTTAATCACATCATATAAACGAAACTCCACCGTAGGTGGTGTTTTCTTAGCATGAAAATGAAAACTTTGCGTGAAAATATTGGTGAGTAAGAGATACTGTTCTTTGTGGTCGTGGAGGAAGTCGGTGAGGCGTGCACTATTTGCCAACCAATAAAAGTCTTCGTAAATCCCGGTGCACATCATGAAATCATTACAAGGCCATTCGCACGGTCGAACTTCCGCCATGCGAGGAAAATTATAGTTGGGCTTCTTATTTTCTTCTTTCTTCTTCTCCTCTGAGCTCTTGCTGGAGTAGCCCCTCAACAATCTCTTTATCATTTTCCTTTTCCGAAAATTTCTGAATTTTTTAGTAACTCAAAATAAAAGTTAACCAAACTCAACAAGATTGATAGCAACAACTCCTACTAGTGCCCAGAGACTATATCATGCATTAGAACTACTTGGGACCAAGAAAATTCGGCATGCTAGCCCAAGAACAAGGTCACCACAGCAGCATAAATTTGCAATAAATAGAGCACTAGAATGACCAATGGAGGAGTCACATACCAAGGAACAATCTCCCCAAACAGTTTGGTTTATGGTGCTTTGAGCAAGGAGATCGAAAATGGCAGCAAGATGAGCTAGAACTCAGGTTTGAGCTGGTTGGTGATTTTTTTGGGAGGAAGACGAAGAGTGTGGGTGCAGGAATAAGTGGAGGGGGCCACGTGGGGCCCACGAGGCAGGGGGCGCGCCCTGACAGGGGGGCGCGCCCTAGACCCTCGTGGACAGGTGCTGGCTCCCCTTGCTGTGTGTTCTGTGCCATATTTTCTCAAATATTCTAGAAAAAATCATATATCATTTTCATGGCATTTGGAGAACTTTTATTTTCGGGGTATTTTTTTATTGCACGGATAAGTTTGGAAACAGACAGGAAATGCTATTTTTGTTTTATTTATCCTAACAGAAAGTAAAAAGAGGGTATAGAAGGTTGTGATATCTAGATTCACCTATCCCATGCTCATCGAAAGGAATCCATTAACAAGGTTGATCAAGTCTTGTTAATAAACTCTTTCCGAGTAGCATGAAACTGGAGAATTTTCGAATAACACTAGGTTACCTCAATGGGGATATGTATGTCCCCAACAATAAGAATGTCATATGTCTTCTTGATAGTAGGAAGAGGAAGTTATAAACCTCCAATAGGGATAGTTAAATTTTTTCCAATATAATTGATATTATGGACCTGAGGTTGTTTCCTCGGAAAGTGTACCGTATGCTCATTACCATTGACATGAAAAGTGGCATTGCCTTTGTTGCAATCAATAACAGCACCTGTAGTATTCAAAAAGGGTCTTCCAAGAATAATAGACATACTATCGTCCTCGGGAATATCAAGTATAACAAAGTCCGTTAGAATAGTAACATATGAAACTACAACAGGCACATCCTCACAAATACCGACAGGTATAGCAGTTGATTTATCAGCCATTTGCAAAGATATTTTAGTAGGTGTCAACTTACTCAAATCAAGTCTACGATATAAAGAGAGAGGCATAGCACTAACACCGACTCCAAGATCACATAAAGTAGTTTTAACATAGTTTTTCTTAATGGAGCAAGGTATAGTGGGTACTCCTGGATCTCCTAGTTTCTTAGGTATTCCACCTTTGAATGTGTAATTGGCAAGCATGGTGGAAATTTCTACTTCAGGTATCTTTCTTTTATTGGTAATAATATCCTTCATATACTTAGCATAAGGATTTGTTTTAAGCACATCAGTCAAACGCATACGCAAAAAGATAGGTCTAATCATTTTAGCAAAGCGCTCAAAATCCTCATCATCCTTTTTCTTGGGTGGTTTCGGAGGAAAAGGCATGGGTTTCTGAACCATGGCTCTCTTTCCCTATCGTGCTTCCTAGCAACAAAGTCTCTCTTATCATAACGTTGATTCTTTGATTGTGGGTTATCAAGATCAACAGCAGGTTCAATCTCTACATCATTATCATTGCTAGGTTGAGCATCACCATGAACGTCATCATTTATATTATCACTAGGTTCATGTTCATTACCAGATTGCGTCTCAGCATCAGAAACAGATATATTATTGGGATTCTCAGGTGTGTCATCTATAGGTTCACTAGAAGCATGCAAAGTCCTATCATTTTTCTTCTTCTTCTTCTTAGAAGAACTAGGTGCGTCTAAATTAGCTCTCTGAGAATCTTGCTCAATCCTCTTAGGGTGGCCTTCAGGATATAGAGGTTCCTGAGTCATTTTACCACCTCTAGTAGCAATTCTAACAGCATAGTCATTATTCTTACTATTTAATTCATTGAGCAAATCATTCTGAGCCTTAAGTACTTGTTCTACTTGAGTGTCGACCACAGAAGCATGTATACTAATAAGTTTCAGTTCACCTTTAGCTCTAGACAGATAATCAATCAAGCATTCAATCGTATAAGCATTGTGTTGCAATTGTCTACCAACATAAGCATTGAAGTTTTCTTATTTCACAATAAAATTGTCAAACTCATCTAAGCATTGGCTAGCACACTTATAACGAGGAATATCACCTTCATCAAATCTATAAAGAGAATTTACCTTTACTACATGTGTCGGGTTATCAAGACCATTTATTTCTTCAATAGGTGGTAAATTCTTAACCTCTTCAGCTTTAATACCTTTTTCTTTCCTAGAATTCTTTGCCTCTTGCATATCTTGAGGACTGAGAAATAGAACACCTCTCTTCTTCGGAGTTGGCTTAGGTGCTGGTTTAGGAAGTGTCCAATTATTTTCATTGGCCAGCATATTATTCAATAGTAATTCAGCTTGTTCAACTGTTCTTTCCCTGAAAACACAACCAGCACAAGTATCCATGTGGTCTCTGGAAGCATCGGTTAGTCCATTATAAAAGACATCAAGTATATCATGCATCTCAAGAGGATGATCAGGCAAAGCATTAAGTAATTGGAGAAGCCTCCCCCAAGCTTGTGGGAGACTCTCTTCTTCAATTTGCACAAAGTTATATATTTCCCGTAAGGCAGCTTGTTTCTTATGAGCGGGAAAATATTTAGCAGAGAAGTAATACATCATATCCTGGGGACTACGCACACAACCAGGATCAAGAGAATTAAACCAAGTCTTAGCATCACCCTTTAACGATAACGGAAACAACTTAAGGATATAGTAATAACGAATCTTTTCATCATTGGTAAACAGGGTGGCTATATCATTCAACTTAGTAAGATGTGCCACAACAGTTTCACACTCATAGCCATGGAAAGGATCAGATTCAACCAAAGTAATTAACTCAGGATCAACAGAGAATTCATAATGCTTATCAATAACACAAATAGGTGAAGTGACAAAAGCGGGGTCATATTTCATTCTAGCATTCAAGGACTTTTCTTTCAGCTTAGCTAATAATTTCTTAAGATCATATCTATTGTTGCAAGCAAGAAAGTCTCTAGCAGTTTCTTCATCCATAACATAACCCTCAGGAACAACAGGCAATTCATATCTATTGGGAGAACCTTCATCATCACTTTCATAAATATCATCAGTTTCAATATTTGCATTCTCCCTAACTCTAACAATTTGTTCATCTAGAAATTCACCTAGTGGCATAGTATTATTGGGCATTGAAGTAGTTTCATCATACATAGCAGAAGTGGCATCATCAAGAACATAGGACATATCAGATTCAATAGCATGAGTAGGTGTCGCAAATTTACCCATAACAGAAGGAGAATCAAGTGCAGAGCTAGATGGCAGTTCCTTACCTCCCCTCGTAGTTGAGGGTAATATCTTGGTTTTTGCGTCCTTCAAATTCTTCATAGTGATCAACAGATAAAAATCCCAAGTGACTTAAAGAATAGAGCCATGCTCCCCGGCAATGGCGCCAGAAAATAGTCTTGATAACCCACAAGTGTAGGGGATCACAACAGTTTTCGAGGGTAAAGTATTCAACCCAAATTTGTTGATTCGACACAAGGGGAGCCCAAGAGTACTCTTAAGTATTAGCAGCTGAGTTGTCAATTCAACCACACCTGGAAACTTAGTATCTGCAACAAGGTATTTTAGTAGCAAAGTAATATGGAGATAGCGGTAGCGGCAATAAAAGTAACGGTAGTGTTTTTGTAGTTTTTGTAATAGTAGCAGCGGAAAATTAAATAAGCAACAAGCAATCTGTGAAAAGCTCGTAGGCATTGGATCCGTGATGGGAAATTATGTTGGATGCAATTCATCATGTAAAAGTTATAACCTAGGGTCACACAGGACTAGCTCCAGTTCATCAATGTAATGTAGGCATGTATTCTGAATATAGTCATACGTGCTTATGGAAAAGAACTTGCATGACATCTTTTGTCCTACCCTCCCGTGGCAGCGGGGTCCTATTGGAAACTAAGGGATATTAAGGCCTCCTTTTAATAGAGTACCGGACCAAAGCATTAACACATAGTGAATACATGAACTCCTCAAACTATGGTCATCACCGGGAGTGGTCCCGATTATTGTCACTTCGGGGTTGCCGGATCATAACACATAGTAGGTGACTATAGACTTGCAAGATAGGATCAAGAACACATATATATTCATGAAAACATAATAGGTTCAGATCTGAAATCATGGCACTCGGGCCCTAGTGACAATCATTAAGCATAGCAAAGTCATAGCAACATCAATCTCAGAACATAGTGGATACTAGGGATCAAACCCTAACAAAACTAACTCGATTACATGATAGATCCCATCCAACCCATCACCGTCCAGCAAGCCTACGATGGAATTACTCACGCACAACGGTGAGCATCATGGAATTGGTGATGGAGGAAGGTTGATGATGATGATGGCGACGATCTCCACTCTCCGAAGCCCCGAACGGACTCCAGATCAGCCCTCCCGAGAGAGATTAGGGCTTGGCGGCGGCTCCGTCTTGTGAAACGCGATAATTCTTTTTCCTTGATTTTTTTCTCCCCAAAAGTGAATATATAGGATATGGGGATACGTCGGTGGAGCACCAGGGGGGCCACGAGGCAGGGGGCGCGCCCTGGGGGGGCGCCCCCCACCCTCGTGGACAGGGTGTGGGCCCCTGGTCTGGATCTTCTTGCAGGTATTTTTTATATTTTCCGAAATAATTCTCTGTGGATTTTCAGGTCATTCTGAGAACTTTTTATTTCTGCACAAAAACAACACCATGGCAATTTTGCTGAAAACAGCGTCAGTCCGGGTTAGTTCCATTCAAATCATGCAAGTTAGAATCCAAAACAAGGGCAAAAGGGTTTGGAAACGTAGATACGTTGGAGACGTATCACTCTACAAGTATCTCCGAAGGTGTTTGTTGAGTTGGCATAGAACAAGATTGGGATTTGTTAATCGTAGTATCAGAGAGGTATGTTTGGGCCCTCTCGGTAATACACATCATAATAAGCCTCGAAAGCAAACTACTAATGAGTTAGTCTTGGGATGATATATTACGGAACGAGTAAAGAGACTTGCCGTTAATGAGATTGAACTAGGTATGAAGATACCGCGATCGAATCTCGGTCAAGTAACATACCGATGGACAAAAGGAATGACGTATGTTGTCATAACGGTTCGACCGATAAAGATCTTCGTAGAATATGTAGGACCAATATGAGCCTCCAGGTTCCACTATTGGTTACTGACCAGAGAAGTGTCTCAGTCATGTCTACATAGTTCTCGAACCCGTAGGGTCCGCACGCTTAACGTTCGATGATGATATTGTATTATATGAGTTATGTGCTCTGGTGACCGAATGTTGTTCGGAGTCCCGGATGAGACCACAGACATGATGAGGGGTCTCTAAATGGTCGAGAGGTAAAGATTGATATATAGGACGATGGTATACGGACACCAAAAGTGTTTTGGAGGGTACTGGGTACATATAGGGTCACCAGAAGGGGTTCCGGGCACCCCCTAGCAAAGATATGGGCTTAATGGGCCAAGGGAGGGACAAACCAGCCCACATGGGGCTGGTGCGCCCCTCCACCAGGCAGGCCAGCCCTAGGAATATTAAAAGGGGGAGGGCAAGTCCCTCCTTCCTTCCCCTCCTCAAGGGAGAAAGGAAAGGGGGGCGCCACCTCCCCCTTTCTTCCCCTGGGGCCTATAAAAGGAAGTTGGAGGCCTAACCAGGGCAGGACCCCAAGTGGGATTTGGTCCCACTTGGGGCGCACCTTGGCCTCTCCCATCTCCTTCCCACCTATATATACGAGGAGGGGGCGCCCTAGAACACACGACATCAATTGTTAGTCGTGTGCGGCACCGCCCCCCCCCCCTCCACAGTTTGCACCCTTCGTCATATTTTCGTAGTGCTTAGGCGATGCCCTGCGGAGATCACTTCACCATCACCGTCACCCCGCCATCGTGCTGATGGAACTCATCTACTACCTCAACGTCTTGCTGGATCAAGAAGGCAAGGGATGTCACCGAGCTAAACATGTGCTGAACGTAGAGGTGTCGTGCGTTCGGTACTTGATCGGTTGAAGCGCGGAGAAGTTCGACTACATCAGACGCATTCTGAAACGCTTCCGCTTACGGTCTACGAGGGTATGTAGACACACTCTCCCTCTCATTGCTATGCATCTCCATGGATAGATCATTGCGTGTGCGTAGTTATTTATTTGTTTTCCATGCAACATTTCCCAACAGTGGCATCAAGATCCAGGTCTATGCATAGATGATATGCACGATTAGAACACAAAGAGTTGTGGGTGGTGATAGTCATACTGCTTACCACCAACATCTTATTTTAATTCGGCGGCATTCCGGGATGAAGCAGCCTGCACCAACCTTACATGTCCACGTACATGACACCAGTTCCATCGACAGACATACAACTTGTTTTGCATAAAGGTGGTTGGCGGGTGTTTGTTTCTCCTACTTTAGTTGAATTGAATATGACTGCGGCCGGTCCTTGTTGAAGGATAAAACAGCAAACTTGATGAATCACCATTGTGGTTTTGTGTCATAGGTAAGAACGGTACTTGCTAGAGGCCCGTAGCAGCCACCTAAAACTTGCAACAACAAAGTAGAGGATGTCTAACTTGTTTTTGTAGGGCATGTTGTGATGTGATATGGTCAAGACATGATGAGTTATATGTTATTGTATGAGACGATCATGTTTTGTAAATTACCGGCAACCGGCGGGAGCCTTATGGTTGTCTCTTTATTGTAAGAATTCCAAGCGCTATGTAATTGCTTTACTTTATCGCTATGAGTTAGCAATAGACGTAGAAGCAATAGTTGGCAAGACGACTACGACACAATGATGGTGATCAAGGTATCGAGCCGGTGACGATGGAGATCATGACGATGCTTTGGAGATGGAGATCAAAAGCACTAGATGATGATGGCCATATCATGTCACATATTTTGATTCCATGTGATGTTTATCTTTTATGCATCTTATTTTGCTTAGTACAGCAATAGCATTATAAGATGATCCCTTAACTAAATTTCAAGGTAAAAGTGTTCTCCCTGAGAATGCACCGTTGCTACAGTTCGTCATGTTGAGACACCACGTGATGATCGGGTGTGATAGACTCTACGTTCACATACAATGGGTGTAAGACAGTTTTGCACATGTAGAATACTCTGGTTAAACTTGACGAGCCTAGTATGTAAAGACATGGCCTCGGAACACTTGAGACCGAAAGGTCGTGTCGGATTTCGGGTTCCGCAAACCCTTGAGAGGATCCAACTCTGGGGTGCGCACGAAGAACACTCTCTCCCCAGGGCGCTCGCCCTACGATTCCACGGCCTAGCTCGACGAACTCACAGAACAAGGGACACATAGGATTATGTTGGTTCAGGCCACCTTGCGGTGTAATACCCTACTCTAGTGTGTGTGGTGGATTGCCTTGTATGGAAGAGGGAGAACTAGTACAAGGGATGAACAACCTCCGGAGGAGAGGCGTTCTTGGGCTTGGATGAGCTTGTGGTGCGCGTGACGGTGGAATCAATCCGATCCCTTCTAAGGTTGGATCAGCTCAAGATGAGATGCCCTCTATGGTGGTGGCTAGGTCCTATTTATAGTGTCCTTGGTCCTCTTCCCAAATATCGGCGGGAAGGGATCCCACAACGGCCAAATTGGAAGGGGAACAACTAGTACAAGTTATCCTGACAAAAGTAGTCTTCGCCTGCCAAAGGCTCTGGTGGTGACGCCGCGCCGGGTTCCACGATGACCTCCATTCTGCAGCCCTAACGGTCATTGGTCATGTTGCACCGATTTGGAAACTTTTGTTTGATCCCTCGGGACTCCGCAACTGCGCTTGCTCCCTTAGCACCAAAGGGGAAACCGGCACAGTGCGCCCGCTGGCACCCACCTGGCCTTGGACGTCATGGCTCATGTCACGTGAACCTCGCGAGGTGCATCTTGCATAGATATCTCCGCTCCTCGGGAGCCAGCCTAGAGAGACTGCCCCAGGGAGGTCTTGTTGTCGCCCGCCTCGCGAGGCTTGGCCCCTCGCGAGGGTCTTGAGTTGCGGGTGCAGAAGTTGGGCCGCACCAGGCGTTGATGGAGCCACGTCACAGGCCGCAGGCAGGCAAGTCTAGGTACTCCCGATCCCAGGACGCCGACAGGTCGAACGTGAATCATATAGTAGATATGATGAACAGAGAGATGTTCACCATTGATGACTAGTCCATCTCACGTAATGATCGGACATGGTTTAGTTTATTTGGATCATGCATCATTTAGATGACTTGAGGGATGTCTATCTAAGTGGGAGTTCATTAGTAATTTGATTAACTGAACTTAATTTGTTATGAACTTAGTCCTGATAGTATCTACATATTTATGTTGTAGATCAATAGCTCGCGATGTAGTCCCCTTGTTTTCATATGTTCCTAGATAAAACTAAGTTGAAAGATGTTAGTAGCAATGATGCGGACTCGGTCTGTGATCTGAGGATTATCCTCATTGCTGCACAGAAGAATTATGTCCTTTATGCACCGCTAGATGACACACCTATTGCAGGAGCAGATGGAGACGTTATGAATGTTTAGCAAGCTCGATATGATGACTACTTAATAGTTTAGTGTGCCATGCTTTATGGCTTAGAACCAGGACTTCAAAAATGCTTTGAATGCCACAGAGCATATGAGATGTTCCAAGAGCTAAAATTGGTATTTTAGACTCATGCCCATGTCAAGAGGTGTGAGACCTCTGACAAGTACTTTGCCTACAAGATGGAGGAGAATAGCTTAGCTAGTGAGCATGTGCTCAGATTGTCTGAGTACGACAATCACTTGAATCCAGTGGGAGTTAATCTTCTAGATAAGATAGTGATTGACAGAGTTCTCTAGTCACTATCACCAGGCTACTAGAACTTCATGATGAACTATAATATGCAAGGGATTACGAAAACGATTCTCGAGCTCTTCGCGATGCTGAAATCAGCGAAGGTAGAAATCAAGAAAGAGCATCAAGTGTTGATAATTAACAACACAACTAGTTTCAAGAAAAAAGACAAGGGAAAGAAAGGGAACTTCAAGAAGAATGGAAAGCAAGTTGTTACTCCCGAGAAGAATCCCAAAGCTAAAACCCATGCCTAAAACTAAGTGCTTCTACTGCAAAGGAAATGGTCACTGGAAGCATAACTACCCAAATATTTGGTGGATAAGAAGGATGGCAAAGTGAACAAAGGTATATTTGAGATACATAATATTGATGCGTACCTTACTAGTGCTCGTAGTAGCCCCTGGGTATTTGATACTTGTTCGGTTGCAAAGATTAGTAACTCGAAATAGGAGTTGAAGAATAAACGAAGACTGGTTGAGGGTGAGGTGACGACGTGTGTTGGAAGTAGTTCTAAGATTGACATGATCATCATCGCACACTCCCTATACTTTCAGGATTAGTGTTAAACCTAAATAAATGTTGTTTGGTGTTTGCATCGAGCAGGAGCAAGATTGGATGGTGTTTATTGCAATACAATTATTCATTTAAGTCAGAGAATAATTGCTATTTTGTTTACATGAATAGAACCTTCTATGGTCAAACACCCAAGGTGAATGGTTTATTGAATCTCAATTGTAGTAATACACATATTCATAATATTAAAGCCAAAAGATGCAGAGTTGATAATGATAGTGCAACATACTTGTAGCACTGCCGTTTAGGTCATATTGGTGTAAAGTGCATGAAGAAACTCCATGATGATGGACTTTTAGAATCACTTGATTATGAATCATTTGATACTTGCGAACCTCATGAGCAAGATGACTAAAACTCCGTTCTCCGAAACAATGGAGCGAGCATATGACTTATTGGAAATAATAAATACCGATGTATGCGGTCTGATGAGTGTTGAAGCACGTGGCGGGTATCGTTATTTTCTCACCTTCACACATGATTTGAGTAGATATGGGTATATCTACTTAATGAAACACAAGTCTGACACATTTGAAATGTTCAAAGAATTTGAGAGTGAAGTAGAGAATCATCGTAACAAGAAAATAAAATTTCTATGATCCGATCGCGGAGGCGAATATTTGAGTTACGAGTTTGGTCTTCATTTGAAACAATGTGGAATAGTTTCACAGCTCACGCCACGTGGAACACCACAGTGTAATGGTGTGTCCGAACATCGTAACCGTACTCTAGTGGATATGGTGCGTTCTATGATGTCTCTTACCGATTTGCCTTTATCATTTTTGGGTTATGCATTAGAGACAACTGCATTCACGTTAAATAGGGCACCGTCTAAATCCATTGAGACGACACCGTATGAACTATGGTTTGGCAAGAAACCAAAGCTGTCATTTCTTAATGTTTGGGGTTATGATGCTTATGTGAAAAAGCTTCAGCCTGATAAAGTCGAACCCAAAAGGGAGAAGTGTTCTTCATAGGATACCCAAAAGAAATTGTTTGGTACACCTTCTACCATAGATCCGAAGGCAAGACTTTTGTTGGTAAGAATGGATCCTTTCTAGAGAAGGATTTTCTCTCGAAAGAAGTGAGTGGGAGGAAAGTAGAAGTTGATGAGGTAATTTTACCTTTGTTCGAATTGGAAAGTAGATCATCAGAGAAAACCGTTCCCATGATGCCTACACAAACTAGAGAATAAGCTAACGATAAAGATCAAGAAACTTCGGATCAAGTTACTACCGAACCTTGAAGGTTGACCAGAACACGAACTGCACCAGAGTGGTACAGTAACCCTATCCTGGAAGTCATGTTGTTAGACAACGGTGAACCTTCGAACTATGAAGAAGCTATGATGAGCCCAGATTGCAATAAATGGCTTGATGCCATTAAATCTGAGATATGATCCATGTATGAGAAGAAAGTGTGGACTTTGGTGGACTTGCCCAATGACGGCAAGACAGTGGGAATAAATGGATCCCCAAGAGGAAGACAGACACTGATGGTAATATCACTGTCTACAAAGCTCGACTTGTTGCGAAAGGTTTTTGACAAGTTCAAGGTGTTGACTATGATGAGATTTTCCCACCCGTGCAGCGATTCTTAAGTTTGTCCGAATCGTGTTATCACTTGCCGCATTGTATGAATCCTGGCAAATGGATGTCAAAACAACATTCCTTAATGGATTTCTTAAAGAAGAGTTGTATATGATGCAACCAGAAAGTTTTGTCAATCCGAAACTTGCTAACAGAGTGTGCAAGCTCCAGTGATCCATCTATGGACTGGTGCAAGCATCTCGGAGTTGGAATAGACGCATTGATGAGTTGATCAAAGCATATAGTTTTATATAGACTTATGGTGAAACCTGTATTTACAAGAAAATTAGTGGGAGCACAACAACCTTTTTGATAAGTATATGTGAATGACATATTGTTGATCAAAAATGATGTAGATTTTTTTGGAAAGCATAAAGGAATATTTGAAAGGAGTATTTCAAAGCAAGACCTCGGTGAAGCTGCTTACATATTGGGCACCAAGATCTATAGAGATATATCAAGACACTTGATAAGACATTTGATGAGTACATGCGTTGATAATATTTTGAATGAGTTCAAAATGGATCAGTCAAAGAAGGAGTTCTTGCCTGAGTTGTAAGGTATGAGTTGAGTAGGACTCACCACCCGACCACGGCAGAAAAATATAGAGAGAATGGAAGTCATTCTATATGCCTCAGCCATAGGTTCTATAAAGCATGCCATGCTGTGTACCAGACCTAATGTGTGCCTTGCCACATGTCTGGCAAGGGGGTACAAGAGTAATCCAAGAGTGGATCACTAGACATCGGTCAAAATTATCCTTAGATGAATAAGGAAATGTTTCTCGGTTATGGAGGTGATAAAGAGTTCGTCGTAAAGGGTTACGCCGATGCAAGCTTTGACTCTAATCTACATGACTCTGAGTATGAATCTGGATGCATATTGAACGTAGGAGCAATTAGCTAGAGTAGCTCTATGCAGAGCACTGTAGACATAGAAATTTGCAAAATACACACGGATCTGAATGTTACACACCCGTTGACTAAAACTCTCTCACAAGCAAAACATGATGGTACCTTAGAACTCTATGAGTGTTAATCACATAACGAAGTGAACTAGATTGTTGACTCTAGTAAACTCTTTGGGTGTTAATCACATGGCGATGTGAACTAGATTATTGACTCTAGTGCAAGTGGGATACTGATGGAAATATGCCCTATAGGCAATAATAAAATGGTTATTATTATATTTCCTTAATCATGATAAATGTTTATTATTCATGCTAGAATTGTATTGATCGGAAACCTTAATACATCTGTGAATACATACGCAAACACTATGTCCCTAGTGAGCCTCTACTAGACTAGCTCGTTGATCAAAGATGGTTAAGGTTTCCTAACCACAGACATGAGTTGTCATTTGATAAAGGGATCACATCCTTAGGAGAAAAATGTGATGGAGAAGATCCACCCATTATAATAGCATAATGATCGTTCATTTTTATTGCTATTGCTTTCTTCATGTCAGATAGATATTCCTTCGACTATGAGATTATGCAACTCCTGGATACCAGAGGAATGCCTTGTGTGCTATCAAACGTCACAAAGTAACTGGGTTGTTATAAAGATGCTCTATACGTATCTCCGAAGGTGTTTGTTGAGTTGGCATAGATTAAGATTAGGATTAGTCACTCTGAGTATCGGGGAGGTATGTCTGGGCCCTCTCGGTTATACACATCATAATAAGCCTTGCAAGCAAATGACTAATGAGTTAGTCTCGGGATGATGTATTAGAGAACGAGTAAAGTAACTTGACGGTAAAGAGATTGAACTAGGTATCAAGATACCGACGATTTAATCTCAGGCAAGTAACATACCACTGGACAAAACAAATAGCGTATGTTGTCATAAGGGTTTAACCGGAAAATATCGTCGTAGAATATGTCGGCGCCAATATGAGCATCCAGGTTCCGCTATTGGTTATTGACCGGAGAAGTGTCTCGGTCATGTCTACATAGTTCTCGAACCCATAGGGTCCGCACACTTTATGTTTGATGATGATATTGTATTATATGAGTTATATGATTTGGAGACCGAATGTTGGTCGGAGTCCCAGATGAGATCACGGACATGAAGAGGAGTCTTGAAATGGCCGAGAGATAAAGATTGATATATAGGACGATGGTATTCAGACACCGGAAGTGTTCTGGAGGGTACCAGGTACATATAGGATCACTCGAAGGGGTTTCGGGCACCCCCTACCCCGGCAAAGATATGGGCTTAATGGGCCAAGGGAGGGACAGACCAGCCCACATGGGGCTGGTGCGCCCCTCCACCGGGCCGGCCAACCCTAGGAAATGTTAAAGGGGGAGGGCAAGTGTGATAGCCTGGCTTATTAGGGATGATAGACTACTCATATCAATAAGGAATTCCTTCTTTTCCGGGAGTCCATTTGGAAAGAACTCCAAAGTTAAGCGTGCTTATCTTGGAGTAGTTTCAGGATGGGTGACCAACCGAGAAGTTGGTCCCGGGTGCACACGAGCGAGGACAAAGTGCGCAGAAAAGATTAGTATTGATCTGTGGGGCCAATATAGATCCCGCCAGGAGTAACGACCACCGACGGGTGTGCCCGGGGCTCAACAAGTTGGTATTAGAGCCAGGTCCTCGCCGTTACGCGGATGTTCATGACGTTTGTGACCCGTCGTGGCACACGACATGTCACATGTGCCGGACTAGAAGCACAGTCGTATGTGCCAAGAGGGAACGCTCATGTGGCCCGACGAGGACGTCAGTTCCTCTGAGTGGGGTTGTATGTGATAGCCTAGATTTTTAGGGATGATAGACTACTCATATCAGTAAGGAATTCCTTCTTTTCCAGGAGTCCATTCAGAAAGAACTCTAAAGTTAAGCGTGCTTACCTTGGAGTAGTTTCAGGATGGGTGACCGACCAAGAAGTTGGTCCCGGGTGCGGGCGGGTGTGTCCGGGGCGTTACAGCAAGTCCCTCCTTCCTTCCCCTTCTCGGGGAGAAAGGAAAGGGGGGCGCCACCTCCCACTTCCTTCCCTTGGCGCCTATACAAGGAAGGGGGAGGCCGAACCAGGGCAGGAGCCCAAGTGGGATTCGGCCCCACTTGGGGCGCCCCTTGGCCTCTCCCCTCTCCCTCACACCTTTATATAGGAGGAGGGGCCGCCCTCGAACACACAACATCAATTGTTAGTCATGTGCGGCGCCCCCTACACATTTTGCACCCTCAGTCATATTTTCCTAGTGCTTAAGCGAAGACCTGCGGAGATCACTTCACCATCACCGTCGCCACGCCTTCGTGCTGACGGAACTCATCTACTACCTCGATGTCTTGCTGGATCAAGAAGGCGAGGGATGTCACCAAGCTGAATGTTTACAGAACACGGTGGTGTCGTGCCTTCGGTACTTGATTGGTTGAAGTGCAGAGAAATTTGACTACATGAACCGTGTTGTGAAACGCTTCCGCTTACGGTCTACAAGTGTACGTAGACACACTCTCCTCCCGTTGCTATGCATCTCCATAGATAGATCATTGCATGTGCGTAGAATTTTTTTTGTTTACCATGCAATGTTTCCCAACAACTAGGCCCAGCTAGGCCCAGCCGCACCCCTACTCCTTAACCCTAGCCAGTGATCCCTTCTCTCCCTCGTTCCCATCTCTCCCTGCGCACCGCACACCCACACACCCGCGCCTCGTGTGTGATCCATATGCGTGAGCGCTGTCTCCTCTGCGCCCCTTTCCCGCATGACACGCCTCTGCTCCGCCGCGCCTCCCGTTCTAGTTGCCCGCCAATGCCCTGCCTCGCGGTTCTGCTCATCTGCCGTCTACCGACGCCGACAAGAAGGATCTCCACGTCGAGCTATTCTGCCTCACGCCCGATGGCCACCCTCGCTCGTCAACTGCCCGTGCCTCCCCATTTCCTCCTCGCGGAACTTCAAGCACGACAGCTCGCTAGAGGAGCCAGCCTCCTCGCCGGTGACTCAAGATGGCAACGCGTCCCCAAAACCCGCGTCCCCGTGGGTTTTTACCCTATTAGGGGACGGGGATGGGCATCTTTTCATCCCCGCGGGGCTGCTGTTGGGCACATTATACAACCCGACACATTTCATGGGTTTACACCTGTTTCAGTAGTCCCCGAACCCGAAACCCGGCAATACCCGCGAAATTACATTTTTTGCTGCAATGTTTATCATATCATCATAAAGTTTATCATTATCTTACTGCAATGTTTCATAAAATTTTCATTACTACTTATTTGATTCTCATAGATAATGACAATAACAAGGACAAAGCTTTTGGAGTTGTCTTCAAGACATTCAAGAGGGAATGCAGGTGAAGTACAAGTACTTGCAAATTTCATATACCAATCTGCATATTTTTTTCATTTTTAACTTTAGCTTGAGCGAATTTTGATCTTCCATAGGACTTGGCACTTAGATTTGGCATTGGAAGATTTGCATATCTTGTTGTACCATGTATGGCTGAAATCTGATCATCTTTGTTGCTGAAATCTGATGATCTTTGTTGCTGAAATGTGGTATCATGCTGCCGAAATACACTCTACATAGCTGTTGAACCATCTAACATAGTTTTTTTTGCTGAAATTTGCTCAAGCTATGCTGCTGAAATGTGCTTGTTTTGCTGCAGAAATGTTATTCTTTGTCACCACTATGTTTATTTAAATATTTTGATTTTCTCGTGGGTTCCCCGCGGGTTCCCCGAAACCCGATGGGTTTAGGGGACGGGCACAAAACTATGCCCGCGCATGGTGGTGGGGACGGGGACGGGTTTACGATTTTCTCGTGGGGATGGGTTTGGAAAGGCAAAACCCGATGGGTTTTATCCCTGTTGCCATCTTGACCGGTGACCAGCAGCACCAGCAGACCCCCACGCCCCCTTGCCTTCCCTCCTGCCTCATCCTCGGCCCCTCGTCCCCGAGCCCTGCGCACCCAACGCTACACTGTATCCTCGCGCTGGCCCCGCCACCAAGTCCCGCAGCCGGACCTCGCCTTCGTCCCGACTCCGGCCAGATCAGGCCCCAACTTGTCGTGCATCGCCGGATCCACCCTCCCGCTACCCAGATCCGCCACCGCCGCTCATCCATGGCGCCATGGCCTCTGCCTCCTTTGGCTGACCCGTTGCTGCGGTGCACAACCTCTACCGTGCCATATTATGTGTGCTCTGCTGCCTAGCACTGTTGACGTCAAGACCGGAAGGCCACCGCATCCGAACGGCTAAACCGGGAAGACCCGGAATACCAAGACTGAAGGAAATATGCCCTAGAGGCAATAATAAAGTTGTTATTTTATATTTCCTTATATCATGATAAATGTTTATTATTCATGCTAGAATTGTATTAACAGGAAACTTGATACATGTGTGGATACATAGACAAAACACCATGTTCCTAGTAAGCCTCTACTACACTAGCTCATTGATCAAAGATGGTTAAGTTTCCTAACCATAGACATGTGTTGTCATTTGATGAAAGGGATCACATCATTAGGAGAATGATGTTATAGAAAAGCCCCACCCGTTAGCATAGCATAATGATAGTTCAGTTTTTCTATTATTGCTTTCTTCATGTCAAATACATATTCCTCTCACTATGAGATTATGCAACTCCCGGATACCGGAGGAATGCCTTGTCTGCTATCAAACGTCACAACATAACTGGGTGATTATAAAGATGCTCAATAGGTATTGCCGAAGGTGTTTGTTGGGTTGGCATAGATCGAGATTATGACTTTTCACTCTGAGTATCAGAGAGGTATCTCTGGGCCCTCTTAGTAATACACATCATAATAAGCCTTGCAAGAAAATGACAAATGAGTTAGCCAAGTGGTAATGTATTAAGGAACGAGTAAAGAGACTTGCTATTAACGAGATTGAACTAGGTATGAAGATACCGACGATCGAATCTCGGGCAAGTAACATACCGATGACAAAGGGAATAACTTATGTTGTCATAACAGTTTGATTGATAAAGATCTTCGTAGAATATGTGGGATCCAATATGAGCATCCATTTCTGCTATTGGTTATTGACAGGAGAGGCGTCTCGGTCGTGTCTACATAGATCTCGAACCCGTAGGGTCCGCACGCTTAATATTCGATGACGATTTTGTATTATATGAGTTATGTGATTTGGTGACTGAATGTTGTTCGGAGTCCCAGACGAGATCACGGACATGATGAGGAGTCTCGAAATGGTAGAGAGGTGAAGATTGAAATATAGGACGATGGTATTTGGACACGGAAAGAGTTCCGGGTGATACCGAGTCACCGGAAGGGGTTCCAGGCAACACCCAACAAAAAATATGGGCCTTATGGGCCAAGAGGGGAAACACACCAGCTACATAGGGGCTGGTGCCCCCCCCCATATGGGCTGGCCAAATTTGAGAAGGAAAGGGGAAGGAGAAAAGAAAAAAGGGAATAGGATTCCCCCTTTCTTCATTTTCCCTTCCTACTTCGAATAGGAACAGGAGAGGGGTATTTGGCAAGATTGGAGAGGGCCCCAAGTAGGATTCCTCCTACTTGGGGCGCCTCCTTGGCTGCCTCTCCTCCCCTCCAACCTATATATACATGGGTAGGGGGAGCCAGAATACAGACCAACAATTGTTAGCCGTGGGTGGCGCCCCCCTCCACAGTTTACGCCTTCGGTCATATTCTCGTAGTGCTTAGGCCAAGCCCTGCGTGGATCACTTCACCATCACAATCACCACATCGTCATGCTGATGGAACTCATCTACTTCCTCAATAGCCTGCTGGATCAAAGGAACGAGGGACTTCATCGAGCTGAACGTGTGCAGAACACGGAGGTGCCGTGTGTTTGGTACTTGATCGGTTGAAGCGTGAAGAAGTTCGACCACATCAACCGCGATGTAAAACTCTTACGCTTTCGGTCGACAAGGATACGTAGACACACTCTCCCCCTCTTGGTGCTATGCATCTCCTAGATAGATCTTCCATGACCATAGGAAAATTTTCAAATTGGATGCTACTTTTCCCAACAAAGACTGCAGTTCTACACAAAGTACCATGACGACCATCACTCGCCATGTTCGACTACATCGCAAAGATATGTACAACTACGCGGATTCGCCAAGTACCCCTTTGGATTGCCAAGTTTGACTACCGTTGTCGTGGGATTTGATAATTTCAATGACGACCCCCGAAAACCTTGGATTCGTCAAGTTCGCCTCTGTCGCCTTGTACCACTACTTCCACTATCGTTGCAAGAACGACTACTTCCCACGACGACTCGTAAACAACTACACCACTTCGAACTCGTTCGGCCACGAAACACGCGCTTCAAAGGTATAATCATCAAAACAATGACCCATGGACGAATGCATGCATGTTGTATGAGATGCTCGTGTTTGCATCGTGTCCGAATTGCTGCTTTGTGCTTTCCTCCTCACATCCCTTGCCACCAACATGTGGTAACTTTGTTACCGGAATCACCCCACATCGTTGCATGACACGCTCCCGTCTCACTTATTTTGCACCGATATCTCAATGAGTTGTCGGAATTGGAACGATGCCATGGCATCATTTCCGTTTTCGTCGTTGTGGCACCTTTTCTTTCCACTACGGTGACAAATGCATCATAACATGCTCATGTCAACATTTTCTTCAAATTACATAAAACTTGAATATGTCATCTGCATCATGATAACAATATTTGAAATGTTTAAAATTCTTGTTTGCATTAAAAATTGCTAAATGAAACATCGGGATTTTCCAGAATTGTTGTTTGTTGTTTCCAACCTCACTTAAACTTGCCTAAATAGTTGTTTACTTATGCCTCACCTCTTGCCATGTTAAGAATATTTAAACAAGTTGAGTTCATAACAAGAGCGAACTAAATATTTGAATGTGGTGTTTCAGAGCTCCACTTAATTTGTAGTATTGTTGGTTGCACTTTGCCGTGCCATGCCTATTTAATCCGTACATGCATCAGACTTGATTGTGCATCATGCCATGTGTATGCTTGTGTGTTTACCATGTCGTTTGCATCTTTCCTGTGTTGCTTCTTAGTATCGATAACATTGCGGATTGTGAGGATTCGTTCGACTATGTCCGTTCATCTACTTCATGGACTTGATCTTCTTCCTAGCGGGATTTTAGGCAAGAGGACCGTTACTTTGGATCTCACTACTATCTTTGCTATGCTAGTTGTCTCGATGTTATCACTATGTCGCTCTACCCACCACTTGTTTATCAAGCCTCCCAATATGCCATGAAACAACCTCTAACCTTTTCAATGTCCCAGCAAATCGTTGTTTGGCTATGTTAACGCTTTTCTTAGCCCCTCTTATAGCGTTGCTAGTTGTAGGTGCAGTTGCAGGTTGTTCCATGTTGGAACATGGAAATCTTGGAATATCACAATATATATTATTTACTAAATGCACATATGTCGTGGAAAAACACGCCACCTATGGGGCCATCGGCCCCTTGTGGTTCAGCAAGGGGAAGAGCGCGTTGCACAAAGAGCAGAGGGCATGGAGCAGTGAGGCAGTGATGACCCAGGTTCGGGCCGCCGTGAGGCGTGAAACCCTACTCCCGTTGTGGTGGATTGACGGAGTGGACCGTAGTGGATACGCAGTGCTCTAGCCCGGCAAGGTTGCCTGAGGGTGAGAGAAACTACACGTGTATGAGTGTACAATGGTTTGAATCCTTTCTACAATCACCACGGTCCTCCTTTTATAGATCAAGGGGTCACGACAATGGAAAATCAGTCATTGTGTACTGATTAGATAGCAAACAGTGCTATCATACCTAACTCTGCAGACAGGACAAGGCGCATTAAATGCGGCTCTTAGTGTCACATCATGGCGTAGCCCGGCAAGCCTTACTGGGCCGATCTGTCACCTTTTCGCCTAGCTACATGACAGGTCGCTAGACGGGTGTCATTGGTATGTTATTTCCTTTAGAAGTGGCTGTCATGTACCGAATTACGGCCACTTAGTCACTTGAGGGCTTGACACCGCACTGATTGCTGACTTGAGTTATTGTGAGGTGGAGCTGTGGAGCCTTGGTGGGGTAAGTTCACTCCGCATCCCCGGCAGGCCTGCCAGGGTAGCCTTGGGACTTGACTTCAGGGAAACCTTGCCCTCGTTGGGCTCGCTTGCACGACAAGGGAGGTTTTTCCTTTGTGAGTTCTTGCCCCTTTATCTTGGCTTGGTCTTCTTGATCTGCCCCTTGATTTCTCAAAGGGCTAACTTCTTCTGCTCTGCATGGTCTTGATTGTTGTAACCTTGCTTCCATGCATGTGTATAGTATGGGAAACATAAACCAAGGTTTGTTTCATCGACAGAAGCCCCCGAGCCTGGCCCGAACGCACTGCCAGGCATCGTCGGGGTAGGCTCCAATAGGTAACCACGCAGCGGTCTTGGTACTGTCTTGTTTATGATATTTTCTTGATTCTTCTTTAACCTGTGATTGAATGAGGGCAATTTCCGCTCTTCCCGCTAGTCACGCAACCCTTCGTGGGGAGATTTTGGTGCCACGACCTGCTAGTCACCCGTATCTGATGCTTACGTGATGGTAACTGCCTACTTTCCCACGTCACCCCTACTATTTCTGCCATGTATGATGCATGCATTGCGCATGGTTGGTGGCGGAAACACCGGACGTGGGAAGGAGTGGCTTGGCAGAAAGTCAGGCGACATGGATTGTGTAATGCCCAGGATGGGACTATATCTCCTACGTGTCGAGGCACGACTTAAAGATATAAGCCCATTCTGGAATGATCGCAAGTTTGGTACCTTTGCGCATCTCATGTAAAAATAGGGATAGAAAAGTGCAAAGATAGTTGGCTTACACTCGCCACGTCACACAAATACATTACATTTTCAAACATCATTCAGATAAACCTCAGAGCCCATCTAAGGGTAAGATCCAAATGACAAGATACCAAACATAACATTGAACCACAGGTCTAGATCGAATCCTAGTAGAAGCTCTACTGATCAACCGGATAGTTCACATAGTAACGGCTACGCTCCTCGTCGTACTCCCAGTCTAGCTCAGTGCCATCGCCTGTGTAGCTCACCATCGTACCTGCATCTGGTGTTTTGAAGTAACTGTGAGCCACAGAGGACTCAGCAATCCCGTTCCCGGGTAACACGACTATCCTAGCCTTGGGTGTGGAACAAGGCTGAAGAAAGAACAAGAGTCTGCAGCAGCACTAGCCTAGCTTACGTAAAAGAGAGCGAGAAGAGAAGGTGCCTCGGTCGAGAGAATGATCACGAAGTGATCCTAACTAAAGCAAGTCAAACATAACCCCACCGTGTTCATCTCCCGAATCCCTTTCGGAAAATGACCGTCACGGTACACACGCTGGTAGTGTATTGGAACATGGTGTCAAGTTTTCTACAACCGGATATTAACAAGCTCCCATCTGCCACATAACCGCGGGCACGGCTTTCGAAAGTTCATAATCCTGCAGGGGTGTCCCAACTTGGCCCATGACAAGCCCACGATCCGCGGAGTCGCAACTCCAAAGTGGGAAGGCCCGAGTATCCTCGGAATCCCGTGCTCAAGATACTCCGACTAAGGTAAGGCTAATCCAGCAAATCCTCCCGGCGTGCCGACACCCTGACAGTAGCCGCGCGTATCTAGTCTCAGGCCACGACCGGATGGGACAAGCTACGGGTTTATACCAATCCTCGAGTTCCCTCGTGGTGGCCCCGCAGGTTGCCCAGTTTGGACCAACACTCATGTGGAGCACTGGCCCGGGGTTGTTGATTAAGAACTCGGGTTTGCAAGACCCTATGCAAGTTTTTAGTTATTAGGCGAATAGTACCAATGTTGGGACTTGCTGGAAAACACTTAGCACTTAGCGGTTTATCGAGGGGGTCCCATAACCTCAACCGTGTGAGGAACGCATAATCAAGGAACATAACACCAATTTATACGGTTCCTAGCGGCATGAGTGGAACAAAACACCAAGCAAAAGGCTTAGCCTTCCACCCATTACCAATATATAGATGGTTTCATTTAATAATTAATATAGTGTGATATCCCAACAAGCTTCAACAAGAAGCAAGAATCTTCAATCTTCACCTGCAACTAACAATGCTATAAGAGGGGCTGAGCGAAGCCTACGTATAGCCAATCAATGGTTTGCATAGGTAGGGTGGTTAAACAGGTTCATGGTTACAATAGGAGGCTGATAGGAAAAACATGGGCATCGAGGCAAAACTATAGATCGAGACTTATAGCAATAGGCAAAGATAGTAATGTTATCGGGGTTCGGTCATCTTTCCTGAAGAGTTGTCGATGGGATCGTAAGAGGGGTCCTCGTTCTCAACCTCGGTAGTAACATCGTGCTCGTACTCGTACTCGGTCTCAGCTTCCGGCTCTACTCAAACACAAGAACACAAGGCAACGAATCAAACAAGATGCAATGCGCAAAAAAAAATATTGGATGCATGACCGATGCACTATGGAAGCAAAACAGATGCACTATGGAAGCATAGAAAGTCTACTTAGGAAGCACAGTGTTACAGCACAACAATATGCATCAAGCAAAATTCTTCAAAACATGCTAACAATAGGATATTATGAATCTACATGCAAAATCACATGAGTTACATATAGGACTTGCTCAAAACGGAGCAACGGGCTAAAAGTTACACCCGAAACAATAAACATGCACAAGCTGAAAATAACAGCCACATAGCAACTTCGGGGCAAGAGATAAATGGCCTACAGCACTCAAACATCATGGCAAGGATCATGGACATAAACTAGACATAACCTACAGCAAACAAATCCATTGGAGCATCCCCAAAGGAGCCATGGATCAATAGCAACAAGCTATGACATATTGAACTTGACAACAAAATCCTGACAGCAGTAATTTGTTGCAACTTGGGAGCAAGAGTTAAATATGCTACAGCCACTCAAATAAGCATCTGAGAGCATGAATGGATAGCCAACAATATATACAACAAGGAATCATCAAGAGTCACGCCAAAACTATCATGGATTGGCCTAGAACAACAAGCAAACATGGCATCTGGAAATTATACATTCCAGACTTAGTGAAATTTCACTAAGTGTTAAAACAGCAGTTTCATCAAGGCCTCCTTGAGAGCAAGTTTAAG
>LR738715.1:413742750-413773917 GCA_902687465.1 Secale cereale
ATGGCAAGGATCATGGACATAAACTAGACATAACCTACAGCAAACAAATCCATTGGAGCATCCCCAAAGGAGCCATGGATCAATAGCAACAAGCTATGACATATTGAACTTGACAACAAAATCCTGACAGCAGTAATTTGTTGCAACTTGGGAGCAAGAGTTAAATATGCTACAGCCACTCAAATAAGCATGTGAGAGCATGAATGGATAGCCAACAATATATACAACAAGGAATCATCAAGAGTCACGCCAAAACTATCATGGATTGGCCTAGAACAACAAGCAAACATGGCATCTGGAAATTATACATTCCAGACTTAGTGAAATTTCACTAAGTGTTAAAACAGCAGTTTCATCAAGGCCTCCTTGAGAGCAAGTTTAAGTCACCTCAAAACTAAACAAGACAAGTGGTAAGCACCACAGCAAAGTACACATGATGGTGAATTAAAAACATCTAAGCATGCATCAAGGGGACAAACACAACGATAGCAACGAGTTCCTCTACGAGGCATCTCGTAACAAGTTTAACGACATAACAACCACATAGCACTTTGCAAAGGAGATAAGCATGGCAAGACGAAATCTATCATGCAAGCTAAAGCAATCAACATGTAGAGCATCTCAAGATGAACATGTGGACATATCATTTGCATCATTTGGATAAACATGCACCAAGGTATCACATTGCAAAGATGGCATGAAAACAACTACTAACAGCAGTTTATAACAAGTAGCACTCTTCCCATGAATATTAAGACATCTAGATGACCTCAAACATGCATGGCACAATGGAACAAAACGTAGTACAAGTCTCCACGATCATTTTGACATATCATTTGCTCAAATCGGACCATCACACAAAAAGTTATCCACGTTGCAAAACAGCATCAGACATCAAAATCCTAGGGACTTAGAGAAAAATCAACCTCCTCGGGTCAAGATCTGGTCAACGGCCTCGGAGGCGGATCGGTCAACGGGCTTCGGGCCCAGGCGGAGCGGATCGGGCGAAACGGGCCCGGCCCACCCGGCGGAATCTAGATCGGGGCGGCTGGATCGGGTCCGCCGGGCGCGGGGGCGGCGCGGCCCAACGGGCGCTGGAGCGGGCCGGCCCACTAGGGCGCTGGAGCGGCGGATCGAGATCGGGCGCTCCTCCCCCGATCCGATCGAGGTGGCGGCGGCGGCAACCTTCGATGGCGAGGGCGAGGGGGGCCCGGCGGCGCTGGAGCAGCCCCGGCGTCGGGAGGTGGCGGTGGCCGGCGCCTGGCCGAGGCGGCGGGGCGGCGAGGGCGAGGCCGGTGGCGGGGGCCGCGATGGAGGCGCGGGGCGCCGGCGGGAGGCCGGGCCCGGCGGCGGGGCAGGCCGGCCGGCGGCGGCGCGAACTCCGGCGGCGGCGCTGGAGGCGAGGAAGGGGACGGGCGGCGCGAGGTTGAAGAAGAGGCGGCGCGACCCGCGCGTCGGGTCGGAAGCACCGGCGGCGGTTCGGAAGCGCGACCGCAGCACTACGGAAGCATGGTTTCCTGGGACGTCGGAAGCACGAATTTTCAACGGTGGAAGCACCGCGGATCAACGGTGGAAGCACCGGCGGTGAACTGTGGAAGCATTAGGGTTTCAGACGCGAAAATTGGGGGATATGGACGTTTATATAGGCACAAGGAGCTAGGGTTGTCCAAATGAGGTGAGGTTTTCGGCCACACGATCAGAATTAGATGGCCTAGATGAAGGGAGGGGTTTGGGTTGGTTTGGTGGGCTGTTGGAGGGGTGTCTTGGGCCTCAAAGGGGAGGTACTTTGAGCCCACGAGAATAACTGTTGGGGTAGCAAACGAACTCCAAACGCGACGAGATTTGACAGGCGGGTTACACACACCAAAACAACAACACACGACAAGTCTCACACCAAAATGGAAACGTTACACGGCCAAACACCAAAGTAGGCCTCGGGGATGCCACGGACACGTGAGAGAGCTCCGGAACTCGAAACGGACAACGGAAAGGAACGAGTGGGACCAGATGCAAAAGACAACACAAATGCAATGTGATGCACATGACTACATGATATGAATGAATGCACACACGCAACACGACAAAACGACAAAAACCTGAAAAGACAAAGAACCCAGAATGGAATTGATGAGGCCAGAGATACATATATTTCCCAAAGGGAAAGTATTACATCCGGGGCATTACAACTCTCCTCTACTACAAAAAGATCTCGTCTCGAGATCTAGGACTGGAAAAAGGAAGGGTACTCGGAACAAAGATGATCTTCTCGTTCCCATGTAGCTTCTCGGTCGGTATGGTGTGACCACTTGACTTTCAAGAATTTGATGGACTTGTTGCGGGTCTTGCGCTCGGTTTTTTCGAGAATAGCAACTGGATGCTCTCGGTAAGACAAATCTTGTTGAAGATCAATCTCTTCAAACGGAATCATGCGTTCAGGAGTCTTGAAGCACTTGCGGAGTTGAGACACATGAAACACATCATGAACATTGGCGAAGTTGGAAGGGAGCTCAAGTTGATAGGCTAGATCGCCTCTTTTGCCAAGGATCTTGAAAGGCCCGACGTATCTAGGAGCAAGCTTTCCTTTGATACCGAATCTTTGGGTGCCTTTCATCGGAGAAACACAGAGATAGACATGATCCCCAATGTTGAAGGCCAAATCACGATGCTTGCCGTCATAGTAGCTCTTCTGACGCGACTGAGCGGCCTTGAGATTCTCACTTATGACTTTGCACATTTCTTCGGCTTCTGAGATCAAGTCATTGCCAAGAAGTTGACGTTCACCAGTCTCGGACCAGTTGAGAGGGGTACAACACTTTCTGCCATAGAGGATTTCAAACGGAGCTTTGCCGGCACTTGCTTGGAAGCTGTTGTTGTAAGAGAACTCGGCAAATGGAAGGCAATCTTCCCATTTCATGCCAAAAGATATGACACAGGCTCTGAGCATGTCTTCTAGAATCTGATTCACTCTCTCGACTTGACCACTAGTCTGAGGGTGAAAAGCAGTGCTGAACCTGATCTTAGTGCCCATGGCAGACTGAAAGGAGTCCCAGAACTTAGAAATGAACAAACTTCCACGGTCTAAGGAGATAACTTGAGGGATGCCATGTAAGGACACAATTCAGGAAGTGTACAACTCTGCAAGTTGAGCTGCATTGATGGATTCTTTGACTGGAAGGAAGTGAGCGACTTTGGTAAGCTTGTCAATCACCACGAAGATAGAATCATTCCCTCTCTTGGACTTGGGAAAGCCAGTGACGAAATCCATTTCAATGTGGTCGAATTTCCACTCGGGAATAGGAAGAGGTTGGAGAAGACCGGCTGGACGTTGATGCTCTGCCTTCACTCTTCTGCAGACATCACATTCATTCACGAATTGGGCAATCTCCCTTTCCATGCGTGTCCACCAGTAAGATTGCTTGAGGTCTTGGTACATCTTGGAACTGCCAGGATGAATGGAAAGGAGGGAATCATGTGCTTCGTCCATTATGAGCTTCCTGAGATCGCCTTTGGGAACGACGAGTCTGTCCTCAAAGAACAAGGTATCTCACTCATCAACGCGATAGCACTTGTATTTAGGAGTACCCTTTGCAATACCATGTCTCACTTTCTGCACCATAGCATCACTGAGTTGGGCCTCACGGACCTGATCTTCCAAGGTAGGAGCAACTAGAAGATTTGCAAGAAAACCTTGCGGAACAACTTGGAGGTTGAGTTTCCTGAATGCTTCACAAAGCTCAGGCTGGAACGGCTTGATAAGGAGGCTGTTGCAATATGCCTTTCTGCTCAAAGCATCTGCAATCACATTCGCCTTGCCAGGAGTGTATTCGATGCTGGGATCATACTCTTGGATCATCTCGACCCAACGGGTCTGGTGGAGGTTCAGATTCGGCTGTGTGAAGATGTACTTCAAGCTCTTGTGATCGGTGAAGATGTCGACTTTTCTGCCCAACAGGAGGTGTCTCCACGTAATCAAAGCATGTACCACAGCTGCTAGTTCAAGATCATGTGTGGGGTAGTTCTTCTCACTTGGCTTCAGCTGACGAGAAGTATATGCCACAATTCTCTTGTCCTGCATAAGCACACCACCAAGTCCTTGAAGAGAAGCATCACAGAAAACTTCGTAGGGCTTGGACTCATCTGGAGGAGTGAGAACTGGAGCGGAGACGAGCTTTTCTTTGAGAGTTTTGAATGCCACTTCACAATCTGGAGACCAGTAGTACTTGACATTCTTCTGCAGCAAGTTGGAGAGAGGCTTGGCAATCTTGGAGAAGTTCTCAACGAACCTTCTGCAATAGCTGGCAAGACCAAGAAAGCTTCGGAGTTGCTTGATGTTCTGAGGAGCTTCCCAGTTGACAATTGCTTGAACTTTCTCGGGGTTCACCGCAATACCGTCAGCGGAGATGATATGGCCCAGATACAAGACCTTATCGAGTGAAAATTCGCACTTGGAGAACTTGGCATAGAACTTATGTTCACGGAGTCTGTCGAGAACCAGATGGAGGTGCTTTTCGTGATCTTCTTCATTTTTGGAGAAAACCAAAATATCATCCAGATACACAAGCACAAACTCGCCGGTGTAGGGGTTGAAAATGTAGTGCATCATTCTCGAGAAGGTAGGTGGAGCATTGGCGAGACCAAAAGACATGACTGTATACTCATAGGAGTCGTAGCTCGTTCTGAAGGCAGTCTTGGGGATATCTTCTTCTCGAATGCGAATTTGGTGATAGCCCATTCGGAGATCGAGCTTAGAGAACACTTTAGCTCCTTTGAGCTGCTCGAACAGTTCGTTGATGTTGGGGAGCGGATACTTGTTCTTTATCGTCTTCTTGTTCAATGGCCGGTAATCAACGCAGAGGCGCTCCGTGCCATCCTTCTTCTTGACAAATAAGACACCACAGCCCCAAGGAGACGTACTAGGCCTGATCAGACCCATACGCTCGTGTTCATCAAGCTGTTTCTTCAACTCCTTCAACTCTTTAGGAGAGAGCTTGTACGGACGCCGGCATGCTGGCTCAGTACCCGGCTCGAGTTCAATGACGAATTCCACTTGACGGTGTAGAGGCATTCCTGGAAGTTCTTCAGGAAAGACGTCTTCGTATTCGTTAACCACCAGAATTTGAGATATGGCATTCATTTCGCCATTGTCATTGAGAGAGAAAAGCCTGATTGTGTTATCCCGAGAGGCGAAGATAATCACATCATCATCGGAATGAGTAATCTTGACTTCCTTCTGTGCACAGTCAATGTGAGCATCATGCTGAGAAAGCCAATCCATCCCGAGGATGAGGTCGATGTCGGAATTGCCGAGAATAACCGGATTAGCCAGAAAGCGATAATCACCCATGCGAATAGATACATTCGGAGCCACCATACTAGAACTCAATCTCTTGCCAGGTGATATAACACTCAAAGTTCTTGGTAAAGCTTCAGAGTGAACATTATTCTTGGATGCAAATGGATATGACATGAAGGAACATGAAGCACCCGAATCAAACAAAACTTTTGCAGGGATAGAGTTCACTGGAAGGTTACCCAATATGACATCTGAAGAATTCTCCGCTTGCACTGCATTCATCAGATTCACCCTTGCTGCCTTTGGATCATGCTTGACAATAGCTGTACTGACAGGCGGAGGTGGCGGAAGACGCCTTGGGTTGTTGCACTTGTTGGAATAATGGCCCTTCTAGCCACACTTGTAGCAAGTCACCTCAGAAAGTGGAAGAGTCGGAGGAACAGTTGACTTGGAAGCTTGGAACTGCGACTTGGACTGCTTGCTTGGGTTGGGTGGGTGGGAGAAACCACGACCACCAGCATTCTTGTTGTTGTTGTTGTAGGGAGCTCGGATCCCTGGAGGAGGAGGAAGCCAAAATTTATGTTGCTTTGCGACGACTTGAGAAGATGAGGAGGAGTGAACGGCATCTCGAATCCTCTTTTTGGAAGCCTCCATCTTGAGCTGGGCTGCCTCTTGCTTAAGCGCCATGTTATAGAATTTGTCAAACTCATCGGGCTCGAACAAGGTGAGAGCAAGTTGAAGTTCATCCTTGATACCTCCACGGAACTAATAGATCTTGCTCTTGGCATCTGGTATGTCTTGCTTGGCATAGCGGGCAAGGTTTTGGAACTTGACATTATACTGGTAGACAGTCATAGAGCCTTGCTTCAGGTTGCAAAATTGCTCACGCATACCCTCGATGACACTTGTTGGGATGTGGTGAGAGCGAAAGTCCTTGCAGAAATCATCCCAAGAGATCACACGCCCTACTCTGGAGTCTTTGTACTGCTGCCACCAGTTAGCTGCTTGGTCCTTGAGTTGGAATGCTGCAAATTTCACATAGTCCTCGGGCCTTACGTTGCTGCACTCAAAATGCTTCTTGATATCAGTAATCCAATCTTCCGCATCGAGAGGGTCGACACAGTAACTGAAAGCCTTTGGTTGATTGGCCAAGAACTGGTTGAGCGTAGCATGGTGCTGTTGGTTGAAGAAATTGCCTTGGTTCCCTGGAGCACCCTGATTTGCTTGATTTGCTTGCATTTGTTGCATCATCTACATCAACATCTGGGTGTTCTGATTTGTACTCTGCATAATCGCTCTCCAAGCCTCAGACGGAGGAGGAGGGGAAGGAGGACGGTCTGGAACCTCTTCACCCTCTGGGTTAGCGTTGGGAACCCGTTTCGGAGCCATCCTGAAAGAGATGACCACCAATCAGCAATTTGATTGAAAGAAGGTATAAGCTGAAACAACGGATTGAAATGCAACATAGTCTTCACAAGAATCATTCGAACAAGAGGAACGAATGAAATTCTCAGCTTAATGATAACAACAATCTTCACGAGAAGCCACTGGGAGACAAAAGGTAAATAAGAAAAACACAAGGTACAGATAGAACAAACACAAGATAGGAGCTTCGTTCGACATCTTTGTGCTGAAAGCTTATGGAACGTGTTACGAAAGGGTTTTGCAATCCCCGGATCGGCATAGCCAAGGACCCTTTAAGATGCAAATCCCGATCGGAACATCGGCCATAAAACCACTTCACTCAATGTAGAACCCCAAACTCGCTAACCTGCATTCGTTGGAAGAATGCCTACAATCTACTAGATAAACCCACCTATTAATTTCCGAAAGTTTCCAGTTATGCAATTAGGTGTTGGGGATACAGGGGAAGCACCGCACAATCAACTCTAAACCTACATCCAGTTGTATCCATCCTTCAACACATAACCAGTTGTTCTCGGAAACCGTCTACCTCGGACCTTCGAAAAGCATCCACTATACAAAGCTATGGCACTACTCCCGAACTACCTCCCCAGTACTAGGTGATGTCGGGGTTATCTTGCCACTAACCGTATAGGAGAGTTTTTGATGTCGATCGTCTTAAGTATTCTAGTACTGTCGCGATATGTTTGTGACGACAATACCCCGAAGCTCAACTACCCGGGACACTGCCAAAACCCCTAATGTCAGGAGGCATCGAGAACAATATTCTCGTCACAAAGACATCGAAACAATCCCACAATACTCGCGAGATTCCTAAAAAAATTTGGTGCAATTTTTGAAAGTAGAAGAGGCAAGAGTAGTCGTCAGGAGTCCTCACCAGAGTGAAAGGGGATGAGGAGCAAAGAAATCCTACTCTCCGATATAAATATAGGACTCAAAACATTTTAAGTGTGTGCCTAGACTCGACCGTCAACGATTCGATCAAACAGTTGGGGCTTCTAGGTCGGAGAAGGCTCTGATACCAACTTGTAATGCCCAGGATGGGACTATATCTCCTACGTGTCGAGGCACGACTTAAAGATATAAGCCCATTCTGGAATGATCGCAAGTTTGGTACCTTTGCGCATCTCATGTAAAAATAGGGATGGAAAACTGCAAAGATAGTTGGCTTACACTCGCCACATCACACAAATACATTACATGTTCAAACGTCATTCAGATAAACATCACAGCCCATCTAAGGGTAAGATCCAAATGACAAGATACCAAACATAACATTGAACCACAGGTCTAGATCGAATCCTAGTAGAAGCTCTACTGATCAACCGGATAGTTCACATAGTAACGGCTACGCTCCTCGTCGTACTCCCAGTCTAGCTCAGTGCCATCGCCTGTGTAGCTCACCATCGTACCTGCATCTGGTGTGTTGAAGTAACTGTGAGCCACAGAGGACTCAGCAATCCCGTTCCCGGGTAACACGACTATCCCAGCCTTGGGTGTGGAACAAGGCTGAAGAAAGAACAAGAGTCTGCAGCAGCACTAGCCTAGCTTACGTACAAGAGAGCGAGAAGAGAAGGTGCCTCGGTCGAGAGAATGATCACGAAGTGATCCTAACTAAAGCAAGTCAAACATAACCCCACCGTGTTCATCTCCCGAATCCCTTTCGGAAAATGACCGTCACGGTACACACGCTGGTATTGTATTAGAACATGGTGTCAAGTTTTCTACAACCGGATATTAACAAGCTCCCATCTGCCACATAACCGCGGGCACGGCTTTCGAAAGTTCATAATCCTGCAGGGGTATCCCAACTTGGCCCATGACAAGCCCACGATCCGCGGAGACGCAACTCCAAAGTGGGAAGGCCCGAGTATCCTCGGAATCCCGTGCTCAAGATACTCCGACTAAGGTAAGGCTAATCCAGCAAATCCTCCCGGCGTGCCGACACCCTGACAGTAGCCGCGCGTATCTAGTCTCAGGCCACAACAGGATGGGACAAGCTACGGGTTTATACCAATCCTCGAGTTCCCTCGTGGTGGCCCCGCAGGTTGCCCAGTTCGGACCAACACTCATGTGGAGCACTAGCCCGGGGTTGTTGATTAAGAACTCGGGTTTGCAAGACCCTATGCAAGTTTTTAGTTATTAGGCGAATAGTACCAATGTTGGGACTTGCTGGAAAAGACTTAGCACTTAGCGATTTATCGAGGGGGTCCCATAACCCCAACCATGTGAGGAACGCATAATCAAGGAACATAACACCGGTTTATACGGTTCCTAGCGGCATGAGTGGAACAAAACACCAAGCAAAAGGCTTAGCCTTCCACCCATTACCAATATATAGATGGTTTCATTTAATAATTAATAAAGTGTGATATCCCAACATGCTTCAACAACAAGCAAGAATCTTCAATCTTCACCTGCAACTAACAATGCTATAAGAGGGGCTGAGCGAAGCCTACGTATAGCCAATCAATGGTTTGCATAGGTAGGGTGGTTATACAGGTTCATGGTTACAATAGGAGGCTGGCAGGAAAAACATGGGCATCGAGGCAAAACTATAGATCGAGACTTCTAGCAATAGGCAAAGGTAGTAATGTTATCGGGGTTCGGCCATCTTGCCTGAAGAGTTGTCGATGGGATCGTAAGAGGGGTCCTCGTTCTCAACCTCGGTAGTAACCTCGTGCTCGTACTCGTACTCGGTCTCAGCTTCCGGCTCTACTCAAACACAAGAACACAAGGCAACGAATCAAACAAGATGCAATGCGCAGAAAATATTACTGGATGCATGACTGATGAACTATGGAAGCAAAACAGATGCACTATGGAAGCACAGAAAGTCTACTTAGGAAGCACAGTGTTACAGCACAACAATATGCATCAAGCAAAATGCTTCAAAACATGCTAACAATAGGATATTATGAATCTACATGCAAAATCACACAAGTTACATATAGGACTTGCTCAAAACGGAGCAACGGGCTAAAAGTTACACCCGAAACAATAAACATGCACAAGCTGAAAATAACAGCCACATAGCAACTTCGGGGCAAGAGATAAATGGCCTACAGCACTCAAACATCATGGCAAGGATCATGGACGTAAACTAGACATAACCTACAGCAAACAAATCCATTGGAGCATCCCCAAAGGAGCCATGGATCAATAGCAACAAGCTATGACATATTGAACTTGACAACAAAATCCTGACAGCAGTAATTTGTTGCAACTTGGGAGCAAGAGTTAAATATGCTACAGCCACTCAAATAATCATGTGAGAGCATGAATGGATATCCAACAATATATACAACAAGGAATCATCAAGAGTCACTCCAAAACTACCATGGATTGGCCAAGAACAACAAGCAAACATGGCATTTGGAAATTATAGATTCCAGACTTAGTGAAATTTCACTAAGTGTTAAAACAGCAGTTTCATCATGGCATCTTTGAGAGCAAGTTTAAGTCACCTCAAAACTAAACAAGACAAGTGGTAAGCACCACAGCAAAGTACACATGATGGTGAATCAAAAACATCTAATCATGCATCAAGGGGACAAACACAACGGTAGCAACGAGTTCCTCTATGAGGCATCTCGTAACAAATTTAACGACATAATAGCCACATAGCACTTTGCAAAGGAGATAAGCATGGCAAGATGAAATCTATCATGCAAGCTAAAGCAATCAACATGTAGAGCATCTCAAGACGAACATGTGTACATATCATTTGCATCATTTGGATAAACATGCACCAAGTTATCACATTGCAAAGATGGCATGAAAACAACTAATAACAGCAGTTTATAACAAGTAGCACTCTTCCCATGAAGATTAAGACATCTAGATGACCTCAAACATGCATGGCACAATGGAACAAAACGTAGTACAAGTCTCCACGATCATTTTGACATATCATTTGCTCAATCGGACCATCACATAAAAAGTTATCCACGTTGCAAAACAGCATCAGACATCAAAATCCCAGGGACTTGAGAAAAATCAACCTCCTCGGGTCAAGATCTGGTCAACGGCCTCGGAGGCGGATCGGTTAACAGGCTTCGGGCCCAGGCGGAGCGGATCGGGCGAAACGGGCCCGGCCCACCCGGCGGAATCTGGATCGGGGCGGCCGGATCGGGTCCGCCGGGCGCGGGGGCGGCGCGGCCCAACGGGCGCTGGAGCGGGCCAGCCCACTAGGGCGCTGGAGCGGCGGATCAAGATCGGGCGCTCCTCCCCCGATCCGATCGAGGTGGCGGCGGCGGCAACCTTCGATGGCGAGGGCGAGGGGGGCCCGGCGGCGGTGGAGCAGCCCCGGCGTCGGGAGGTGGCGGTGGCCGGTGCCTGGCCGAGGCGGCGGGGCGGCGAGGGCGAGGCCGGCAGCGGGGGCCGCGGTGGAGGCGCGGGGCGCCGGCGGGAGGCCGGGCCCGGGGGCGGGGCAGGCCGGCCGGCGACGGCGCGAACTCCGGCGGCGGCGCTGGAGGCGAGGAAGGGGACGGGCGGCGCGAGGTTGAAGAAGAGGCGGCGGGACCCGCGCGTCGGGTCGGAAGCACCGGCGGAGGTTCGGAAGCGCGACCACAGCACTACGGAAGCATGGATTCCTGGGACGTCGGAAGCACGAATTTTCAACGGTGGAAGCACCGCGGATCAACGGTGGAAGCACCGGCGGTGAACTGTGGAAGCATTAGGGTTTCAGACGCGGAAATTGGGGGAGATGGACGTTTATATAGGCACAAGGAGCTAGGGTTGTCCAAATGAGGTGAGGTTTTCGGCCACACGATCAGAATTAGATGGCCTAGATGAAGGGAGGGGTTTGTGTTGATTTGGTGGGCTGTTGGAGGGGTGTCTTGGGCCTCAAAGGGGAGGTACTTTGAGCCCACGAGAATAACTGTTGGGGTAGCAAACGAACTCCAAACACGACGAGATTTGACAGGCGGGTTACACACACCAAAACAACAACACACGACAAGTCTCACACCAAAACGGAAACGTTACACGGCCAAACACCAAAGTAGGCCTCGGGGATGCCACGGACACGTGAGAGAGCTCCGGAACTCGAAACGGACAACGGAAAGGAACGAGTGGGACCGGATGCAAAAGACAACACAAATGCAATGCGATGCACATGACTACATGATATGAATGAATGCACACACGCAACACGACAAAACGACGAAAACCTGAAAAGACAAAGAACCCGAAATGGAATTGATGAAGCCAGAGATACATATATTGCCCAAAAGGGAAAGTATTACATCCGGGGCATTACAACTCTCCTCTACTACAAAAAGATCTCGTCTCGAGATCTAGGACTGGAAAAAGGAAGGGTACTCGGAACAAAGATGATCTTCTCGTTCCCACGTAGCTTCTTGGTCGGTATGGTGTTACCACTTGACTTTCAAGAATTTGATGGACTTGTTGCGGGTCTTGCGCTCGGTTTCTTCGAGAATAGAAACTGGATGCTCTCGGTAAGACAAATCTTGTTGAAGATCAATCTCTTCAAACGGAATCATGCGTTCAGGAGTCTTGAAGCACTTGCGGAGTTGAGACACATGAAACACATCATGAACATTGGCGAAGTTGGAAGGGAGCTCAAGTTGATAGGCTAGATCGCCTCTTTTGCCAAGGATCTTGAAAGACCCGACGTATCTAGGAGCAAGCTTTCCTTTGATACCGAATCTTTGGGTGCCTTTCATCGGAGAAACACGGAGATAGACATGATCCCCAATGTTGAAGGCCAAATCACGATGCTTGCCGTCATAGTATCTCTTCTGACGTGACTGAGCGGCCTTGAGATTCTCACATATGACTTTGCACATTTCTTCGGGTTCTGAGATCAAGTCATTGCCAAGAAGTTGACGTTCACCAGTCTCTGACCAGTTGAGAGGGGTACGGCACTTTCTTCCATAGAGGATTTCAAACGGAGCTTTGCCGGCAGTTTCTTGGAAGCTGTTGTTGTAAGAGAACTCGGCAAATGGAAGGCAATCTTCCCATTTCATGCCAAAAGATATGACACAGGCTCTGAGCATGTCTTCTAGAATCTGATTCACTCTCTCGACTTGACCACTAGTCTGAGGGTGAAAAGCAGTGCTGAACCTGATCTTAGTGCCCATGGCAGACTGAAAGGAGTCCCAGAACTTAGAAGTGAACAAACTTCCACGGTCTGAGGAGATAACTTGAGGGATGCCATGTAAGGACACAATTCTGGAAGTGTACAACTCTGCAAGTTGAGCTGCATTGATGGATTCTTTGACTGGAAGGAAGTGAGCGACTTTGGTAAGCTTGTCAATCACCACAAAGATAGAATCATTCCCTCTCTTGGACTTGGGAAAGCCAGTGACGAAATCCATTTCAATGTGGTCGAATTTCCACTCGGGAATAGGAAGAGGTTGGAGAAGACCGGCTGGACGTTGATGCTCTGCCTTCACTCTTCTACAGACATCACATTCATTCACGAATTGGGCAATCTCCCTTTTCATGCGTGTCCACCAGTAAGATTGCTTGAGGTCTTGGTACATCTTGGAACTGCCAGGATGAATGGAAAGGAGGGAATCATGTGCTTCGTCCATTATGAGCTTCCTGAGATCGCCTTTGGGAACGACGAGTCTATCCTCAAAGAACAAGGTATCTCTCTCATCAACGCGATAGCACTTGTATTTAGGAGTACCCTTTGCAATACCATGTTTCACTTTCTGCACCATAGCATCACTGAGTTGGGCCTCACGGACCTGATCTTCCAAGGTAGGAGCAACTTGAAGATTTGCAAGAAAACCTTGCGGAACAACTTGGAGGTTGAGTTTCCTGAATGCTTCACAAAGCTCAGGCTGGAACGGCTTGATAAGGAGGCTGTTGCAATATGCCTTTCTGCTCAAAGCATCTGCAATCACATTCGCCTTGCCACGAGTGTATTCGATGCTGGGATCATACTCTTGGATCATCTCGACCCAACGAATCTGGCGGAGGTTCAGATTCGGCTGTGTGAAGATGTACTTCAAGCTCTTGTGATCGGTGAAGATGTCGACTTTTCTGCCCAACAGGAGGTGTCTCCACGTAATCAAAGCATGTACCACAGCTGCTAGTTCAAGATCATGTGTGGGGTAGTTCTTCTCACTTGGCTTCAGCTGACGAGAAGTGTATGCCACAATTCTCTTGTCCTGCATAAGCACACCACCAAGTCCTTGAAGAGAAGCATCACAGAAAACTTCCTAGGGCTTGGACTCATCTGGAGGAGTGAGAACTGGAGCGGAGACGAGCTTTTCTTTGAGAGTTTTGAATGCCACTTCACAATCTGGAGACCAGTAGTACTTGACATTCTTCTGCAACAAGTTGGAGAGAGGCTTGGCAATCTTGGAGAAGTTCTCAACGAACCTTCTGCAATAGCTGGCAAGACCAAGAAAGCTTCGGAGTTGCTTGACGTTCTGAGGAGCTTCCCAGTTGACAATTGCTTCAACTTTCTCGGGGTTCACCGCAATACCGTCATCGGAGATGATATGGCCCAGATACAAGACCTTATCGAGCCAAAATTCGCACTTGGAGAACTTGGCATAGAACTTATGTTCACGGAGTCTGTCGAGAACCAGACGGAGGTGCTTTTCGTGATCTTCTTCATTTTTGGAGAAAACCAAAATATCATCCAGATACACAAGCACAAACTCGCCGGTGTAGGGGTTGAAAATGTAGTGCATCATTCTCGAGAAGGTAGGTGGAGCATTGGCGAGACCAAAAGACATGACTGTATACTCATAGGAGCCGTAGCTCATTCTGAAGGCAGTCTTGGGGATATCTTCTTCTCAAATGCGAATTTGGTGATAGCCCATTCGGAGATCGAGCTTAGAGAACACTTTAGCTCCTTTGAGCTGCTTGAACAGTTCGTTGATGTTGGGGAGCGGATACTTGTTCTTTATCATCTTCTTGTTCAATGGTCGGTAATCAATGCAGAGGCGCTCCGTGCCATCCTTCTTCTTAACAAATAAGACACCACAGCCCCAAGGAGACGTACTAGGCCTGATCAGACCCATACGCTCCTGTTCATCAAGTTGTTTCTTCAACTCCTTCGACTCTTTAGGAGAGAGCTTGTACGGACGCCGGCATGCTGGCTCGGTACCCGGCTCGAGTTCAATGACGAATTCCACTTGACGGTGTGGAGGCATGCCTGGAAGTTCTTCAGGAAAGACGTCTTCGTATTCGTTAACCACCGGAATTTGAGATATGGCATTCATTTCGCCCTTGTCATTGAGAGAGAAAAGCCTGATTGTGTTATCCCGAGAGGCGAAGATAATCACATCATCATCGGAATGAGTAATCTTGACTTCCTTCTGTGCACAGTCAATGTGAGCATCATGCTGAGAAAGTCAATCCATCCCGAGGATGAGGTCGATGTCGGAATTGCCGAGAATAACCGGATTAGCCAGAAAGCGATAATCACCCATGCAAATAGATACATTCGGAGCCACCATACTAGAACTCAATCTCTTGCCAGGTGATATAACACTCAAAGTTCTTGGTAAAGCTTCAGAGTGAACATTATTCTTGGATGCAAATGGATATGACATGAAGGAACATGAAGCACCCGAATCAAACAAAACTTTTGCAGGGATAGAGTTCACTGGAAGGTTACCCAATATGACGTCTGAAGAATTCTCCGCTTGCGCTGCATTCATCAGATTCACCCTTGCTGCCTTTGGATCATGCTTGACATTAGTTGTACTGACAGGCGGAGGTGGCGAAAGGCGCCTTGGGTTGTTGCACTTGTTGGAATAATGGCCCTTCTAGCCACACTTGTAGCAAGTCACCTCAGAAAGTGGACGAGTCGGAGGAACAGTTGACTTGGAAGCTTGGAACTGCGACTTGGACTGCTTGCTTGGGTTGGGTGGGTGGGAGAAACCACGACCACCAGCATTCTTGTTGTTGTTGTTGTTGTAGGGAGCTCGGATCACTGGAGGAGGAGGAAGCCAAAATTTCTGTTGCTTCACGACGACTTGAGAAGATGAGGAGCAGTGAACGGCATCTCGAATCCTCTTTTTGGAAGCCTCCATCTTGAGCTGGGCTGCCTCTTGCTTAAGCGCCATGTTATAGAATTTGTCAAACTCATCAGGCTCGAACAAGGTGAGAGCAAGTTGAAGTTCATCCTTGAGACCTCCACGGAACTGATAGATCTTGCTTTTGGCATCTGGTATGTCTTGCTTGGCATAGCGGGCAAGGTTTTGGAACTTGACATTATACTGGTAGACAGTCATAGAGCCTTGCTTCAGGTTGCGGAATTGCTCACGCATACCCTCGATAACACTTGTTGGAATGTGGTGAGAGCGAAAGTCTTTGCAGAAATCAGCCCAAGAGATCACACGCCCTACTCTGGAGTCTTTGTACTGCTGCCACCAGTCAGCTGCTTGGTCCTTGAGTTGGAAGGCTGCAAATTTCACATAGTCCTCAGGCCTTACGTTGCTGCACTCAAAATGCTTCTTGATATCAGTAATCCAATCTTCCGCATCGAGAGGGTCGACACAGTAACTGAAAGCCTTTGGTTGATTGGCCAAGAACTAGTTGAGCGTAGCATGGTGCTGTTGGTTGAAGAAATTGCCTTGGTTCCCTGGAGCACCCTGATTAGCTTGATTTGCTTGCATTTGCTGCATCATCTACATCAACATCTGGGTGTTCTGATTTGTAGTCTGCATAATCGCTCTCCAAGCCTCAGACGGAGGAGGAGGGGAAGGAGGACGATCTAGAACCTCTTCACCCTCTGGGTTAGCGTTGGGAACCCGTTTCGGAGCCATCCTGAAAGAGATGACCACCAATGAGCAATTTGATTGAAAGAAGGTATAAGCTGAAACAACGGATTGAAATGCAACATAGTCTTCACAAGAATCATTCGAACAAGAGGAACGAATGAAATTCTCAGCTTAATGATAACAACAATCTTCACGAGAAGCCACTGGGAGACAAAAGGTAAATAAGAAAAACACAAGGTACAGATAGAACAAACACAAGATAGGAGCTTCGTTCGACATCTTTGTGCTGAAAGCTTATGGAACGCGTTACGAAAGGGTTTTGCAATCCCCGGATCAGCATAGCCAAGGACCCATTAAGATGCAACTCCCGATCGAAACATCGGCCATAAAACCACTTCACTCAATATAGAACCCCAAACTCGCTAACCTGCATTCGTTGAAAGAATGCCTATGATCTACTGGATAAACCCACCTATTAATTTCCGAAAGTTTCCAGTTATGCAATCAGGTGTTGGGGATACAGGGGAAGCACCGCGCAATCAACTCTAAACCTACATCCAGTTGTATCCATCCTTCAACACATAACCAGTTGTTCTCGGAAACCGTCTACCTCGGACCTTCGAAAAGCATCCACTATACAAAGCTATGGCAATACTCCCGAACTACTTCCCCAGTACTGGGTGATGTCGGGGTTATCTTGCCACTAACCGTATAGGAGAGTTTTTCATGTCGGCCGTCTTAAGTATTCTAGTACTGTCGCGATATGCTTGTGACGACAATACCCCGAAGCTCAACTCCCCGGGACACTGCCACAACCCCTAATGTCAGGAGGCATCGAGAACAATATTCTCGTCACAAAGACATCGAAACAATCCCACAATACTCGCGAGATTCCTAAAAAAATTGGTGCAATTTTTGAAAGTAGGAGAGGCAAGAGTAGTCGTCAGGAGTTCTCACCAGGGTGAAAGGGGATGAGGAGCAAAGAAATCCTACTCTCCGATATAAATATAGGACTCAAAACATTTTAAGTGTGTGCCTAGACTTGACCGTCAACGATTCGATCAAACAGTGGGGGCTTCTAGGTCGGAGAAGGCTCTGATACCAACTTGTAATGCCCAGGATGGGACTATATCTCCTACGTGTCGAGGCACGACTTAAAGATATAAGCCCATTCTGGAATGATCGCAAGTTTGGTACCTTTGCGCATCTCATGTAAAAATAGGGATGGAAAACTGCAAAGATAGTTGGCTTAGACTCGCCACTTCACACAAATACATTACATGTTCAAACATCATTCAGATAAACATCACAGCCCATCTAAGGGTAAGATCCAAATGACAAGATACCAAACATAACATTGAACCACAGGTCTAGATCGAATCCTGGTAGAAGCTCTACTGATCAACCGGATAGTTCACATAGTAACGGCTACGCTCCTCGTCGTACTCCCGGTCTAGCTCAGTGCCACCGCCTGTGTAGCTCACCATCGTACCTGCATCTGGTGTGTTGAAGTAACTGTGAGCCACAGAGGACTCAGCAATCCCGTTCCCGGGTAACACGACTATCCCAGCCTTGGGTGTGGAACAAGGCTGAAGAAAGAACAAGAGTCTGCTGCAGCACTAGCCTAGCTTACGTAAAAGAGAGCGAGAAGAGAAGGTGCCTCGGTCGAGAGAATGATCACGAAGTGATCCTAACTAAAGCAAGTCAAACATAACCCCACCGTGTTCATCTCCCGAATCCCTTTCGGAAAATGACCATCACGGTACACACGCTGGTAGTGTATTGGAACATGGTGTCAAGTTTTCTACAACCGGATATTAACAAGCTCCCATCTGCCACATAACCGCGGGCACGGCTTTCGAAAGTTCATAACCCTGCAGGGGTGTCCCAACTTGGCCCATGACAAGCCCACGATCCGCGGAGTCGCAACTCCAAAGTGGGAAGGCCCGAGTATCCTCGGAATCCCGTGCTCAAGATACTCCGACTAAGGTAAGGCTAATCCAGCAAATCCTCCCGGCGTGCCGACACCCTGACAGTAGCCGCGCGTATCTAGTCTCAGGCCACGACCGGATGGGACAAGCTACGGGTTTATACCAATCCTCGAGTTCCCTCGTGGTGGCCCCGCAGGTTGCCCAGTTCGGACCAACACTCGTGTGGAGCACTGGCCCGGGGTTGTTGATTAAGAACTCGGGTTTGCAAGACCCTATGCAAGTTTTTAGTTATTAGGCGAATAGTATCAATGTTGGGACTTGCTGGAAAAGACTTAGCACTTAGCGGTTTATCGAGGGGGTCCCATAACCCCAACCGTGTGAGGAACGCATAATCAAGGAACATAACACCGGTTTATATGGTTCCTAGCGGCATGAGTGGAACAAAACACCAAGCAAAAGGCTTAGCCTTCCACCCATTACCAATATATAGATTGTTTCATTTAATAATTAATATAGTGTGATATCCCAACAAGCTTCAACAAGAAGCAAGAATCTTCAATCTTCACCTGCAACTAACAATGCTATAAGAGGGGCTGAGCGAAGCCTACGTATAGCCAATCAATGGTTTGCATAGGTAGGGTGGTTAAACAGGTTCATGGTTACAATAGGAGGCTGACAGGAAAAACATGGGCATCGAGGCAAAACTATAGATCGAGACTTCTAGCAATAGGCAAAGATAGTAATGTTATCGGGGTTCGGTCATCTTGCCTGAAGAGTTGTCAATGGGATCGTAAGAGGGGTCCTCGTTCTCAACCTCGGTAGTAACCTCGTGCTCGTACTCGTACTCGGTCTCAGCTTCCGGCTCTACTCAAACACAAGAACACAAGGCAATGAATCAAACAAGATGCAATGCGCAGAAAAAATTATTGGATGCATGACTGATGCACTATGGAAGCAAAACAAATGCACTATGGAAGCATAGAAAGTCTACTTAGGAAACTCAGTGTTACAGCACAACAATATGCATCAAGCAAAATGCTTCAAAACATGCTAACAATGGGATATTATGAATCTACATGCAAAATCACACAAGTTACATATAGGACTTGCTCAAAACGGAGCAACGGGCTAAAAGTTATACCCGAAACAATAAACATGCACAAGCTAAAAATAACAGCCACATAGCAACTTCGGGGCAAGAGATAAATGGCCTCCAGCACTCAAACATCATGGCAAGGATCATGGACATAAACTAGATATAACCTACAGCAAACAAATCCATTGGAGCATCCCCAAAGGAGCCATTGATCAATAGCAACAAGCTATGACATATTGAACTTGACAACAAAATCCTGACAGCAGTAATTTGTTGCGACTTGGGAGCAAGAGTTAAATATGCTACAACCACTCAAATAAGAATGTGAGAGCATGAATGGATAGCCAACAATATATACAACTAGGAATCATCAAGAGTCACTCCAAAACTATCATGGATTGGCCTAGAACAACAAGCAAACATGGCATCTCGAAATTACAGATTCCAGACTTAGTGAAATTTCACTAAGTGTTAAAACAACAGTTTCATCATGGCATCTTTGAGAGCAAGTTTATGTCACCTCAAAACTAAACAAGACAAGTGGTAAGCACCACAGCAAAGTACACATGATGGTGAATCAAAAACATCTAAGCATGCATCAAGGGGACAAACACAACGATAGCAACGAGTTCCTCTACGAGGCATCTCGTAACAAGTTTAATGACATAACAGCCACATACCACTTTGCAAAGGAGATAAGCATGGAAAGATGAAATCTATCATGCAAGCTAAAGCAATCAACATGTAGAGCATCTCAAGACGAACATGTGGACATATCATTTGCATCATTTGGATAAACATGCACCAAGTTATCACATTGCAAAGATGGCATGAAAACAACTACTAACAGCAGTTTATAACAAGTAGCACTCTTCCCATGAAGATTAAGACATCTAGATGACCTCAAACATGCATGGCACAATGGAACGAAACGTAGTACAAGTCTCCACGATCATTTTAACATATCATTTGCTCAAATCGGACCATCACACAAAAAGTTATCCACGTTGCAAAACAGCATCAGACATCAAAATCCCAGGGACTTAGAGAAAAATCAACCTCCTCGGGTCAAGATCTGGTCAACTGCCTCGGAGGCGGATCGGTCAACGGGCTTCGGGCCCAGGCGGAGCGGATCGGGCGAAACGGGCCCGGCCCACCCGGCGGAATCTGGATCGGGGCGGCCGGATCGGGTCCGCCGGGCGCTGGGGCGGCGCGGCCCAACGGGCGCTGGAGCGGGGGATCGAGATCGGGGGCTCCTCCCCCGATCCGATCGAGGTGGCAGCGGCGGCAACCTTCGATGGCGAGGGCGAGGGGGGCTCGGTGGCGGTGGAGCAGCCCCGGCGTCGGGAGGTGGCGGTGGCCGACGCCTGGCCGAGGCGGCGGGGCGGCGAGGGCGAGGCCGGCGGCGGGGGCCGCGGTGGAGGCGCGGGGCGCCGGCGGGAGGCCGGGCCCGGCGGCGGGGCAGGCCGGCCGGCGGCGGCGCGAACTCCGTTGGCGGCGCGGGAGGCGAGGAAGGGGACGGGCGGCGCGAGGTTGAAGAAGAGGCGGCGGGACCCGCGCGTCGGGTCGGAAGCACCGGCGGCGGTTCGGAAGCGCGACCGCAGCACTACGGAAGCATGGTTTCCTGGGACGTCGGAAGCACGAATTTTCAACGGTGGAAGTGAAGGAAATATGCCCTAGAGGCAATAATAAAATTATTATTTATTTCCTTATATCATGATAAATGTTTATTATTCATGCTAGAATTGTATTAACCGGAAACTTAGTACATGTGTGAATACATAGACAAAACAGAGTGTCCCTAGTATGCCTCTACTAGACTAGCTCATTGATCAAAGATGGTTATGTTTCCTAGCCATAGACATGAGTTGTCATTTGATCAACGGGATCACATCATTAGGAGAATGATGTGATGGACAAGACCCATCCGTTAGCTTAGCACTATGATCGTTTAAGTTTTACTGCTATTGCTTTCTTCATGACTTATACATGTTCCTATGACTATGAGATTATGCAACTCCCGAATACCGGAGGAACACTTTGTGTGCTACCAAACGTCACAACGTAACTGGGTGATTATAAAGGTACTCTACAGGTGTCTCCGAAGGTACTTTTTGGGTTGGCGTATTTCGAGATTAGGATTTGTCACTCCGATTGTCGGAGAGGTATCTCTGGGCCCACTCGGTAATGCACATCACTATAAGCCTTGCAAGCATTTCAGCTAATGAGTTAGTTGCAGGATGATGTATTATGGAACGAGTAAAGAGACTTGCCGGTAACGAGATTGAACTAGGTATTGAGATACCGACGATCGAATCTCGGGCAAGTAACATACCGATGACAAAGGGAACAACGTATATTGTTATGCGGTTTGACCGATAAAGATCTTCGTAGAATATGTAGGAGCCAATATGAGCATCCAGGTTCCGCTATTGGTTATTGACCGGAGATGAGTCTCGGTCATGTCTACATAGTTCTCGAACCCATAGGGTCCGCACGCTTAACGTTTGATGACGATCGGTATTACGAGTTCATGAGTTTTGATGTACCGAAGGAGTTCGGAGTCCCGGATGAGACCGGAGACATGACGAGGAGTCTCGAAATGGTCGAGACGTAAAAATCGATATATTGGACGACTATATTCGGACATCGGAAAGGTTCCGAGTGATTCGGGTATTTTCGGAGTACCGGGGAGTTACGGGAATAGAAGAGAGAGGCCAAAAGGAAGGAGGCGCGTGCCCCCCTTCTGGTCCGAATTGGACAAGGGGTGCAGCCCCCTTTTCCTTCTCCCTCTCCCCCTCTTTCCTTCTCTCCTACTCCGGAAAGGAAAGGGGAATCCTACTAGGACTTGGGAGTCCTAGTAGGACTCCCCACACTTGGCGCGCCCCCTCTAGGGCCGGCCTCTCCCTTGCTCCTTTATATACGGGGGCAGGGGGCACCCTAGGACACACAAGTTGAATTGTTTTAGCCGTGTGCGGTGCCCCTCTCCACAGAAACACACCTCGGTCATACCGTTGCAGTGCTTAGGCGAAGCCCTGCGCCGGTAAATACATCATATCCGTCACCACGCCGTCGTGTTGACGAAACTCTCCCGTGAAGCTCAACTGGATCAAGAGCTCGTGGGACATCATCAAGCTGAACGTGTGCTGAATGCGGAGGTGCCGTACGTTCGGTGCTTGATCGGTTGGATCGCGAAGAAGTTCGACAACATCAACTGCGTCACTTGACGCTTCCGCTCCCAGTTTACGAGGGTACGTAGACACACTCTTCCCTCTCGTTGCTATGCATCTGGTAGATAGATCTTGCGTGATCGTAGGAAATTCCTTAAAAATACTACGTTCCCCAACAGTGGCATCATGAGCCAGGTCTATGCATAGATGATATGCACGAGTAGAACACAATGAGTTGTGGGCGATACTAGTCATACTGCTTACCAGCATGTCATACTTTGCTTCGGCGGTATTGTGAGATGAAGCGGCCCGGACCGACATTACGCGTACGCTTACGCGAGACTGGTTTCACCGTTATGAGCACTCGTTGCTTAAAGGTGACTGGCGGGTGTCTGTCTCTCTCACTTTAGCTGAATCAAGTGTGGCTACGCCCGGTCCTTGTGAAGGTTAAAACAGCACATACTTGACGAAACATCGTTGTGGTTTTTGTATGCGTAGGTAAGAACGGTTCTTGCTAAGCCCGTAGCAGCCATGTAAAACTTGCAACAACAAAGTAGAGGACGTCTAACTTGTTTTTGCAGGGCATGTTGTGATGTGATATGGTCAAGACATGATGAGATATACGGTTTTGTATGAGATGATCATGTTTTGTAAAGTTATCGGCAACTGGCAGGAGCCATATGGTTGTCGCTTTATTGTATGAAATGCAATCGCCATGTAATTGCTTTACTTTATCACTAACCGGTAGCGATAGTCGTAGAAGCAATAGTTGGCGAGATGACAACGATGCTACGATGGAGATCAAGGTGTCGCGCCGGTGACGAAGGTGATCATGACGGTGCTTTGGAGATGGAGATCAAAAGCACAAGATGATGATGGCCATATCATGTCACATATTTTGATTACATGTGATGTTTATCTTATTATGCTTCTTATTTTGCTTAGAACGACGGTAGCATTATAAGATGATCCCTTACTAAATATCAAGGTATAAGTGTTCTCCCTGAGTATGCACCGTTGCGAAAGTTCGTCGTGCCGAGACACCACGTGATGATCGGGTGTGATAAGCTCTACGTTCAAATACAACGGGTGTAAGCCAGTTTTGCACATGCAGAATACTCGGGTTAAACTTGACGAGCCTAGCATATGCAGATATGGCCTCGGAACACTGGAGACCGAAAGGTCGAGCGTGAATCATATAGTAGATATGATCAACATAAGATGTTCACCATTGAAATTACTCCATCTCACGTGATGATCGGACATGGTTTAGTTGATTTGGATCACGTGATCATTTAGATGACCGGAGGGATGTCTATCTAAGTGGGAGTTCTTTAAGTAATATGATTAAATTGAACTTTAATTTATCATGAACTTAGTCCTGGTAGTATTAGCATATCTATGTTGTAGATCAATAGCTCGCGATGTTGCTCCCCGTTTATTTTTTATATGTTCCTAGAGAAAACTAAGTTGAAAGATGTTAGTAGCAATGATGCGGAATTGTTCCGTGATCTGAGGATTATCCTCATTGCTGCACAGAAGAATTATGTCCTTGATGCACCGCTAGGTGACAGACCTATTGCAGGAGCTGATGCAGACGTTATGAACGTTTAGACAAAAGCTCGGTATGATGACTACTTGATAGTTTAAGTGCACCATGCTTTACGGCTTAGAACCGGGACTTTAAAAACATTTTGAACGCCACAGAGCATATAAGATGTTCCAAGAGTTGAAATTAGTATTTCATACTCATGCCCGTCTCGAGAGGTATGAGACCTCTGACAGTACTTTGCCTACAAGATGGAGGAGAATAGCTCAACCAGTGAGCATGTGCTCAGATTGTCTGGGTACTGCAATTGCTTGAATCAAGTGGGAGTTAATCTTCCAGATAAGATAGTAATTGACAAAATTCTCTAGTCACTATCACCAAAGTTAGTAGAACTTCGTGATGAACTATAATATGCAAGGGATGACGAAAGTAATTCCCGAGCTCTTCGCGATGCTGAAATCGGCAAAGGTAGAAATCAAGAAAGAGCATCAAGTGTTGATGGTTAACAAGACCACTTGTTTCAAGTAAAGGGCAAAGGGATAGAAGGGGAACTTCAAGAAGAATGACAAGCAAGTTGTCACTCCCATGAAGAAACCCAAAGCTAAACTCAAGCCTGAAACTAAGTGATTCTACTGCAAAGGAAATGGTCACTGGAAGTGGAACTGCCCTAGATACTTGGCGGATAAGAAGGATGGCAAAGTGAACAAAGGTATATTTGATATACAGATTATTGATGTGTATTTTACTAGTGTTCATAGAAACCCCTCGGTATTTGATACTGGTTTAGTTGCTAAAGAGTAGTAACTCGAAATGGGAGTTGCATAATGAACAGAAACTAGTCAAAGGATGAAGTGACGATGTGTATTGGAAGTATTCCAAGATTGATATGATCATCATCGCACACTCCCTATACTTTCAGGATTAGTGTTGAACCTAAATAAGTGTTATTTGGTGTTTGTGTTGAACATGAATATGATTTGATCATGTTTATTGCAATACGGTTATTCATGTAAGTTAGAGAATAATTGTTGTACTGTTTACATGAATAAAACCTTCTATGGTCATACACCCAATGAAAATGGTTTGTTGGATCTCGATCGTGTGATACACATATTCATAAAATTGAAGCCAAAAGATGCAAGGTTAATAATGATAAGTGCAACTTATTTGTGGCACGGCCGTTTAGGTCATATTGGTGTAAAACGCATGAAGAAACTCCATAGTGATGGACTTTTGAAATCACTTGATTATGAATCACTTGGTGCTTGTGAACCATGCCTCATGGGCAAGATGACTAAAACTCCGTTCTCCGGAACTATGGAGCGAGCAACAGATTTGTTGGAAATCATACATACTGATGTATGTGGGCCAATGAGTGTTGAAGCTCGCGGCGGGTATCGTTATTTTCTGACCTTCACTGATGATTTGAGCAGATATGGGTATATCTACTTAATGAAGCACAAGTCTGAAACATTTGAAAAGTTCAAAGAATTTCAGAGTGAAGTAGAGAATCATCATAACAAGAAAGTAAAGTTTCTACGATCTGATCGTGGAGGAGAATATTTGAGTTACGAGTTTGCTCTTCATTTGAAACAATGTGGAATAGTTTCACAACTCACGCCACCCGGAACACCACAGCGTAATGGTGTGTCCGAACGTCGTAACCGTACTTTATTAGATATGGTGCGATCGATGATGTCTCTTACCGATCTACCACTATCGCTTTTGGGGTTATGCATTAGAGACAGCTACATTCATGTTAAATAGGGCACCATCTAAATCCGTGGAGATGACACCGTATGAACTATGGTTTGATGAGAAACCTAAGCTGTCATTTCTTTAAGTTTGGGACTGTGATGCTTATGTGAAAAAGTTTCAACATGATAAGCTCGAACCCAAATCGGAGAAGTAAATCTTCATAGGATACCCAGAAGAAACTGTTGGGTACACCTTCTATCACAGATCCGAAGGCAAGGTCTTTGTTGCTAAGAGTGGATCCTTTCTAGAGAAGGAGTTTCTCTCGAAAGAAGTGAGTGGGAGGAAAGTGGAACTTGATGAGGTAATTGTACCTTCTCCTGAATTGGATAGTAGTACATCACAGAAACTGGTTCCAGTGATTCCTACACCAATTAGTGAGGAAGCTAATGATGATGATCATGAAACTTCGAATCAAGTTACTGCTAAACTTCGTAGATCAACCAGAGTACGTTCCGCACCAGAGTGGTACGGTAACCCGGTTCTGGAAGTCATGTTACTGGACCATGATGAACCTACGAACTATGAGGAAGCGATGATGAGCCCAGATTCCGCAAAATGGCTCGAGGCCATGAAATCTGAGATGGGATCCATGTATGAGAACAAAGTATGGACTTTGCTTGACTTGCCCGATGGTCGGCAAGCCATTGAAAATAAATGGATCTTTAAGAGGAAGACTGACGCCGATGGTAATGTTACTGTCTACAAAGCTCGACTTGTTGCGAAAGGTTTTCGACAAGTTCAAGGTGTTGACTATGATGAGATTTTCTCACCCGTAGCGATGCTTAAGTCTGTCCGAATCATGTTAGCAATTGCCACATTTTATGAAATCTGGCAAATGGATAACGAAACTACGTTCTTTAATGGATTTATTAAAGAAGAATTGTATATGATGCAACCAGAAGGTTTTGTCAATCCTAAAAGTGCTAACAAAATGTGCAAGCTCCAGCGATCCTTCTATGGACTGGTGCAAGCATCTCGGAGTTGGAATATACACTTTGATAAGTTGATCAAAGCATATAGATTTATACAGACTTGTGGTGAAGCCTGTATTTACAAGAAGTGAGTGGGAGCACTACAACCTTTCTGATAAGTATATGTGAATGACATATTGTCGATCGGAAATGATGTAGAATTTTCTGGAAAGCATAAATGAGTGTTTGAAAGGAGTTTTTCAAAGAAAGACCTTGGTGAAGCCGCTTACATATTGGGCATGAAGATCTATAGAGATAGATCAAGACGCTTGATAAGACTTTCGATGAGTACATATCTTGATAAGATTTTGAAGTAGTTCAAAATGGATCAGTCAAAGAAGGAGTTCTTGCCTGACTTGTAAGGTGTGAAGTTGAGTAAGACTCAAAGCCAGACCACGGCAGAAAAATATAGAGAGAATGAAAGTCATTCCCTATGCCTCAGCCATAGGTTCTATAAAGTATGCCATGCTGTGTACCAAACATGTTGTGTACCTTGCCATGAGTTTGTCAAGGGGGTACAATAGTGATCCAGGAGTAGATCACTGTACAGCGGTCAAAATTATCCTTAGTAACTGGATGACTAAGGAAATGTTTCTCGATTATGGAGGTGATAAAGAGTTCGTCGTAAAGGGTTACGTCGATGCAAGCTTTGACACTAAATCCAGATGACTCTAAGTATCAATCTGGATGCGTATTGAAAGTGGGAGCAATTAGCTAGAGTAGCTCTATGCAGAGCATTGTAGACATAGAAATTTGCGAAATACATACGGATCTGAATGTGACAGACCCGTTGACTAAACTTCTCTCACAAGCAAAACATGATCACACCTTATTACTCTTGGGTATTAATCACATAGCGATGTGAACTAGATTATTGACTCTAGTAAACCCTTTGGGTGTTGGTCACATGGTGATGTGAACTATGGGTGTTATTCACATAACGATGTGAACAATCGGTATTAAATCACATGGCGATGTGAGCTAGATTATTGACTCTAGTGCAAGTGGGAGACTGAAGGAAATATGCCCTAGAGGCAATAATAAAATTATTATTTATTTCCTTATATCATGATAAATGTTTATTATTCATGCTAGAATTGTATTAACCGGAAACTTAGTACATGTGTGAATACATAGACAAAACAGAGTGTCCCTAGTATGCCTCTACTAGACTAGCTCATTGATCAAAGATGGTTATGTTTCCTAGCCATAGACATGAGTTGTCATTTGATCAACGGGATCACATCATTAGGAGAATGATGTGATGGACAAGACCCATCCGTTAGCTTAGCACTATGATCGTTTAAGTTTTACTGCTATTGCTTTCTTCATGACTTATACATGTTCCTATGACTATGAGATTATGCAACTCCCGAATACCGGAGGAACACTTTGTGTGCTACCAAACGTCACAACGTAACTGGGTGATTATAAAGGTACTCTACAGGTGTCTCCGAAGGTACTTGTTGGGTTGGCGTATTTCGAGATTAGGATTTGTCACTCCGATTGTCGGAGAGGTATCTCTAGGCCCACTCGGTAATGCACATCACTATAAGCCTTGCAAGCATTTCAGCTAATGAGTTAGTTGCAGGATGATGTATTATGGAACGAGTAAAGAGACTTGCCGGTAACGAGATTGGACTAGGTATTGAGATACCGACGATCGAATCTCGGGCAAGTAACATACCGATGACAAAGGGAACAACGTATATTGTTATGCGGTTTGACCGATAAAGATCTTCGTAGAATATGTAGGAGCCAATATGAGCATCCAGGTTCCGCTATTGGTTATTGACCGGAGATGAGTCTCGGTCATGTCTACATAGTTCTCGAACCCGTAGGGTCCGCACGCTTAACGTTTGATGACGATCGGTATTACGAGTTTATGAGTTTTGATGTACCGAAGGAGTTCGGAGTCCCGGATGAGACCGGGGACATGACGAGGAGTCTCGAAATGGTCGAGACGTAAAAATCGATATATTGGACGACTATATTCGGACATCGGAAAGGTTCCGAGTGATTTGGGTATTTTCGGAGTACCGGGGAGTTACGGGAATAGAAGAGAGAGGCCAAAAGGAAGGAGGCGCGTGCCCCCCTTCTGGTCCGAATTGGACAAGGGGTGCAGCCCCCTTTTCCTTCTCCCTCTCCCCCTCTTTCCTTCTCTCCTACTCCGGAAAGGAAAGGGGAATCCTACTAGGACTTGGGAGTCCTAGTAGGACTCCCCACACTTGGCGCGCCCCCTCTAGGGCCGGCCTCTCCCTTGCTCCTTTATATACGGGGGCAGGGGGCACCCTAGGACACACAAGTTGAATTGTTTTAGCCGTGTGCGGTGCCCCTCTCCACAGAAACACACCTCGGTCATACCGTTGCAGTGCTTAGGCGAAGCCCTGCGCCGGTAAATACATCATATCCGTCACCACGTCGTCGTGTTGACGAAACTCTCCCGTGAAGCTCAACTGGATCAAGAGCTCGTGGGACATCATCAAGCTGAACATGTGCTGAACGCGGAGGTGCCGTACGTTCGGTGCTTGATCGGTTGGATCGCGAAGAAGTTCGACAACATCAACTGCGTAACTTGACGCTTCCGCTCCCGGTTTACGAGGGTACGTAGACACACTCTTCCCTCTCGTTGCTATGCATCTGGTAGATAGATCTTGCGTGATCGTAGGAAATTCCTTAAAAATACTACGTTCCCCAACAGGAAGCACCGCGGATCAACGGTGGAAGCTCCGGCGGTGAACTGTGGAAGCATTAGGGTTTCAGACGCGAAAATTGGAGGAGATGGACGTTTATATAGGCACAAGGAGCTAGGGTTGTCCAAATGAGGTGAGGTTTTCGGCCACACATCAGAATTAGATAGCCTAGATGAAGGGAGGGGTTTGGGTTGGTTTGGTGGGCTGTTGGAGGGGTGTCTTGGGCCTCAAAGGGGAGGTACTTTGAGCCCACGAGAATAACTGTTGGGGTAGCAAACGAACTCCTAACGCGACGAGATTTGACAGGCGGGTTACACACACCAAAACAACAACACACGACAAGTCTCACACCAAAACGGAAACGTTACACGGCCAAACACCAAAGTAGGCCTCGGGGATGCCACGGACACGTGAGAGAGCTCCGGAACTCGAAACGGACAACGGAAAGGAACGAGTGGGACCGGATGCAAAAGACAACACAAATGCAATGCGATGCACATGACTACATGATATGAATGAATGCACACACGCAACACGACAAAACGACGAAAACCTGAAAAGACAAAGAACCCGGAATGGAATTGATGAAGCCAGAGATACATATATTGCCCAAAAGGGAAAGTATTACATCCGAGGCATTACAGATTAGTGCATGTGGGTGGGCTTCATTCTGTGTGCCATTACCAGGGAAGAGGTACTGGATTGGTGGAGTGGGGCGGTGGCCCCAAGGGAGAGGATCCAGGCCGTAGCCCGCCCTCCTTACAAAAGAGGGGGGGTGGGCGAGGGATTAATTCACGCACATCTTTTCCTCTTCACTCGCCTCGTTCCTCCCTCTCAAATGGTGAGGGGAAGGGGACGTGCTGACATTTCAGCGGTGGCAATGAGAGTTTATTCTCGACAATGTCTTCCTCCCCTGGTCGATGCTGTGTGGGGCAATCTAGCGCGCGTGGGTGCAGGACGAGGGCGAGGCCGCCCGTGGGGTCGAGGAGGATGGGGTGGCGTCGCGGTCCTCCCTCCTCCGGTGGCCCTAGGGCCGTCGGAAGGCCATGCTGGGGACCAGCCACTGGAATTTGTCGACAAGTTGTGCTGCCCCCCTCGGGGCTGCCTTCATCTCCATGCCCCTTTTGCCAGGGTTGCATATGAGGGGTTACTGTAATCACAACATACAGGTGAACACGGAGTTCCTGGCCCTGGTGACAGTGATCGAGGTGATGCTTGTGTCGCTACCCTAGGTTTGTCGCCACGATGCTAGGCCTGCCGGGCATTAAACCAAAAAGAGGGAGTAGGCCCCCACCAATCCTTCTCCTCCAAAGGCCACTGCGACCATCCTGACCGAAGCAACATTCCAGCAAAGGGATTTGAGCACCTAGGATTCAAAGGTGATGAGGTTTTCATACACACAAGTCTCACTTTATAGAACAAGTGTAGGCTTGTCTTCATTTCTTCTCTTCGGGATTGAGTTCGTGGCAAGAAACCTACAACTGAGTCCGGATGAAAACAATGCCATATGTGATCTTATCTATATGAACATGCTATGCTCATGATATGCTTATGCATGCATG
>LR738715.1:413773973-413809746 GCA_902687465.1 Secale cereale
CCTGGCGCTTCATTTATTTTTCTATTGCTCAAGGTATGTGCCTCGCTTTGTACAAAGGGTTACATGCAACTGAGGCAAAGCTTGTACAAATAGGTGGCTGTCGGGCAGAGCCCAATAGCCATGCCTTACGGTTAAAACTTACGGAGATGCTCAATGTTCCATGAGTTTTGCAATTGAATGCTATCTCCGGTCTGCAGACGGACTACGCCAGGTCTGGTGACTCGTACTACCCGATAAGGGCCTTCCCACTTCGGCGTCAGCTTGTTTGTACCCTTGGCAGACTGAACGCACCTAAAGACAAGGTCATCTTCCTCAAAACTCCGGGCATTAACCTGCGGCTGTGATAGCGATGCAGGGCTTGCTGGTAGCATGCAACAAGTGTAGCATCCCACAGATGGTTCTCCTCAAGTAGCACAGCGTCGTCACGCCGGTGTTGTTCTTGCACTACTTCATCATAGGCAAGCACTCGAGCAGACCCGTAAATGAGTTCCGTGGGGATAACTAGTTCTACCCCCTAGACTAGGGAGAAGGGAGTCTGCCCGGTGGCTCAATTTGGTGTCATACGCAGGGACCAGAGAACCACTGGCAACTCGTCGATCCATCGTCTACCATACATCTGCGGCTTATCAAATGTTCTTGTCTTGAGGACTCGCAACACTTCAGCGTTCGCCCTGTGAGCTTGTCCATTGCTCCCTGGGTGAGACACAGATGTGAATGAAATCTTGCCTCCGAGGGCATGAATGTATTGCATGAAGGCGCGTCTCGTGAATTGGGTGCCATTGTCAGTGATTATCTGGGAAGGGACTCCGAGGCGACACATCAATCCGGGCAAGGACTGAGTGGTCACCTTCGCACGGGCTCTACTTCCGAAGACTTTGTAAACTTGTCGATTGCAACGAACAAGAATTCAAAGCCCCCGATAGCAAGGGGGGTTGGGCCCAAGATATCGAGCCCCCAAACTGAAAGCGGCCATGACAAAGGGATCATTTGAAGAGCTTGGGCAGGCTGATGGATATTCTTGGAATGGAACTGGTAGGCTTCACACTTGGTGACTAGCTCGATTGCATCTTGGAGGGCAGTGGGCCAATTGAATCCTTGCCGGAAAGCGTTCCCAACCAGAGCCCTCGGTCCAATGTGGGAGCCGCGCATACCCTTGTATATTTTGCTAGCAGTTCCTTTCCTTCTTCCAGGAGAATGCACTTCAATTTCACACTGTTGGGCCTACTTTTGTATAGTGTGTTGTCAACAAACTGATACATACTGGCCCTCCGCGCTACTCTTTCAACTTCTTCTTCCTCTTTGGGAAGTTCTCCTCTTTGGAGGAAATGGTCAATGTGATGTCCCCAAGTTGGAACCTACGGCTTGGCAGTGAGGATCAGCGGCACATCCTCATTCACGGAAGCGCACTCCTTGGCCGCGGGTGCTGGAAGTTTGGCGGGAGGGTGCGGCTTACCAATCAAAGGGGAGTAGTTCCCGCCAAGCACCCTGCCCGGGGTTTAGGAAAACTCTGTCGGGAGAGGCTTGCCGGAGTCTAGTTTGTTCCTCTTTCTGGCCATTGTTGTTGGGGATACAGAGGGTTGAGTCAGATGGAGAACAAAAGTCCCTGATTTCGCAGGGAGTTTTTGTGCACTGTACTTTGACAGATGATCAGCTATGCTATTTTCCACATGAGGCACGAGCTCTGTTTGCAACCATCAAAGTTCTCCTCCAACTTTCTCTCTTCCTGGACGTATGCCTCCATAAACGGGCTCTTATAATCCTTGTTTACTTGTCTCGCCACAAGCTGTGAATCTCTGTGAATGATCAACTTCTTGATTCCCAATTTTGTAGCAATCCTGAGCCCAGCAAGGAGTCCTTCGTAATCTGAAGTGTTATTGGTGGCCTCCTCCCGGGGGAAATGCATTTGGACGACGTGCTTGATGTGCTACCCACTGGGAGCAATGTGAAGCACGCCAGCCCGTGCACCCTGTAGGGAGAAGGCACCATCAAAGTACATGATCCATTCTTGGGGCGCTTCCTTGCCGGGGATGACTGTCTATAATACTTCTTCGTCAGGGGTAGGTGTCCATTCTACAATGAATTCAATCAGTACTCTGCTCTGAATAGTTGATGTGCTTTCGAACTTCAAAAAAGTAGGATAACTCCAAAGCCCATTCCACAATTCTGCTAGTGGCTTCAGGATTTCGGAGTATATGTTGCAAGGGGAAGCGGGTGACAACTGTGATCTCGTGGGCTTGGAAGTAGTGGCGCAGTTTCCTTAAGGCCGTGAGAGGCCAAAAATCAACTTTTGCACACTAGAGTTCCTTGATCTAGCCACGTGCAATAGGGAGCTGATGAAGTACACTGGGCGCTACACAACTTCCTTCCTTGCCGCGACCATGGAGCTGCCTCCACTACCCTGCTCGTCCTTGTCTTGGACCACCTCTGATCTTGCCGAGATAGGTTCACTTTCCTTTCAAGTGGGAACTGCGGCGGCGACTACCGTGTCATGAATCTCCCGCTGCACCACCAGTGCTACACTAACCACTTGCTTTGTTGTTGTTAAGTATAGCAGCAACAACTCTTTTGGTTTGGCAACGACCAAGGTGGGAGCAGAGAAAACGTAGGTCTTCAAAACTTGTAGTGTAGCGTCTGCCTCCAAGGTCCACTCCACGGGTCCTGCTTTCTTCAATATTTTGAAGAACGACAAGGCGCGTTCGGCCCACTTGGAAATGAACCTACTCAGCGCGGCCTCACGTCCCTAACTGTCTTTGGTGCTTGAATTTGCTCGATAGCTTTGATCTTGTCGGGGTTGGCCTCTATCCCTCAATGGGACACAATGAAGTCAAGTAGCTTGCCGGAATGGACGCCAAACACACACTTCTCCGGGTTTAACTTCAAGTTGAGCTTGCGTAGATTTGCATAGGTCTCTTCCATGTCCTGCATGAGAGTCAATATGTCCTTTGTCTTGACAAATATATTATCCATCTAAGCCTCAACATTTTTGTGCAGATGTGACTCAAATACAATCTGTACTGCTCTTGCAAAAGTGGATCCAGCGCTCTTCAACCCGAAGGGCATCCGCACAATGCAGTACATGCCACATGGGATGATGAATGTGGTCTTCTCTTCGTCTTCTCTGGACATGAAGATTTGGTGATATCCGGAGTAGGCATCCAGGAAAGAAAGTAGGTCACACCCGGAGGTGGAATCCACAATTTGGTCGATGCGCGGCAAGGGGAACGGATCCTTCGGGCAGGCTTTATTGAGATCATTGAAATCTATGCAAAGGCTCCATTTCCCATTAGCCTTGCGCACCACCATTGGATTTGCTAACCACATTGGATGCGACACTCCTCTGACCAAACCAGCGGTCTCATGTCTCTTGATCTCCTCAGCAATGAACTATTGATGTTCCAATGCTTGCTTTCGAACCTTCTGCTTGACAGGCTGGGCATGTGGGCAGAGAGCAAGGTGGTGCTCGATTACCTCCCTTGGAACACTGGGGATGTCAAATGGTTTCCATGCAAACACATCGACATTCACCCGCAGGAAGGCAACGAGTGCACTTTCCTATTGAAGTCAAGGGTGGCGTTGGTGGTAAAGGTACTGTCAGCGCCAGCCAGCCCTGCTGGGACCTTCTTCATAGAGTGTGCAGCAACCTTGGATTTCTTGCTATTGGAGCTCTCCGGCAAGTCATCAAAAGGTGCAGTGTACTCTGGAGAGGTATGCTTCTCGGTCTCCTTGTTGGCGTCCATGCTAGCTTTCTTCTTTTTCTTGCTTTCCTTGGCGGCAGCAGCGATCTCTGTGGGCTCTGCCACAACTGCCTCCCGGTATATCTTGTCCACACATATGACTGCATCTTTCTTATCCGATGGAATGGAGATAAAGCCCATTGGTCCTGGCATCTTCAGGGTGTTGTAGGCATAGTGGGATTCCGCCATGAATTTCGCCAGGGATGGGTGACCAAGGATTCCATAGTATGGCAGTGGGAGGTCAACCACATCAAAGACGATCTTCTCAGTCTGGAAGTTTAACTCCCCTCCGAATGTCACGAGCAGCATGATCTTTCCCTTAGGACGACTCCTGCCGGGGTTGATTCCTTGCAATGTGTCAGTTACCTTGAGTTTTTCATCCGCTATCTGGAATTTGTTGAAGACCTTTGGAGAAATTGGATTTAACCCAGCCCCGTCGCCCACCAACATCTTTGTGAAGTTGAGGTTGCGGATTGTTGGTGAGACCAACAATGGAAAGCACCCTACCACTGCAGTGCTATCAGGGTGGTCCTCTTCATCAAAGATGATGGGTGTGCGGGACTACTTGAGCGGCTTCCTATAATCTGTTGTTGGCTCCACGGCATTAACTTCATGCGCCCACGAGTGCAAAGATGCACCCTCATCAATGCATAGGGTGTTAGTGGATTTCTGGAATTCCTACTCGTTGGATTCCTCCTCATCTCCTTCGTCACTCTCGTCATCACAATCCTTCTCGCGGCCCCTGGCGGGTTTCCCTTGAAAATGAGGTGCCTTGCCGGGGTGATTTGTTCCACCGACACGGCCCTTCCCGCCAGCGCCATCCTGATCCTTTTCCATGTCACGCTTCTCATATTCAGCCAGCTGCTTTTTGCCAAGCTGCTCAACCTGACGACACTCTTGAAGACCGTGGCCTTTGGTTTGAAGGATCTTGCAGTATGGCCCATCACCCTTCCCAGCTTTCTCGGCAGCCGTGGCTTCCCGGCAGTCAGTGCACGCGGCAACTTCCTTGTCGGGGGCCTCGGTTCTGGCCTTCTTGCTGGTACTAGGTGTTTTCGATCCTTCAACGGTCATTACCACTTTATCTCGTGCTTCTGATTGTGTTTCTTGTTCTTCTTCTTCTGGCTGGTGGTGTCGTCATCGTCCTATAAGTCGACGACGTCGCCATTTTCTTCTCTAGGGAGTCGCCTCCCTTCCTCCATGCGAGCACACTTGTCCACCAGAATGTACAACTCATTCACAGTGTTGGGCAGCCGCACGTTCATCCTGGAATGCAGCGTGCAGTTGCGCATGTTGGACCGGAATGCAGCTATCACAGCCGCCGGGTGGATATCTGGAATAATTATGTGCACTCGACTGAACCTTTGCATGTACTTCTCTTTAGTCTCTCCTTCTTTCTGCGGAAGAAGCTACAAGTCACTGGGCCATCCTGGTTCTTGATGGCCACCAGTGAAGGCACCAACAAACTCACGGCACAGGTCATCCCAGGCCAAAGGGAAGTAATTGGAGAACACCTTCTCCTCTCTTCCCCCAGCATCTTGAACAGCGATGGTGTAGATGCTCAAGAACTCTGTTAGGTTCAGACTTCCATCGTACTTCTCATATATCTCTAGCTTGAACGTGTGGGAAGATGGCCAACAGAACTGTCGCAGCTCACGGGTGAAAGCAGGGCACCCAATATCGAAAGGCAGGTATCCGCTCTAACCGAGCGCGGGCTCATCAACATTGGGGCCATTGCCCCTATCAGACTGGCAGTGGGTTTTGCGGCATCACTCGATGGTGAAGTGCGAGTCTCCCCTGATTTTGTCCTCTAGGGCTCGCTGCTGACCTTGACGTGCTCGAGAACTGGATGAAGCCATCGACAGGTCGTCAGGTGCTTGGTCGCGCGATTCTGGTCGTGGTCTCTGCGCTTACTACCACGGAGGGGACTGCACAGTGGGTGTGCCCCCCTCAGTATGGCCAGCAGCTCAGGTCATTGTCACCACCAACGGAGGATGTGACGGACCCGCTCGCTTTGATCCTCCCGCTTCAGCGAAGCTAATCAATCTCTGAATGGTGGCTCTCCACCCATCCATTTGATTCGTCGCTGGTGGAAATCTCAACAGGAGTTGGGCCCACGCCATGGCCTCTGTGGCAGTGCTCGGTATGGATGACAATGTAGACCATAATGTCGCCTGGCTTCTGGCAGCGCCAGCATTAGCAGCGTCGTGCACTTGCCGTCGTGAGCCGATCGCCAAGGTGGCATGGTGATGAGGCAAATGCGCTTGGGGGTCGATGGCTCCGTTCGGCGCATTGGCCCCATCGGCTCACCCCAGGGGCGGCGCATGGAAAGCGGCTACACCCACAACTGGGGAAATCAAAGGGTCACGGTTTGCCCTAGAACGCGCGTCGCCGCTGCGGCTATGCCCTTCTGGGCAATGGAGAGGCGGAGATGGAATAACCTCTCCACCCGCGTTCTGTGGAGCGTGGCCGCTGGGACTCTGTTGATGTTGTCTTTCTCCGGTGCCCCCTGCTCCCGCTTCGGCCATAGGGGGGTAACGACCTCGCCCGTGCCGACAACGTCCCCCGCAGTGCCCATGTTCCCGTGCGCCCCCGCAGCCCCCGTGGCCTCGGTGGCCGTGTGCAGAGGGGCTCTCGAGGTGGATGGTTGAGCTGTAGCACCGGGTTTCTTCTTGGGCGCCATGGTAGATGATGACGTTGATGAAGAAAATGATGATGAAGATGAGGCAATGCGTACACTCTCGGATTCGCGCAAGTGCTTCCCCCTACCTGGCGTGCCAAAGATGTCGTGGAGAAAACACGGCGACCTATGGGGCCATCAGCCCCTTGTTGTTCGGCAAGGGGTAAGAGCGCGTTGCACAAAGAGCGGAGGGCGTGGAGCAGCCCAACAGCGATGACACGGGCAATTTTTACCCAAGTCCAGGCTGCCGTGAGGCGTAAAACCCTACTCCTGCTTTGGTGTATTGATGGAGTGGACCGTAGTGGAGACGTAGCCCTCTAACTCGGCAAGGTTGCTTGAGGGCGAGAGAAACTAGGCGCGTATGAGTGTATAATGGTCTACGGTCGCCACGGTCCTCCTTTTATAGATTAAGGGGTCACCACAATGGAAAATCAGTAATTGTGTACAGATTAGATAGCAAACAGTGCTATCATACCTAACTCTGCAGGCAAGACAAGGTGCATTAAATGCGCCGCTTAGTGTCACATCCTGGCATAGCCCAGCAAGGCTTACTGGGCCGATCTACCACCTTTTCTCCTGCATGCATGACATGTCGTTGGACGGGTGTCATTGGTAGGTTGTTTCCTTCAGAAGTGGCTGCCATGTACCGAATTATGGCCACTTAGTCACTTGAGGGCTTGACACCGCACCTATTGGTGACTTGAGTTACTGCTAGGTGGAGTGGTGGAGCCTTGTCGGGGTAAGTTCACTCTCCGCTTCCCTGGCAGGCCTGCCAGGGTAGCCTTGGGACTTGTCTTCGGGGCAACCTTGCCCTCGCTGGGCTTGTCTTCTCGGCACGGGAGGTTTTTTCTTAGTGAGTTCTTGCGCGTTTGTCTTGGCTTGGTCTTCTTGATCCGCCCCTTGATTTCTCAAAGGCCTAACTCCTTCTGCTCGGCGTGGTCTTGATTTCTGTCACCTTGCTTCCATGCCTGTGTATAGTCTGGGCAACATAAACCAAGGTTTGTTGCACCGAAAACATGTATACTTGGTAAAGGGTGGAAGGCTTGGCCTTTTGCTTGGTGTTTTTTTCCACTCTTGCCGCCCTAGTTTTAGTCATACCGGTGTTGTGTTCCTTGATTTGCGTTCCTTAGACGGTCAGGGTTTATGGGCCCCCATTGATAGTTCCGGAATGGAGGTTTTTCCTCCGCTGAATATGAGAGTTTGTGATGTATTAAGTTGGGACACCCATGTAGGGTTTAATCTTTCAGAAGCCGTGCCCGCGGTTATGTGGCAGATTGGAAATTTATAATATCCGGTTGTAGAGAACTTGACACTAGATCTGAAATAAAATACACCAACCGTGTGCGTAACCGTGACCATCTTTTTTCAAGTGAGTTCAAAAAGAGAACACAATAGGGCTATGTTTGACTTGTAAGTAGTTCAAGATCACTTATTGATCATTACTAGTTTGAGACCGTATGTGTAGTTTCTCTTCTCAATCTTGTTCTCATAAGTTAGCCAACATATAAATGCTTAGTCGCTTGCTGCATCCTCACCACCTATCCTTTCCGTACCCTTTGAGCTTTGCTAGTCTTGATACCCAATGGGACTGTTGAGTCCTCGTGGTTCACATATTACTACAACAAAAGTTGTAGGTACAGGTAATGCGATGATTAGATGTGAGAGCGATGCATGTTTTGTTTGGAGTTATTCTTCTGCTTATTCTTTGATCAAGGGATAGGTTCCGTGCCGGGATCCTGGGATTTGTAGGGTGGATGTCGTTCTTCTTTTTTGTTTGAATTCATCCATAGTCGGATCCTGCTCTTCTATGTGATGATTGCTATGTACTGATGCAATGTTGTATTCGCGTTGAAAATTGTGGCGAGTGTAAGCCTTTATCTCATATTCTCATCTATTTGGTACATGGTATATTGTAATGATATCCACCTTGCTAAGTGCTCGATATGCAGTTGTGCCCCAATCATGAATTCATCACGTGATCAGGATAGAATCACATCTTGGGCGCTACAATAGGTCACTCGGATATTCTTCAATGATTGTCCATTCAACCAACATTAATCATATCATATTCAACAATTGTAAATAAAAGATATAATCAACAATAATGGAATATGCAAATGAACATCAATGACATATATCATATAACATCAATCTTGTTTTGTTTATGTAGCAACAATTACTTTAACCAAGTTTTTTATTTATAGCTACATTAGCTACAGCCCTAAACAAATTCGTTTATATGCTCCTTTTTTGCCTCTCCTCGCGATAACACATCTGGGATTGGTCGGGCCGGTTATGAAGAAGCATTTTGTCACGTGCTTAGCGTGTACCCATGGCTCAGTTTTGGCGACGACGTTAACGTTCACGGTAGCGCTCTTCGCGTTGGGTATAGACATGGTAGTGAAATGCTTGTTTTCTCTTACGACGTCCATAGACCATCTGACACGGAACATCGTCGCATCGTGCATTCGAGTGTAGTCAATATCCTGGATATCTTTGACCCTTCCGTAGAATCTTTCCGTTGTGCCGTTGGCATCAGTCACGCATTCAATCATCACCCATGAGTTCTGGTAATCACTGTCCATGTCTTTGGACTCCATGTAGAACGTCTACCCGCTGATATCATATGCCTGGTTGGTCGCCAGTTTTGATGCGTGGCCATGTGCTAAGGCGTGTATGAGCAATCCGTCCGAAATTGCTTCTTCCCAGGGATTGGCAAGAACTTGCTCTTTGAACCAACACAAGAAAGTAGCGTTGTGCTCTACAGTAAGTTCGTCGTCCATATTGCGCATCCCCTGATCATGGTACTTCTTTGCAATGGTTTCTTTGTGCAGTGTCACATAATCATCTACCACATTTAGGTGTTGTAGAACTTTTAAGTTAGCCATGTCATCGTCGTTCTGTCGATCCAAGTAGTCCATGTGCAATTCCCTCCGGCCATTGTTGTGACCTTACCCTCCGAGCCTCACATGGCGCTTCTTGACGAGAAAACCAACAATAGGGTCTCCGATGCCTATATAATTCTCGCAAAAGGAGATGCACTCTTGCGTCAGATACCCTTGGATGATGCTCCCATCAGGATGGGACATGTTACAAACGAATCCTTTGATGACCCCATTCATCCTCTCGAACTACATCATGATGTGAAGGAATGTCGGCCTAAGGTCGATGATGTCGTCCACAATGTGGACACACAGATGCACCATGTCGTCAAAGAACGCAGGCATGAAGTACATCTCAAGCTCACATATGACAACGATCTCTTCATGTAGCCTTCGTAGCTATTTCACGATGATGGACTTTCGAGAGATAACATCGAAGAAGTTGCAGAGGCCAGTAAGCATGTCACGAACGTGATTGTCCATTGTCCCTCTAATGGCAACCAGGAGTATCTGCGTCATCATCACGTGACAGTCATGAGACTTCATACCGTCGAACCTTTTCTTCTTGGTGTCTGTAAATCTGCTTATCTTCCCACAGTAACCGGAACTGACTTAGATTTCTCTAAGGCACATGATGAATTGATCGATCTCCTTCGCACTTAAGGTGAAGCAAGAAGGGGGCAATAATTCTCCTCCTTCTTGTTGACTTTTCTTCCCCTTTCCCCCTCCGTCTCCAGGTTCGTCTCCTTCGTCTACTTTTTACGGGGCGGCATGTGGAGATATCTCCTGATCTTCAAATCTCCCAAGTCATTCCTTGCCTTCGGCCCATCCTTTGTCTTCTTCGTCATGTTCATCAGTGTGCCAAGGAAGCTCTCGGGGACATTCTTCGTGATACGCATTTGATCAAATTAATGAGGTGTGTCGTGATTGGGCCAGTACTCCTAGTCCCAGAAAACAAACATCATTTTCCATACCTTCAGCAGCGGCTCCGGCACCTTTTTCATCTTTCCTGTCATGGGGCAATGTTCCTATTTTGCAACAGCGCATTGATTTCAGCGCCACTCCTCTTACGTGGAGGTCCTTGATGCTCAGCCAAACCATTGAATAGATCTCCACATTTTCTCCACGGGTCATCCTTCTCGAGCCATCTACGATTCCCCATGTTAACGATTTTCCTAGACCAACCATCTTTCATTAACGTAAGCTACTCAGATGTTGTATCATCGATGCACCTCGTGCATCTGCGGTATTCGTGGCACACCTGGCCTGAGGTGTACCAGTAACCGAGATAATCGTGCACAATCGCTATCAGTGCGGCCCTCATATAGAACTACTCTCCTTTGCTGGCATATCGTGTCCATGGCGGTGTTTTCCATTACATGTCTAGCTCCTCTTTCAGAAGCCCCATATACATGTTAATATTATTTCCTTGTTCTTTCAGCCCTTGAAACAGCATGCTCATGTGTATGTACTTTGTCTTCATGCACTTCCATGGGGGGAGGTTGTACATCCATACAAAGACTGGCCATGTGTTGTGGTTGGTGTTCTGGTTTCCAAACGGATTCATTCCATCGGTACTTGCACCAAGCACGATGTTCCTTGCATCTTCTGCATAAAATCCATATTTGGCGTTGAATGCTCTCCACTGGCTAGCATCTGCGAGGTGTCTCAGCTTCGGATCATCTCCATCATCTGGCTTCTTCCTCTCCGCCTGCTAGTGCATGAGCTTTGCTTCCTTAGGATCTACGAATTACCACTGCAGACGGGGAGTGATGGAAAGTACCATACAACTTTCTGAGGAGCTTTTATTGCCTTCTTGTATCGAGAAGCATTGCACACTGGACAACTGGTTTTTTCCACGTGCTCCCCCCGATAAATGATGCAATCATTGATGCATGCGTGGTATGTAGTGTGCGACAGATCAAGAGGGCAAACGAGTTTCTTGTCCTCCACGACACTATTAGGACACAGGTTCCCCGCAGGAAAAACTTTATCGCGTAGATACTTCAAATGCTCATAGAGGCTTTTGTCTGTCCATTTGCTTTTGTTCTTCATCTTTAGAAGTTCGAGCGTGAAACTCAAGCGGGTCACCTCGGGATCGCAACTGTCATACAATGGAGTCTACGAGTCTACTTCAAGTTGTGCCAGCTTGGCCTCCTCTCTAGAAACAACTCCCTCACTAGTCGTACTCTTGCGAATGAGGTCTCGAACATGAGGGTCCTGCACGACTAAACATAGTAGTGAAACTGCGGCGTGACCATGACTTCTTCTCCGCCATATACGGCCTCTTCTTAGCCATGTCCGGAATCTTCTCCACCACCGCCATGTCCGAACTCTTCCCCGCCGCCATGTCACGAGCCATCTTCTTCGTGTCGATCGGTCATCTCTTTGTCTAGCCCCACCATGTCGTTATTCCCTGCCATGTGGACATCCTCATCATCATCTTCACTTATCCACTGAGTATAGTCATCCATGAAACCATTCATCAGCAGGTGCACCTTCAAACTCCCACGATCAAAAGGTTCCAAAAGGACTCCTTCTTTGCATATTGTACACGCACATCTAATCCTAGTCCGATTATTTGCATACATGTCCATCAGTGATGACTGCAAGTATTGCTCCACCTTCCACCCACTCACCTTCATGACCGACTGCACAGTATAACAAGCAAAAGGGTTATACAAAAATGCATGCATGCATCAAAGTCATATAAAAAATTGGCATGACCATGCCTAAAAATAGGACATATCGAGTTTGCTCGAAATTCGCTGAACCGGAAATAAATCGATATTTTGGCAAAACATAAGCAACTCGGGGGTCATGTCACACGCACAAATCCCTTAATATCGCAAACACACATATTACCAATATTTAAATGCACAACTTTTTACTCACCTATCTCCCGAGAGAGATCGAGCACGGTTAGATGTGAGCCTCGCTACCTATAGGGACGATCGAAAGTGTGGATAGCTAAATAGCTAGCTAGATCTAGTTGTTGGGAGGAGATATGACTCTAGCTAACTAATGGAGATGGAGAGGGATGATCTATCTAGATCTATATGTATGCAAGGAGGGAGAGCCAAATAAATGAGGAAGATAGAGAAGAGAGGCCATTTATGGAGGAGAACTACGGTGGAGGGGGCATTAATTGGGAGGGAAGAGAGGTAGAAGGAAGAGATAAGAAGGGAAATAATGGTGGAGAAGTAACTTAGAGAGGGGGTAGGGGAAAGGAGGGAAGAGGGCAAAGTGGGAGGAAGGGTGTCGGGGAAACTGATCCACGAACACCTATGGAACCGGCGGGCCAAGTCCCTTTCGGTTTGGCAGGGGCGGAGATCGCACGAAGAGCGGATCGAGGCGATGCACACGAGCAGTTTACCCAGGTTCGGGCCGCACGGATGCGTAAAACCCTACTCATGCTTTGTGATTTGTATTGAGTTCTTGCTCGGGAGCGCTGAGTGCTACAGTACACTTCAGCGGCTAACGAGACCGAGCGTGAGAGTTCTTATGCTTCGAACCCCTCTCTATGTTGCGCGTGGGCCTCCTTTTATATGCTCAAGGGGTCACCGACAGGTGGCAACGTAGGCAAGGGTAAAACTGGAAAGGTGTTGTAGTAGGTACAGCTACCTGTACAGTGTATCATACCTAACCCTGATGGCAGGGGACAAGGGCATTAAATGCCCGTCTGCGTCACCCAAACAATGCAAAAAGGGGCCATCAGGGAGGCCACCGTTCGCCACGGTGGCAAACTTGTCAGCGCCGCTTGCCACCGCTCACCGCTGGCTGCACAGCCTCCCGCCATGTACGCCTGGAAGGGTCCCATAGCGACACGTGGGTGGATGCGCTGGAGCACGGGTACAGAGTGGTAGCTTGCCGCGGCAAGCGCCTTGCCGCGGTCGTTCTCTTGTCGCGTCCGGGAGCTTGCCGCTCACCGGGTCTTGCCGGGACGCGTGGCGCGTCGCGGCAAGTTCCTTGAGATGCCTTGGTTGGCCTTCCCGGCAAGCTCCTCTCGCCGGGGTCTTGTGCCTCAAGTGGCCTTCCCGGCAAGCTCCTCTTGCCGGGGCCTTATCTCCTTGGCTTAAATACTTTGTTCTTGAACGGCTCCAAAGGAACCACAAAGGACCTTGACGGTCACCCGGCAAGCCTTGCCGTGGGGCGCTGCGACTGCCCGTGCACAAGTTCGGGATACTAGGGTACCCCTCCTCTAGTACACCGACAGGAGCCCCCGGGCCTGGGCCATACACGGTGCCGAGCGCTGTTGGGCCAGGCCCAAAACAGTGCACGGGCACGCGCGGCCTGGGTTACGCCGTATCTTTCTCCGTATCCACCGCGCCCTCCCCGAACGGCACGCGTTGATTGCGGCGTCATGGGAGAGATCTGTTGGGGAACGTAGCATAATTCAAAAAAATTCTACGTCTTCACCAAGATCCAACTATGGAGACATCTAGCAACGAGCAAGTAAGAGTGCATCTACATACCGTTATGTAGATCGCGTGCGGAAGCTTTCAACGAAGTGTGGATGAAGTAGTCGAACTCTTCACGTTCTTCGTCACCGATGATCTAGCGCCGAACGGACGGCACCTCCGCGTTCAACACACGTACGGTGCAGCAACGTCACCTCCTTATTGATCCAGCAAGGGGGGAGGAGAAGTCGTCAGAGATCCGGCAACACGACGGCGTGATGACGGATGCAGTGGAGATCGCAGCAGGGCTTCGTCGGGCGCCCTGCGTTGGGAGTATGGAGGTGTGACGGGAGGGGGAGAGGCGCCAGGGCTTGGGTGCGGCTGCCCTCTCCCTCCCCACATATATATATAGGGGCCAGGGGGTGCGCCTAGACCCCCTGCAGATCCAATCTGCAAGGGGGCGGCGGCCATGGGGGTTCCTTGCCCCCCAAGGCAAGTGGAGCCCCCCTCCCCCTTAGGGTTTTAACCCTAGGCGCATGGGGAGGTGGGCCCCCTTGTGGTGCGCCAGCCCTGAGGGCTGGACACTTCCCCTTGCGGCCTAGGGGCCCCACCGGGATGGGTGGTCCCACCCGGTGGACCCCCGGGGCCCCTCCGGTGGTCCCGGGACGCTCCCGGTGACCCCCGGAGATCACCTGTTGGCCGAAACTGGACTTCCTATATATCAATCTTTACCTCCGGACCATTCCGGAACTCCTCGTGACGTCCGGGATCTCATCCGGGACTCCGAACAACTTTCGGGTTTCCACGTGCATTTATCTCTACGACCCTAGCGTTACCGAACCTTAAGTGTGTAGACCCTACGGGTTCAGGAGACACGTAGACATGACCGAGACCACTCTTCGGTCAATAACCAACAGCGGGATCTGGATACCCATGTTGGTTCCCACGTGTTCCTCGATGATCTTCATCGGATGAACCACCGTGTCAAGGATTCACTCAATCCCGTATGTTATTCCCTTTGTCCATCGGTACGGTACTTGCCCGAGATTCGATCATCGGTATTCCCGATACCTTGTTCAATCTCGTTATGGCAAGTCTCTTTACTCGATCCGTAATCCATCATCCTGTGACTAACTACTTAGTCACGTTGAGCTCATTATGATGATGTCTTACCAAGTGGGCCCAGAGGTACCTCTCCGTTATACAGAGTGACAACATCCCAGTCTCGGTTCGTACCAACTCAACAGACACTTTCGGAAATACCCGATGCGTACCTTTATAGCCACCCAGTTACGTTGTGACGGTTGGCACACCCAAAGTACTCCTATGGTATCCGGGAGTTGTACAACCTCATGGTCTAAGGAATAAATACTTGACACCGAAAAGCTTATGCATTACGAACTATACGATCTCGTGTTATGCTCAAGTTTGGGTCTTGTCCATCACGTCATTCTCCTAATGATGTGATCCCGTTATCACTGACATCTCATGTCCATGGTCAGGAAACTGTGACCATCTGTTGATCAACGAGCTGGTAACTAGAGGCCTACCAGGGACTCATTGTGGTCTATGTATTCACACATGTATCGCTGTTTCCGTACAATACAATTCAAGCATGAATAACAGACAATTATCATGAACAAGGAGATATAATAATAATGCTTTTATTATTGCCTCTAGGGCATATCTCCAACAGTGTCCCACTTCCACTAGAGTCAATAATCTAGTTACATTGTGATGAATCGAACACCCATAGAGTTCTGGTGTTGATCATGTTTTGCTCGTGAAAGAGGTTTAGTCAACGGGTCTGCTACATTCAGATCCGTATGCACTTTACAAATATCTATGTCTCCATCCTGAACATAATTCCGGATGGAGTTGAAACGGCGCTTGATGTGCTTGGTCTTCTTGTGAAACCTGGGCTCCTTGGTAATAGCAATAGCACCAGTGTTGTCACAGAAGAGAGTCATCGGGCTTGACGCGCTTGGAATGACTCCTAGGGCGGTGATGAACTCCTTCATCCGGACTCCTTCCTGTGCTGCTTCAGAAGCAGCGATGTATTCCGCTTCACATATAGATGCTTCCACCATGCTTTGCTTGCAACTGCACCAGCTGACTGCCCCTCCATTCAAAATATATACGTATCCGGTTTGTGACTTAGAGTCATCCAGATCTGTGTCGAAGCTAGCATCGACGTAACCCTTTACGACGAGCTCTTCGTCACCTCCATAAACGAGAAACATATCCTTAGTCCTTTTCAGGTACTTCAGGATGTTCTTGACCGCTGTCCAGTGTTCCGTACCGGGATCACTTTGGTACCTCCCTACCAAACTTATGGCAAGGTTCACATCAGGTCTGGTACACAGCATGGCATACATGATAGAACCTATGGCCGAGGCATAGGGAATGACACTCATCTTTTCTCTATCTTCTGCCGTGGTCGGCGACTGAGCTTTGCTCAATCTCATACCTTGCAAAACAGGCAAAAATCCTTTCTTTGACTGATCCATATTGAACTTCTTCAATATTTTGTCAAGGTAAGTACTTTGTGAAAGACCAATGAGGCGTCTCGATCTATCTCTATAGATTTTGATGCCTAATATGTAAGCAGCTTCTCCAAGGTCCTTCATTGAAAAACTTTTATTCAAGTAGGCCTTTACATTTTCCAAGAATTCTATATCATTTCCCATCGGCAATATGTCATCCACATATAATATGAGAAATGCTACAGAGCTCCCACTCACTTTCTTGTAAATACAAGCTTCTCCATAAGTCTGTATAAATCCAAACGCTTTGATCACTTCATCAAAGCGAATATTCCAACTCCGAGATGCTTGCACCAGCCCGTAAATCGAGCGCTGGAGCTTGCATACCTTGTTAGCGTTCTCTGGATCGACAAAACCTTCCGGTTGCATCATATACAACTCTTCCTTGAGGAAGCCGTTAAGGAATGCTGTTTTGACGTCCATTTGCCATATCTCATAATCATAGAATGCGGTAATAGCTAACATGATTCTGACTGACTTTAGCATCGCTACGGGAGAGAAAGTCTCGTCGTAGTCAATCCCTTGAACTTGTCGATAACCCTTAGCGACAAGCCGAGCCTTATAGATGGTCACATTACCATCCGCGTCTGTCTTCTTCTTAAATATCCATTTGTTTTCTATGGCGTGCCTATCATCAGGCAAGTCCACCAAAGTCCATACTTTGTTTTCATACATGGATTCCATCTCGGATTTCATGGCTCCAAGCCATTTATTGGAATCTGGGCCCGCCATCGCTTCTTCATAGTTCGAAGGTTCACCGTTGTCTAACAACATGATTTCCAGTACAGGGTTACCGTACCACTCTGGTGCGGAACGTGCCCTTGTGGACCTTCGAAGTTCAGTAGTAACTTGATCTGTTTCTTCATGATCATTATCATCAACTTCCTCCCTTGTCGGTGCAGGCACCTCAGGAACAGTTTCCTGCGCTGCGCTACTTTCCGGTGCAGGAGGGGTGACTGTCACCTCATCAAGTTCTACTTTCCTCCCACTCACTTCTTTCAAGAGAAACTCTTTCTCCAGAAAGCATCCATTCTTGGCAACAAAGACTTTGCCTTCGGATCTGTGGTAGAAGGTGTACCCAATTGTTTCCTTTGGGTATCCTATGAAGACGCATTTTTCCGATTTGGGTTTGAGCTTTTCAGGTTGAAGTTTCTTGACATAAGCATCGCAACCCCAAACTTTCAGAAACGACAGCTTCGGTTTCTTGCCAAACCAAAGTTCATGCGGAGTCGTCTCAACGGATTTCGACGGAGCCCTATTTAAAGTGAATGCGGCAGTCTCTAAAGCATAACCCCAAAAAGATAGTGGTAAATCGGTGAGGGACATCATAGATCGCACCATGTCCAACAGAGTACGATTTCGACGTTCGGACACACCGTTACGTTGAGGTGTTCCGGGCGGTGTCAGTTGTGAAACAATTCCACAGCTCCTAAGGTGTGTGCCAAATTCATGACTTAAATATTCACCCCCACGATCCGTAATAGGTAAAGAAGCAAGGGATGGGTTTGTTTGCAAGTATAGGTATAAGCCACCGGTGTCTTAGGTTTCAAAAGAAAGGCAATCCGATCGCAAGAACTTTATTTTTCTGTCACGTTGATTTTCAACCTCATTCTGAAATTCCTTGAACTTTTCAAAGGTCTCAGACTTGTGTTTCATCAAATAGATATACCCATATCTACTCAAGTCATCTGTGAGGGTGAGAACATAACGGTAGCCTCCGCGAGCCTCAACACTCATTGGACCGCACACATCGGTATGTATGATTTCCAACAAGTTGGTTGCTCGCTCCATTGTTCCGGAGAACGGAGTCTTGGTCATCTTGCCCAAGAGGCATGGTTCGCACGTGTCAAATGATTCATAATCAAGAGACTCTAGAAGTCCATCTGAATGGAGCTTCTTCATACGTTTGACACCAATATGACCAAGTCGGCAATGCCACAAGTATGTGGGACTATCATTATCAATTTTACATCTTTTGGCATCTACACTATGAATATGTGTATCACTACGTTCGAGATTCATCAAAAATAAACCATTGACCAGCGGGGCATGACCATAAAACATATCTCTCAAATAAATAGAACAACCATTATTCTCTGATTTGAAAGAATATCCATCTCGTATAAGACGAGATCCAGAAACAATGTTCATGCTCAAAGCTGGTACTAAATAACAATTATTCAGGTTTAAAACTAATCCCGAGGGTAGATGTAGAGGTAGCGTGCCGACGGCGATCACATCGACCTTGGAACCATTCCCGACACGCATCGTCACCTCATCCTTCGCCAGTCTCCGTTTATTCCGCAGCTCCTGTTTTGAGTTACAAATGCGAGCCACTGCACCGGTATCGAATACCCAGGAGCTACTACGAGTGCTGGTAAGGTACACATCAATAACATGTATATCATATATACCTTTGACGTTGTCGGCCTTCTTGTCTGCTAAGTATTTGGGGCAGTTCCGCTTCCAGTGACCCGTTCCCTTGCAATAAAAGCACTCTGTTTCAGGCTTGGGTCCATACTTTGGCTTCTTCCCGGCAACAGGCTTGCCAGGCGCGGCAACTCCCTTGCCGTCCTTCTTGAAGTTCTTCTTACCCTTGCCTTTCTTGAACTTAGTGGTTTTATTGACCATCAACACTTTATGTTCTTTCTTGATGTCTACCTCCGCTGATTTCAGCATTGAATACACCTCGGGAATGGACTTCTCCATCCCCTGCATATTGAAGTTCAACACGAAGCTCTTGAAGCTTGGTGGGAGCGACTGGAGGATTCTGTCAACGACCGCTTCATTTGGGAGATTCATTCCCAGCTGAGACAAGCGGTTGTGCAATCCTGAAATCTTGAGGATGTGCTCACTGACAGAACTGTTCTCCTCCATCTTACAGCTGTAGAATGCGTCGGAGACATCATATCTCTCGACTCGGGCATGAGCTTGGAAAACCATTTTCAGCTCTTCGAACATCTCATATGCTCCGTGGTGCTCAAAACGTTTTTGGAGCCCCGATTCTAAACTGTAAAGCATGCCGCACTGAACTAGGGAGTAATCATCACTACGCGACTGCCAGACGTTCAAAACGTCTTGGGCCGCATCGGGAGCAGGTGCATCACCTAGCGGTGCTTCTAGGACATATGATCTCTTGGCAGCTATGAGGATAATCCTCAGGTTACGGACCCAATCCGTATAGTTGCTACCATCGTCTTTCAGCTTGGTTTTCTCTAGGAACGCGTTGAAATTGAGGGAAACTGGAGCGTGGGCCATTTGATCTACAAGAGATATTGTAAAGAATTTAGACTAAGTTCATGATAATTAAGTTCATCTTAATCAAATTTTAATGAACTCCCACTCAGAATGACATCTCTCTATTCATCTAAGTAATACATGATCCGAATCGAGTAGTCCGTGTCCGATCATCACGTGAGACGGACTAGTCATCAACGGTGAACATCTTCATGTTGATTGTATCTTCTATACGACTCGTGTTCGACCTTTCGGTCTTCCGTGTTCCGAGGCCATGTCTGTACATGCTAGGCTCGTCAAGTGAACCCTAAGTGTATCCTGTGTGTAAATCTGTCTTACACCCGTTGTATGCGAACGTTAGAACCTATCACACCCGATCATCACGTGGTGCTTCGGAGCAACGAGCTTTAGCAACGGTGCACAGTTAGGGGAAACACAATACTTGAAATTTTAGTGAGAGATCATCTTATTTACTACCGTCGTTCTAAGTAAACAAGATGCATAAACATGATAAACATCACATGCAATCAATTAAAGTGACATGATATGGCCAATATCATCTTGCTCCTTGGATCTCCATCTTCGGGGCACCATGATCATCTTTTCACCGGCTCGACACCATGATCTTCATCATCATGATCTCCATCATCGTGTCTTGAAGAAGTCGTCACGCCAACTATTACTTCTACTACTATAGCTAACGTTTAGCAATGAAGTAAAGTAATTACATGGCGTTATTCAGTGACACGCGGGTCATACAATAATTAAGACAACTCCTATGGCTCCTGCCGGTTGTCAAGTTCATCGACATGCAAGTCGTGATTCCCTATTACAAAAACATGATCAATCTCATACATCACATATATCATTCATCACATCTTCGTTCTTGGCCATACCACGTCACATAGCACATGCTGCAAAAACAAGTTAGACGTCATCTAAATGTTGTTGCAAGTTTTACGTGGCTTCTATAGGATTTCTAGCACGAACGTTTCTTACCTACGCCAAAACCACAACGTGATTTGTCAACTTCTATTTACCCTTCATAAGGACCCTTTTCATCGAATCCGATCCGACTAAAGTAGGAGAGACAGACACCCGCCAGCCACCTTATGCATCTAGTGCATGTCTGTCGGTGGAACCAGTCTCACGTAAGCGTTTGTGTAAGGTCGGTCCGGGCCGCTTCATCCCACAATACCGCCGAATCAAGATTGACTAGTAACGGTAAGAAAGTTGAACAAGATCATACGCCCACAGCTGCTTTGTGTTCTACTCGTGCAAGATGCTACGCATAAAACCTAGGCTCAGATGCCACTGTTGGGGAACGTAGCATAATTCAAAAAACTTCTACGTCTTCACCAAGATCCAACTATGGAGACATCTAGCAACGAGCAAGTAAGAGTGCATCTACATACCGTTATGTAGATCGCGTGCGGAAGCTTTCAACGAAGTGTGGATGAAGTAGTCGAACTCTTCACGTTCTTCGTCACCGATGATCTAGCGCCGAACGAACGGCACCTCCACGTTCAACACACGTACGGTGCAGCAACATCACCTCCTTCTTGATCCAGCAAGGGGGGAGGAGAAGTCGTCAGAGATCCGGCAGCACGACGGCGTGATGACGGATGCAATGGAGATCGCAACAGGGCTTCGCCGGGCGCCCTGCGTTGGGAGTATGGAGGTGTGACGGGAGGGGGAGAGGCGCCAGGGCTTGGGTGCGGCTACCCTCTCCCTCCCCACATATATATAGGGGCCAGGGGGGTGCGCCTGGACCCCCTGCAGATCCAATCTGCAAGGGGGCGGCGGCCAGGGGGGGTTCCTTGCCCCCCAAGGCAAGTGAAGCCCCCCTCCCCCTTAGGGTTTTAACCCTAGGCACATGGGGAGGTGAGCCCCCTTGTGGTGCGCCAGCCCTGAGGGCTGGACACTTCCCTTTGCGGCCTAGGGGCCCCACCGGGATGGGTGGTCCCACCCGGTGGACCCCCGGGGCCCCTCCGGTGGTCCCGGTGACCCCCGGAGATCACCCGTTGGCCGAAACTGGACTTCCTATATATCAATCTTTACCTCCGGACCATTCCGGAACTCCTCGTGACGTCCGGGATCTCATCCGGGACTCCGAACAACTTTCGGGTTTCCACGTGCATTTATCTCTACGACCCTAACGTTACCGAACCTTAAGTGTGTAGACCCTACGGGTTCGGGAGACACGTAGACATGACCGAGACCACTCTCCGGTCAATAACCAACAGCGGGATCTGGATACCCATGTTGGTTCCCACGTGTTCCTCGATGATCTTCATCGGATGAACCACCGTGTCAAGGATTCACTCAATCCCGTATGTTATTCCCTTTGTCCATCGGTACGGTACTTGCCCGAGATTCGATCGTCGGTATTCCCGATACCTTGTTCAATCTCGTTATGGCAAGTCTCTTTACTCGATCCGTAATCCATCATCCCGTGACTAAATACTTAGTCACATTGAGCTCATTATGATGATGTCTTACCGAGTGGGCCCAGAGGTACCTCTCCGTTATACGGAGTGACAACATCCCAGTCTTAGTTCGTACCAACTCAACAGACACTTTCGGAGATACCCGATGCGTACCTTTATAGCCACCCAGTTACGTTGTGACGGTTGGCACACCCAAAGTAATCCTACGGTATCCGGGAGTTGTACAACCTCATGGTCTAAGGAATAAATACTTGACACCGAAAAGCTTATGCATTACGAACTATACGATCTCGTGTTATGCTCAAGTTTGGGTCTTGTCCATCACATCATTCTCCTAATGATGTGATCCCGTTATCACTGACATCTCATGTCCATGGTCAGGAAACCGTGACCATCTGTTGATCAACGAGCTGGTAACTAGAGGCATACCAGGGACTCATTGTGGTCTATGTATTCACACATGTATCGTTGTTTCCGTACAATACAATTCAAGCATGAATAACACACAATTATCATGAACAAGGAGATATAATAATAATGCTTTTATTATTGCCTCTAGGGCATATCTCCAACAAGATCGTGGGTGGTTTCTTTATTCAGAAAGGCGGAACGTCCGCCCCCTCCCCCCTTATAAGCAGGGGAAACAGGGGCAGTTCGCCCATCCGCCCGTTGCTACTCCAACCTCGAAAACCTCCGCCGCTCCCCTTCTTCCCAAAGCTGAAAGAGAGCAGCGCTCCGCCCCCCATCGCCACCGGCACCAACTACGCCGTCGACCTCCCTCACCACTTCCGCCATGGCTCCGAAGACCGACAACGGGAAGGGCGCGTAGTCGGCCGAGGCGCAGCGGCTCGCGGCGCTGCGAAAGGAGCGGGTTGTCTCCCCCCCCCCCCCAAGCTTGCCGCGAGGGAGCTGAGGGAGAACTACTACCTCTTCTGGTCGGGGGAGACGCGGGCGCACCCGCGCACGAAGGTACTTCCAGCCGTCGCCTGGAAAATGGCTCCAACTGGATACCCTTTCTTCGCCTTGTTCTTCTACTGCGGGCTCTGCCCGCCTTTCTCTGAATTTTTCTGCGACATCATGAACACCTACGGGTTCCGCCTCCTTGACTTCACCCCCAATGCCGTTCTGACCATGGCAGTTTTCGCACACCTCTGCAAAAACTTTGTCGGAGTCTATCCCAATGTAGCCCTTTTCCGCCACTTCTTTATACCTCGTGTTGAGAGAGGAGAGCCCTTATCCGGCGGGATCGCCTGGATCTCGAGGGCCGGCAAGAAGGACACTTATCTGGAGGGAGAGCTCCGCAGCAAGTGGGAGGAGTGGAGAGCAAACTGGTGCTGGATTGTCGAGGAGAACCCGCAGCCATTTACCGCCTGGCGCCAAACCCCAGTGGTGCGCGGCAACGATGGGAGCAACGTGGCCCCGGAAGATGACAGGCTGAAGATTGCCGTCACCCGGATCCAACGCCTCAGGCTTGCCGGGCTCACTGTAGGCGCAGTTGACGCAGACTTCCTTCGCCGCCGCATCGCCCCCCTACAGGAGAGGAAGAGACCCGCCTGGGAGTTCGAGAATGCGGCGGACATCATGAGGCTGCGCCCGGGCCTCAACTTCAACTTCACTGTCCTGGAGCTCAACGCGATGCTCCAGGATCTGTTCAAGTATGACCCTCAGCATCCCGAAGTGTTCAGGTTGCCGCAGGGTGTCGTTCCGCTGTGCAACAACTCCGCGCTCAGCCGCATCCGCGCAATGATGCCGCTGTGCGACTCGCATGGGATCGACCCAACTTGGCAAGAGCATGCAGATGATGTCGTGCAGGCGTTCTTCGACAGCTTGGAAGAAGTGCCGATTCGCTCCGACGAGAAGAAAGGCCTCACCCGCGACACCACTGATACGGAGCTGGCGCGCATCGCCACTAGGCTGGAAGAGGCGGCGGCTGCCGCAGCCGCGGGCGAGTTCGGATTCACCGTGGAGGAGGCAGAGGCAGCAAAGGCGGCAAGCCTTGACGAGCGAGAGGAGTTTGCCGGCGAGGAGGAGCCTGCCGGGCAAGACGTCCAGTCGAGCGACCCCGTCGAGGATACGAGCGGCTCGTTGGAGATCGACTCCTCTTCCTCCTCATCTTCGGACAGCTCGCCGCAAGCAGAGCCTCCAGCTCCACCAAGAAGGCATCTCCGCAATGCCGGGGACGTAACGGAGCGGCAGACGGGTCAACAGCCGCCGCGCCGCGCGACACGCTCCACCGCCGCAAGCAAGGTTGCCGCGGGAGCACCTCGCGCTTCTGCGGCAACTGGAGCGGGGTCTTCCCGGACCGCCGCTTCTGCTCCTGCCGCTCCTCACGCCACGGCGGCAGCCGGAGCGGGGTCGTCTCAGACCACCGCCACTGCTCCCGCCAAGCGGCCAAGGGAGCCTACTCCTCCGCCTCCTCGCGCCGGACGTGAGCCGGACTTTGACATCTCCGCGCTTAGCTCCGACGATGAAGAAGAAGAGTATGATTCTTGTTGTTCTTGTATTCCTTTAATTTTTTGCTGTTTTTGTCTTGCATCTCATTTGCTTTACTCTGAACTTATTCCTTTTCAGGACTCTGGCCCAGAGAGCGGCAAAGAGAGCCAAGGTCCCGGCGAGGAGAGAGGAGGTGATCATCGTCGAGGACGAACCCACCGAGACCACCTTGCCGGACCCGGCAACTAATCTTTAGAGCAGCCCCCAGTGCAGCCCCCAGCGTAAGTATATGGTTCACTTTCCGTTGTGAGGCGCGCGTGGGTGCTCTATCTTTGCTGATATCTTGATTGTTGATTCGTGTAGGAGCAGAGCAGCCACACCAGGAGCGCCCTGAGACCGCCCCCGACGTGCCATCTGCTTCAACTACGCCGCCAAGGGAGAGTTCTCCGGCGAGGGAGAGTTCTCTGGCAAGGGGGAGCTCTCCGGCGAGGGATAGCTCTCCGGTGAAGGACAGCACCAGCGGCCCTCCGCCGGCGGAGACCACGACCGCGCCGCCAAGGGAGAGCTCTCCGGCAAGGGAGCCCACCGAGGAGCCGGCTCTCGCAGGTAATCCTCTTGCTTTGAAACTTCCCTTGTGTTCTTCTTATTTTTGGATATTTGCTTGACTTATTTTCCTTTTTCGGAAGTCAGGTCCATCTGCTGCTGAGCCGATGGAGACTGAGGTTGTTGCTGACGACGCCGTTGCCACCGAAGAAGCAGCCGGCGCTGACGATCCCGCCGGCGCATAGGCCGCCAAGGCTGTCGGTGCAGCAACTGGCGAGGGGTCTGGCGATCGCACTGACGGCCCTGAGGCCGCAGGAGCGCCAGGCGCTACACCGACAGCCGAGCCCTCCGCCGCTGCCGCAGCCCCAGGCTCCGAAGAGCCCGAGCCAGGCGCCTACTTGAAGGCCGGCGACGGCGTCTTCATCAAACTCCCCTGGGCCTCAAGCTCCAGGGCGCCGGTCGAGGGAGAAATCTTCGACGGAGAGGTGCTCGCCTCCGCTGGGCTGACGCTGGTCGACGCGCCGAGCAGCAGCAGCGGCGAGCCTGAGGAGGAGCGGCTGCTGCGGAAGCTGTTGTTGCTCTACCGCGCTCGGCAAGCCATGCTGGAGTCCCGCGAGGCGCTTGCCGCAAACGCCGGAGCCAATATCGAGAAGCGCGCGGAGGAGCTCTGGGCCCTCAACCAGGCAGCTCTCCGGTCCCTGGCAGAGGAGCGGGAGCAACTTGCCGAGGAGTAGCAGGCCTTCTTCCTCGAGAAGGCTGAAGTGGAAGAACAGCAGCGGCTTGTCGCTGAGAAGCTGTCCACGCGGGAGGGTGAGCTGGCGCAGCGGAAGGTCAACCTCGACAGCCATGAGGAGGAGCTTGCCGCGCGCGAGCGATCACTTGGCGGAGCCCTCAAGCAAGCAGAGGACGCTGCCGCAGCTGCCGAGGTCGCCAAGAAGGAGTTGGAGACGAAAGTGGCGCAGCTGGAGGCCGATCTCAGGGCGAGAGGTGAAGAGATTGCCGCGCTCAAGCATGAGCGGGAGAAGGACGCCCACAACAACTCGGAGCTGCAGGTTTGCCTTGCCGAGAAGCGCAAGGAGCTCAGCGCCGCCAAGGACTCCAACGCGGACCTTGAGTTGAAGCTGACCACTTTGACCAAGACACTGGACGGCGCCAGGGAGCGGGAGGCGGCCTTGAAGGAGGAGATCAAGGCCGAGAAGGCGCTGCTGGCGAGTGCTGCTGCCGTCCAGAACACTTTCCGGGAGACCGTCGAGCACTGGACAGAGGGTCTCGTGAATGTTGCTGCAGATATCGACAGGGAGCTGGCGCAGCTGGGGATGGAGGATCTCGGGTTTCCCTCTGATGAGAACCTCTAGCCTAACGCCAAGCTCACCTTGTTCTTCAAAGGCGTGGCGACGGCCCTCCAACGACTCCGGGAGACGACCCCGAAGTGGCTGGCCGACGAGTCGCGCAAGCTCTGCGCGGGAGCTCTCCAAAAGGTGTTGGTGAACGTGGCCTTCCGCAACCCGGGCCTCAACCTCACCAACGTCCTCAAGACCTTGCCGCTGGATGCTGATTTGGAGGCACTCAAGGCCCTTGTCGCACCCATTGTGGACAAGGTGAGTGGGATCAAAAGGGTGGAGGGCGATCGTGTAGACTAGGCCGCCCGTTTTCTTCTTCTTTTCTTGTCGCTGCTGATCATGTTATGAGAACAATCAGTTAGAGCTACGACAAGCTATCTTGTAATATAACTCTATATTGGGTAGTGATTGCAACGTTATTTCCTTTACTTGACTCCTTCCTTTGTATGTTTTTGCCCTACGCTTTTAGGGAACTTGCCGGCGTAGGCACCTTAGCCGCGAGCGCTGAGTGCGGGACGTCAGCAGCCTACTGGCGGTGCCCTTACCGACAAGAAACCTTGTCGCAACTAGTCGTAGCTCACTTAAGTTGTTGAGCAAACTCAAAACAAAGTTGTTGAGCGGACTCGAAACAAAGTTGTTGAGCTGGCTCGAAACAAAGTTAAGGGCGCAACTGGCTACGAGTTGGTTCCTCCGCGCACAGGTTTTCCATACAAAGTGCGGTTGTTCAAGGAAGATAACTTAAAAATTTAAAAATATGATTGCTCAAACTTTGGCAACTTAGCTTTTCTGTTGTTTGCTTCCCGGCAAGGCAAAACTTTCTTGAACGACGCCTGGTCCATACCACTATCTTCTCCTTCCCCCCCCCCTCCCCCGGTAAACTTGTGGGCGAGGGAACCTTCCTTTCCTTGAGAAAAAGAAAGAAGGGAAAACAAAGATACGGAGCCTTAAGGCTCGTTATTGCTTACCGGGGGTAGGTGCTGCACAAAGTGTCAGATAACACATGCAAAATATAGAAAGCATGAAATTGACAAGATGTGCGGAGCACATGAGCTTTACTTATGCACGGGGTCTGCGCCCGGCTTTGTACAAAGGATTACATGCAACAGCGGCAAGACTTGTACAAAAGGTGGTTGCCGGAACGGGTTCCGGCAACCGCGCCTTACGGGTAAAACTTACGAAGATGCTCAATGTTCCAGGAGTTGCTCACCGGAAATCCATCTTCGGTCTCAAGGCGGACAGCGCCAGGCCTAGTGACTCGTTTCACCCGGTAAGGGCCTTCCCACTTCGGCATCAACTTGTTGGAATTCTTGGCGGACTGAACGCGCCGAAGAACAAGGTCGCCTTCCTCGAGACTTCTGGCGTTAACTTTGCGGCTATGATAGCGGCGCAAAGCTTGCTGGTAGCGAGCAGCTCGTACAGCAGCCTGAAGACGGTCTTCCTCAAGGAGCAGCGCGTCATCTTGTCGCAGCTGCTCTTGCTCAAGCTCATCATAAGCGAGCACTCGAGGCGACCTGTATACGAGTTCCGTGGGGAGAACTGCCTCTGCTCCATAGACTAGAGCGAAAGGTGTCTGTCCAGTGGCTCGATTAGGCATCGTCCTGATCGACCAAAGAACCACCGGCAGCTCCTCAATCCAGTTTCTTTCGCACTTGTGCAGCCTGTCGAAAGTCCTGGTCTTGAGTCCTCGCAGCACTTCAGCATTTGCCCTCTCCGCTTGACCGTTGCTTCTCGGGTGAGCAGCAGAAGCGAAGCAGACCTTGGTGCCAAGATCTTGGACGTACTGCATGAAGGTGCGGCTCGTGAATTGTGTACCGTTGTCGGTGATGATCCTGTTAGGGATCCTGAAGCGGCAAACAATCGACCTGAAGAACTTGACTGCTGAATGTGCTGTCACCTTCCTCACTGGTTCCACTTCCGGCCACTTTGTGAACTTGTCGATTGCAACGTACAAGTACTCAAAGCCCCCGGCCGCGCGGGGAAAGGGGCCGAGGATGTCGAGCCCCCAGACCGAAAATGGCCAGGATAAAGGGATCGTCTGGAGAGCTTGAGCTGGCTGGTGTATCTGCTTGGAATGGAACTGGCACGCTTCACACTTGGTTACTTGTGCAGTTGCATCCTGGAGGGCTGTCGGCCAAAATAAACCTTGCCGGAATACTTTGCCGGCAAGTGCTCTTGCGCCAATGCGGTGACCACATATGCCTCCATGTATCTCTGCCAACAGCTTTTGTCCGTCTTCCCGGCGAATACACTTCAATTTCACACCGTTGAGTCTTCTTCTGTACAGTGTGTTGTCAACAAACTGGTACATACTTGACTGCCGGGCTACTCTTTCCGCTTCTTCTTGCTCTTCGGGAAGTTCTCCTGTCTGAAAGAAACGGACAATCTGTTGTGCCCATGCTGGAGCTTGTGGCTCGACAACAAGGACTAAAGGCACATCTGCTGCTGCGGGAACATCCGCTTCTACAGCGAGAACCTGCTGCTCAGCCGGAGCTTGACATTCCCCGGCAAGCTCGCCGGAGCAAAACTTGTCGGGAGTGTTTGCTTCAATGGAACAAACCCTGGGGCTTGCCGGAGCAGACTGCTCCTCAGCACTCTTGGTGTTGATCTTGGGGACCTTCTTGGCGGCGGCTTCGGGAAGCTCTGCTAGAAAGTAGTCACCAGAAATCAACTTCCTCTTCTTGCTCTGTCCAGTTGATGGTGTTACAGCTGGTTGAGTCAGCTTGAGCACAAAGATCCCTGGTTCCATAGGTAACTTAAGTGCGGCGCACTTTGACAGGCCATCAGCAATGTCATTCTGAGCTCTTGGAACATGCTCCATTTGTAGGCCGTCAAAGTGCTCTTCTAGCTTTCTCGCTTCATCAATGTAGGCTTCCATCAACGGACTCTGATAATTCTTGTTCACTTGGCGGACGACAAGCTGCGAGTCACCCCTGACAATGAGCTTCATGATCCCAAGGTCTGCCGCGATCCTGAGACCGGCAAGCAAACCTTCATACTCTGCAGTATTGTTTGTTGCTTGTTCCTTGGGCAAGTGCATCTGGACTACGTACTTGAGGTGCTCTCCGGTGGGTGCGACAAGCAGCACACCAGCACTGGCGCCTTGCAGCGAGAAGGCACCATCAAAGTACATCAGCCACTCTTCGCTTGCTTCCTTGACGGGGATGCTCGTTTCTGGAATTTCTTCATCTGGCGTTGGCGTCCACTCTGCTATGAATTCTGCCAATGCTCTGCTTTGGATAGTTGAAGTGCTCTCAAACTTGAGGCCAAAGCTTGACAGTTCCAGTGCCCACTCAACAATCCTGCCTGTTGCTTCTGGATTCTGCAGTATCCTCTTCAGCGGAAAGCGAGTGACAACTGTGATCTCATGTGCTTGGAAGTAATGGCGTAGCTTTCTCGAGGCCATGAGAAGGCCTAAAAGCAATTTCTGCATGCCAGAGTACCTTGACCTAGCCCCCTCCAGAAGGGAACTGACAAAGTAAACTGGGCACTACACCATTCTCCTCTGTATCTCCTCGCATGCCTGCGCAGATCCATCTTTGTCAGGACCAGAGCTTGTCGGGGACCCCGGCTTGTCGCTGGATGTGCCTGCCGTGGTTGCTGGCTCATCATCTGCCTCCCTCTCCGCTACTAACGCAGCACTAACCACTTGATTGGTTGCCGCTATATACAGCAGCAACTTCTCTTGTGGCTTAGGTGCGACAAGTATTGGAGTGGAGGACAGGTATCTCTTCAAGTCTTGCAGCGCAACCTCCGCTCCGGGAGTCCATTTCATTGGACCTGCCTTTTTCAATATTTTGAAAAATGGCAGGGCGCGCTCAGCAGACTTAGAGATAAACCTGCTGAGAGCAGCCACGCAACCGGCAAGTCTTCGCACATCCTTGACGCGCTTTGGTGCTTCAATCTGCTCAATGGCCTTGATCTTGTTGGGATTGGCTTCAATTCCCCTCTGAGACACGAAGAACCCGAGAAGCTTGCCGGAAGGGACTCCAAACACACACTTCTCGGGGTTGAGCTTGAGGCTGATCTTGCGCAGATTTGCAAAGGTCTCGTCTAAATCTTGAATCAGAGTTGCCCTGTCCTTGCTCTTGACCACTATGTCATCCATGTATGCTTCTACATTTTTGTGTATTTGTGGCTCAAAAGTTGTATGGACTACCCTTGCGAATGTTGAACCAGCATTCTTCAAACCGAAAGGCATCCGTATGAAACAGTACGTGCCACATGGAGTGATGAATGCGGTCTTCTCCTCATCCTCTTCTGCCATGAAGATCTGATGGTATCCTGAGTATGCGTCAAGAAATGAAAGCAAGTCACATCCGGCCGTGGAGTCGACAATCTGGTCAATGCGCGGCCAAGTTTCTTAAAAGGAGGCCCATGCGCAACGTAGAGAGGGGTTCGAAGCATAAAAACTCTCACGCTCGGTCTCGTTAGCCGCTGAAGTGTACTGTAGCACTCAGCGCTCCCGAGCAAGAACTCAATACAAATCACAAAGCAGGAGTAGGGTTTTACGCATCTGTGCGGCCCGAACCTGGGTAAACTACTCGTGTGCATCGCCTCGATCCGCAACCCGGGCCTGGCCCATACACGGTGCAGAGCGCTGTTGGGCCAGGCCCAAAACAGTGCACGGGCACGCGCGCCCTGGGTTACGCCGTATCTTTCTCCGTATCCACCGCGCCCTCCCCGAACGGCACGCGTTGATTGCGGCGTCATGGGAGAGATCGTGGGTGGTTTCTTTATTCAGAAAGGCGGAACGTCCGCCCCCTCCCCCCTTATAAGCAGGGGAAACAGGGGCAGTTCGCCTATCCGCCCATTGCTACTCCAACCTCGAAAACCTCCGCCGCTCCCCTTCTTCCCAAAGCTGAAAGAGAGCAGCGCTCTGCCCCCCATCGCCACCGGCACCAACTACGCCGTCGACCTCCCTCACCACTTCCGCCATGGCTCTGAAGACCGACAAGGGGAAGGGCGCGAAGTCAGCCGAGGCGCAGCGGCTCGTGGCGCTGCGAAAGGAGCGGGCTGTCTTCCCCCCCAAGCTTGCCGCGAGGGAGCTGAGGGAGAACTACTACCTCTTCTGGTCGGGGAGACGCGGGCGCACCCGCGCACGAAGGTACTTCCAGCCGTCGCCTGGAAAATGGCTCCAACTGGATACCCATTCTTCGCCTTGTTCTTCTACTGCGGGCTCTGCCCGACTTTCTCTGAATTTTTCTGCGACATCATGAACACCTACGGGTTCCGCCTCCTTGACTTCACCCCCAATGCCGTTCTGACCATGGCAGTTTTCGCACACCTCTGCGAAAACTTTGTCGGAGTCTATCCCAATGTAGCCCTTTTCTGCAAATTCTTTATACCTCGTGTTGAGAGAGGAGAGCCCTTATCCGGCGGGATCGCCTGGATCTCGAGGGCCGGCAAGAAGGACACTTATCTGGAGGGAGAGCTCCGCAGCAAGTGGGAGGAGTGGAGAGCAAACTGGTGCTGGATTGTCGAGGAGAACCCGCAGCCATTTACCGCCTGGCGCCAAACCCCAGTGGTGCGCGGCAACGATTGGAGCAACGTGGCCTCGGAAGATGACAGGCTGAAGATTGCCGTCACCCAGATCCAACGCCTCAGGCTTGTCGGGCTCACTGTAGGCGCAGTTGGCGCAGACTTCCTTCGCCGCCGCATCGCCCCCCTGCAGGAGAGGAAGAGACCCGCCTGGGAGTTCGAGAATGCGGCGGACATCATGAGGCTGCGCCCAGGCCTTAACTTCAACTTCACTGTCCTGGAGCTCAATGCGATGCTCCAGGAGCTGTTCAAGTATGACCCTCAGCATCCCAAAGTGTTCAGGTTGCCGCAGGGTGTCGTTCCGCTGTGCAACAACTCCGCGCTCAGCCGCATCCGCGCAATGATGCCGCTGTGTGACTCGCATGGGATCGACCCAACTTGGCAAGAGCTTGCAGATGATGCCGTGCAGGCATTCTTCGACAGTTTGGAAGAAGTGTCGATACGCTCCGACGAGAAGAAAGGCCTCACCCGCGACACCACTGATACGGAGCTAGCGCGCATCGCCACTAGGCTGGAAGAGGCGGCGGCAGCCGCAGCCGCGGGCGAGTTCGGATTCACCGTGGAGGAGGCAGAGGCAGCAAAGGCGGCAAGCCTTGACGGGCGAGAGGAGTTTGCCGGTGAGGAGGAGCCTGCCGGGCAAGACGTCCAGTCGAGCGAGCCCGTCGAGGATACGAGCGGCTCGTTGGAGATCGAATCCTCTTCCTCCTGATCTTCGGACAGCTCGCCGCAAGCAGAGCCTCCAGCTCCACCAAGAAGGCGTCTCCGCAAGGCTGGGGACGTAAAGTAGCGGCAGACAGCCCTCCAGGATGCAACTGCACAAGTAACCAAGTGTGAAGCGTGCCAGTTCCATTCCAAGCAGATACACCAGCCAGCTCAAGCTCTCCAGACGATCCCTTTATCCTGGCGCGCCAAAGATGTCGGGGAAACTGATCCACGAACACCTATGGGACCGGCGGGCCGAGTCCCTTTCGGTTTGGCGGGGGCGGAGATCGCACGAAAAGCGGATCGAGGCGATGCACACGAGCAGTTTACCCAAGTTCGGGCCGCACGGATGCGTAAAACCCTACTCCTGCTTTGTGATTTGTATTGAGTTCTTGCTCGGGAGCGCTGAGTGCTATAGTACACTTCAGCGGCTAACGAGACCGAGCGTGAGAGTTCTTATGCTTCGAACCCCTCTCTACGTTGCGCATGGGCCTCCTTTTATATGCTCAAGGGGTCACCGACAGGTGGCAACGTAGGCAAGGGTAAAACTGGAAAGGTGTTGTAGTATATACAGCTACCTGTACAGTGTATCATACCTAACCCTGACGGCAGGGGACAAGGGCATTAAATGCCCGTCTGCGTCGCCCAAACAGTGCAAAAAGGGGCCATCAGGGACGCCACCGTTCGCCACGGCGGCAAACTTGTCAACGCCGCTTGCCACCGCTCACCGCTGGCTGCACAGTCTCCCGCCACGTACGCCTGGAAGGGTCCCATAGCGACACGTGGGTGGATGCGCTGGAGCGCGGTTACAGAGTGGTAGCTTGCCGCGGCAAGCGCCTTGCCGCGGTCGTTGTCTTGTCGCGTCCGGGAGCTTGCGGCTCACCGGGTCTTGCCGGGACGCGTGGCGCGTCGCGGCAAGTTCCTTGAGATGCCTTGGTTGGCCTTCCCGGCAAGCTCCTCTCGCCGGGGTCTTGTGCCTCAAGTGGCCTTCCCGACAAGCTCCTCTTGCCGGGGCCTTGTCTCCTTGGCTTAAATACTTTGTTCTTGAACGGCTCTAAAGGAACCACAGAGGACCTTGACGGTCACCCGGCAAGCCTTGTCGCGGGGCGCTGCGACTGCCCGTGCACTAGTTCGGGATACTAGGGTACCCCTACTCTAGTACACCGACAAAGGGGGAGGGGGAGAGGGGTGGGTGAAAAGGTGGTAGCCACGCCTAGCAGTAGCGACGTATTCTTGACAGCGCTGCTGCTATTGTGCTTAGGAGGAGCGCTTGTCGTGAGCAGCGCTACTACTAATGGGGCCCAATAGTAGTAGGGGTGTTGCCTTAGCAAGCACTCCTGCTAAGAAGTAGCGCTGTATTTTGGGTCGCGCTGCTACTACAGCTAGTGTCGGTGGGCTCGTTGGATCCCAATTAGTAGTAGCGCTCTTTCCGATTCCAGGGCTACTACTAAGGCCTTACTTGTAGGGCTGCGCCGCCACAACGCTCCTGCTAACTAGCAGCAACGCTTGTTATTTTCCAGCGCTACTATATATGTCCTACCTATAAGCATTTCCCTAGTAGTGTGAACATGTCAAGGTTAAAACGCTAGCTTATGTCATGTGAGAGAAGGCCTACAGAAATCTAGGATAAACCATATGCTATCATGCCATCTTCATTGAAGCAAGACTTGGGCCTCGAAAGCTAGTTTTAACTGTCGAGCCTCGAAAGCTGACTTCACATTTATGTTTTTATGCCTATTAAATTTTTTGTTTTACATGACTATATTCTTTAAGCGTGATTGACATTGCCATGAGTCAACGGGTCATTAGTACATCGGCTTGTTTTTTACCAAAGGTTGATTACGACCATGAGCTGCCAGGTCATTAATACACTGGTTTATTTTTTATCAAAGATTGATATCGACCATGAGTCGTCGAAACAGTACACCGAGTTATTCTATTCATGTGTTGTGCGGACAAAGGGTTAGCCATGGGCGACTCATTCAAGTATGACTCTCCGGAACATTACTTAAAGGGTTGGATTCTTCAAAGGATACTTGGAGGGTCAACATAACACCAGACCAGTTTAAGGTCTTTTGCAAATATACTACAAAGTATCATAATGCGCGATGTCGCTATAGATGATACAAGTGTTTTCTACCACCTTATTACTTAGCCAGTGTGAGGCACGGCCTGCCGGGGATGATGAAGATGGTGGACACTTAAGCGGGGTATGCAGAGAAGAGGAAATGCCAATTGGAGTGGGGGTTGACGTATTATCTAACCGCTAATATAATCAACAGCAATTATTTGTACCCAGTCGCTCGAAATTCCCGGGGTTGTGCACGACTCCTATTGGTTGGTTTCTTTTTTCAGGACAAAAAGAAGGAACGAGTTTTGGGATTATGCACCTGTCCCGGTACGAATAGAGTAGGACAGCTGGCAAGCAATATATTGAGCTCTTCTTATTGATAAAGCCAGTAATAATTAAACTACAAAGGAAAAGAAAAAAAGACAAAGGAAAATATATGCACGAATCTTCACGTAACATCAATGGCATAGGACCTAGATGTGCATTACTTAGAGCACATCTAGATGTGCTTTAGCAATACTGTCAAACAAAACCCGTAATCATCATTGCAAACAACGCATAGAACATGGCTAATGCGAGAACCACAACTACACATGCTAGTTCCTTCTTATCTCTTGCTTTCATCTGTTGCCTGTGATTGATTCTTTCTTGCTTCATCGCACTGATTATACATCCAGATCAGCCAGTTTCTTCTTCAGCTTTACGGTATCTTCTGCGAGCTTGGTGATAACACTCCGAGCCCTGCCATGCCATTCTTCATCCAACCATCCCTGCCAATGTTAAATAGTATTCAGGATGAGAGGTGGCATTAACAGAAGTAAAATCATGAACTTAGCACTAACCTCTAAGGGGCACCTGAGAAACAGCCTGCCAATGTCGAATCCCTCCGTGCATACATGTCGAGCGGGAGTGTGCCCGTGCACACAACTCAGCTTTTGGTACCTCTCGGTGGCGCAAAACTCGGAGTCGAACTCGTGTTGTGGGAGTCTGGAGCCATGCTCCGGATCCGGTGGCAGATCGCTTTCCTAAGGGGGGGGGGTCATTCAGGACGGATTCGACAAGGAGCTATACTTTGGACATGCTAAAAAAGATCAGGATAGATTGGTACCTGATAGGACGATTCGGATCCATAGTACACCTGCCTTCTGATGACCTTAGGCAACTGCTCGGCGACGACCGCCATCGTGGCGGTAATACGAGCAGGAGCAGCCGCACTGAAA
>LR738715.1:413809756-413820842 GCA_902687465.1 Secale cereale
GGGGCACCTGAGAAACAGCCTGCCAATGTCGAATCCCTCCGTGCATACATGTCGAGCGGGAGTGTGCCCGTGCACACAACTCAGCTTTTGGTACCTCTCGGTGGCGCAAAACTCGGAGTCGAACTCGTGTTGTGGGAGTCTGGAGCCATGCTCCGGATCCGGTGGCAGATCGCTTTCCTAAGGGGGGGGGGGTCATTCAGGACGGATTCGACAAGGAGCTATACTTTGGACATGCTAAAAAAGATCAGGATAGATTGGTACCTGATAGGACGATTCGGATCCATAGTACACCTGCCTTCTGATGACCTTAGGCAACTGCTCGGCGACGACCGCCATCGTGGCGGTAATACGAGCAGGAGCAGCCGCACTGAAACCATCAGCACCACTTGTCCGCATTCCCTAGTGTCAGTGCCGTGCGAGGGAATTTGGAGGCTATGTAGGGATTTGAGGGAAATGGGGAAACTGTGGGGATAACCTAACGGTCGGGAACTACTCATGGCACTATATGTTGTATGCGGCACACTGTGTGAGAAGACAACGTAGGTTAGACACGGTTGCCGTTACATAACCGTATGTGATGTACTACCCGGTCCATATAATTAAGTTACAGTGATAGCGTGTGAACAACTGCTATGCGGACATCGTCAAAAAAACAGCCGCTATACATATAGAGATGGTGACGGCGGCCTAGGCAGCGGCTACCGGAGAAGAGGTCAATCCTTGGTCGATGGGCGGTGGCGGCGTCATAGGAGGTAAATCCTCGGTCTGCGGCGGGAGATAGGAGGAGCTCAACCATAGAGGTCTGTGGCGGCGTGATTCGAGCACATCCATCGCGATCAATGGCGGGATAGTGGAGGTCGAACTTCAGGCGACAACTGCACTAAGCTTTGCTCCTCGACCCTGCTGTCTCGGTGTGCCGCCGCATCGTGCTTCTCTATCTGCTGGGTGGAGGTCACCGCACGGCTAACTAATTAAGGTATTATTTTCGTGAGTGGCTTAATTAAGGTATTCAATTCCTAAGGGTAGTGTTGTACCAGTACTCTGCGTATAAATTGACTGGCCATTATTTTTTGTCATTGCACATCTGGATAACAATATGGAGCGCCCTTAGTAATTATGAAAATAAAACCTTGTGATTTATGCACGCATCTTTGGGCAGCAGTTAATCCGTGTATTAATGTTGTTGTTTTGTTTTTAATTACCATTGGTGTGGTGCAGATGGAACGATCTCGACGGACGAAGAATCGAAAAACCACAGATTTTATCAGTGGCGTGACAGATTTCATGAATTTGGCTGAAAGTACAAAGAGGAAAATTGATGATGCGGATTACATACTGTGTCCATGTACTGATTGTGCCAATACAGAGTCACATGAAGTTGCAGATGTCCATTTGCACTTAGTCTCTAGGGGATTCATGGATGGATATACACGTTGGACCAAACACGGTGAAGAGGAGGTCATGGGTGAAGATACGCAGGGCTGCGAGATGGCAAACCCCGATCAGTGTCAAATGGATGTTGAATCTAACATCGGGGCAGAGTCGTCAAGCTACCAATGGAACACCGGAAACCCGAAACGCCCACTGGAAAACCAAGACGTCGATGCAGATAACAACGATCTTGATATGCCAGATTTTGCTGCTATGATTGCAGATTTCGAGGGGCCCAAACAGGATATGATTGGGTACAAGGATCTCCCAACCATTGATACGGACTCCAAGAAAGAATTGTATCCAGGTTGCAAAAACAATTGTTCCAATTTGAGTGCCACCTTGGCGCTTCTTAGATTTAATGCAGCAAACGGTCTATCAAACAAGGGCTTCACAGAGATGTTAGGTCTTTTCAAAGAAATTCTTTTGGAAGATAATGTGCTCCCCAGAAGCACAAATGAAGCGAAGAAAATTGTTTGCCCATTGGAACTTGAAGTACAGAAGATACACACTTGTTTGAATGATTGTATATTGTACTGTGGTGAGTACAAAGATTTGCATGCACGTCCCACATGCAAGCATGCACGATACAAGCGCAGGAGAGCAAAGGGCAAGTACAAATTGGACGACGAGATCAAGACAGGAATCCCGTTCAAGGTTGTTTGGTACTTTCCTTTAATTCCAAGGTTGAGGTGCTTGTTTGCAAACCATAGAGAGGCAAAGAGGATGCAGTGGCATCATGATGAGCGAATTACGGATAAGTTTATGAGGCACCCGAAAGATGGGGCTCAGTGGGAATTAATCGACAACAAGTTTGAAGACTTTGCCAAGGATCCTAGAAGTATAAGGCCAGGGAAGTCTACTGACGGGATGAATCCTTTTGGCGATATGAGCACCAATAACAGCACATGGCCGGTGCTTCTGCGCATATATAACCTAGCTCCTTGGTTGTGTATGAAGAAAAAATACATTATGATGTCAATGATTATCCAAGGCCCGAAGCAACTTGGAAATGACATCGACATTTACTTTCAGCTACTGGTAGAAAAATTGTTGATAGTGTGGATAGTGTGCCTGCTGTAAAATGTTATGATGCTTAGAGAAAGGAGATTTTCGATCTACATGCGATGCTGGTGCACACCATTCAAGATATGTCGGCATTACGCAACACATTGGGGCAAAAAACAAAGTGAGATGTAGGGTGTGTCACATGCATGGATAAGACAGCTAGCAGAAGACTTCCCAACTCGCACAAAACCATGTATTTGTGTCATCATAAGTTCTTACGGAAAGATCAGCCATACCGAAAGATTAAAGCTGAATTTGTTGGTAGAGGAGAGGCAGTTGTGGGCCCAAGACCCTATGAATGGGAGGTGGTCAACAACATGGTTAAAAAAAGTTAATATTGTGATTGGCAAGAACCACCCTTTAACGGTGAAACAAACACCCAAGGGTCAAGTTTCAAGAAGAAAGCGGTGCTCTGGAAATTACCTTACTGGGGGATTCTACGTGTACGTCACTGCATCGATATCATGCACATAGAGAAGAACGTATGTGAATGCATCCTTGGTACTCTGCTGAAGATTAAAGGTAAAAGAAAGGATGGTGATGGATCACGGCTCGATATGCTTGTTGATCAATAAAAACGCAAGAGTGAAGAAGAAGATGATGACAAATACATCAAAGCTCGCCAGAGTTACAATTTCAGTACAAAAGAAGCAACACGGTTCTTCACCTATTTGTTGTCAGTTAAGACACCCTCTTAATACTGCGCAAACATCAGAAGTCTCGTGGATGTGAGCTCGGGTAAAATGAAGTTGGGACACATGAAGTCACATGATTGCCACGTAATGTTTACACAAATCCTCCCGGTGGCCATCAGGAATCTGATGGACAAAGATATAAGAAACACACTCATTGACCTCTGTGATTTCTTCAACCAACTATGGCAGAAAGTTGTAGATCTTGAAGAGTTGGATCATATGCAAGATGATATTGCAAGAATATTTTCCAACCTAGAGATGTTTTTCCCACCGTCATTCATTGATGTCATGGTCCATCTCACTGTGCACCTTGTCGACGAGATAAAGTATTGTGGTCCTATGTTTCTTCACAACATGTATCCCTTCGAGCGGTTCATGGGAATACTGAAGCACTTTTGTCGAAACTGAAACCATCCAGAGGCAAGCATCCTACAAGGTTATACCGCCGAGGAGGTGGTTGAGTTTTGCACCGAATACATGAAACAAAGACCTATAGGTTTGCCCCTCTCTCGCCACGAGGGAAGGCTGAAAGGTAAGCCGGTCCTTGCTGGCACACAAATGGGTGCACCCGGAGAATTGTCAGAGAGAGCCCATTTGAGGGTACTGATCAAAAGCCCAGTTCTCAGTGCTTGTGCTGGAAAACACTTGGTGGAGATATGCCAAAGCTTCTTACCAATGGTGCCTTCATCAGATGTGGAGATGAAGGAGCACACTAAGAACTACGCTGAATGGTTGAAGAATCGTTTGGCCCAAGGATCCATCGACATTGATACGTGATTTGCACAAAATTCATCACCAACGGTGTTGATGGATACACATTCTACACTGAGGAACGTGATCGGAAGACCTCATATCAGAACATCGCTGTTCGAATAGAATGCATGACTGTAGATGAAGCTGATAAAAGGGTATACTATGGAACCATTATAGATATTTGGGAGCTTGACTATGTGAAAGTTAAGGTGGCATTATTCAGGTGCGCATGGACCCCTCTTGGTCATGTCAGGGTTGATGATTACAGGAAGACCTGTGTTAACACGACAACAATGGCATATCACGCGGGCACGATCATTCTTGCGAGTGATGCTACCCGGATTTTCTCTCCGGAAGACCCCTTGCATAAGAACTGCCATGTAGTCATGCATGGGAAGAGAAGGGTACTCGGTGTCGACGATGTTACCGATGAGGACGAGTACGATGAATTTGATGAGTTTCCAGCCAAGGGATCACAAAGCTGTGTAACATGGAAGCGTAAAATCATTAGAAAACCCAAGTTCATTCGAGGTCAACGTAATGATCCCAGTTTCCACACGTACATGGGAAATAAGCCGTAAGACTAGCCTTTATGCCTACCGTGCAACTTAATTCCTTCAATTTAGAACTGTCGCGTGTACTAAATTTGTGAGTTATGCCCGGCTTTCTGTTGATGTAAGAACCGTTAGTATGTTGACCTTGATATGTTGTCAGCTCAGGCAATGAATATGAAATGTTTTTTGTTATTATTATTATATCATAGAGGTAGCACACTCAATTGATCTCACTACAGTACGTGTGAACAAAAATATCCAATCTGGTTTGCAAATAGCACACGACTCATTGTAGAAAGCGTGTGCCAACCAATCCCTGTCCATGATCTGAGGCGTGCTTTCTGATTGGCCAGAACCCAAACCTCATGGATCGTATGTGTGCACCATTGGATGCTCTCAGATCGAATGATGATCCTCATCCCTTTCGACAACACATGCAGTTCCGGTAATTTTACTTTTATACAAAAAATGCACATTAAACTCAAAAAATGTCTTAAATATAGCTAACAATACCTGAAATGCACCAGGAAATCAAACCCGTGGTATAATGGTTATTGCGTACCATGGAAATTTTTATGAGGCCAAACGATGAAGTCACCGGCCACAGGAGTTTGAATTGACACGTCTCCTTTTGGAAACCATGATTCTTCATGTGAGATGCTCCTGTTTGGAAGGATCGGCCATCAAAACTTGTGCCAAACTTTACCAATTTTTTTCCACGGGGTCATGACAGCACGCCACGGGCCCACATTGATTTTGATGATGTCCGGACTCGATCTGAATTTCCTGTAATTAAAATACCAACTAGGCCTACACTAGTGGCCGCACCTCGCGGCCGAAATGTTTGAAACTTCTCCCCGCTTCTCGAACAAATGGATGAAAACTCATAAAGCGACGCACAAATGATTTGTACACCTTCTTTGCTAGGCTGATAGTAAGGGGGTACCAGAGCTAGTATCATGCATGCATGCCAACTAGGCAATTTTGATTAGCTGTCATAGAATTAAATGAAGAAAGAGAGGGTTAAGTATCATATCATGAAACTGTATCATAATAAATGCTATGCTACTATGTGTCATGCATGACAATAAATAAAGTACTACATCATAATAGTCTATGATACTATGCATTAGACTAGCCACAATGGAAGTAACATATATAGGTGATAACATCACACTTATCTAGGCAAAATAGATGATGTGGCATGTAATTAATGAAGAAAGAGAGGCATGTGGTAACATAACTAGTTACTGTAACATCACACATATCAAGAAAAGATGAGTCTACAACCTAACGAATAAAGTGATGCATGACACAACACATATGTTACTACCCACTTTGGAGGTAGTAACATAGACTACTAACATATGCACGTTACTACTCCAACTTACTCCCCACTGTGACTAGTCTTAGAGCAATTACAATAGAGTGACATAAGCAGGTTATAAGGAATATAATAATATATATGTGCTTAGTTGGAGGAAAGAGAAGATGAGAGAGAAGAGAAGCGGGCTCTTGGTTAGTAGCCAGCTGCAACACGAGACCCAAGACACTCTATGAGGATGTAAGGCGGGCCAACTATGATAAACTATAATACATATTTAAAACTTATTATTGTACATGCCGGCTAAGAGGTTGGATGTATCTGACATGGCAACTTCTTATAGCCGACCATTGGCTTTATTATTAACCATGCTCTTAGTGAGGTAGCTAGTATATCATAGACTAACTAGTATCATATATATGCATGATACTAGTATATGATCAATAATACCTTCGTAATGCACGCATAGTATCATAAGTTAGTATCTTAGGTTGCCTTATTAATTGCCATGCATGACACAAAGTAGTACAACATTTAATATCATACGGTATCATGATGTGATACCACACCATCTCTTTTCTAATTTAACTGTGTGCTACATCATCCAAAAAGTCTAGTTGGCATGCATGATACCGCTTGATACTCCCATATTACGACCAGCCTTAGGGTGGCCATAGTGGGGGTCGGGTATCATATATAGCCGGTATCACATGCACTTGGGAATAGCAAATATGATGATGTGGCAAAGAAGCAGTAACATAAGTAGATACCGTAACATATATACTAAATGCTATACTACTTTGTGCCGTGGATGGCCATAAATACGGTCATATCTATGGTATATACTACTCTATATATGATACTATATATGCACTATGAAGGTACGTACATAGTATCATACACTAGTATCATATGCATGATACTATAGTATATGATACTCCCCACTATATAAGGTTGGCCATGGTGGTGGTATCATAGCTGACGATATCATGCACTCGGAAATAGCAAGTATGCTGTTGTGGCGAAGAATTAAATATAGAGAGGGTTAGAGTAACATATAGGTAGATACCGTATCATGTTAAATGCGATGCTAATTTGTGTCATGCATGTCAATAAATATGATCTATGATACTATACTCTATGTATTATACTATGCGCTATAATTAAAGGTAGTATCATACACTACAATCATATATATATATATATATATATATATATATATATATATGCATGATCTAGTATATGAAACTCTCCACTATGAGAACCCTAAGTATTGCCTAACTAAAACACCCACATGTAGTTGTAGTAGGGTTTTCGAGTTTAATTATATGCACTAAAATGCAAGGCAAGTGCAAAGAATGATTTAAACATAGCAGACGACCTGAGATGGGCCGGGATGATGTAGCTAGTAACTGACGATTTGTAGTCTAAAGTGCAGCGTCTCCTTTTGGAAAGTGTGATCCTTCTTGTGAGATGCTCCGATATGGAAGGTGCGAGCATCCAAACTTGTGCCAAACTTTACCAAAAAAATTCCATGCGATTGTGAGAGCATGTGACAGTGACACAATGATTTTCGTTATTATCCAGACACTATATGCATTTCCTAAAATTAAAATACCAACAAGGCCTACGCCTCTGGCCGCACCCTGCGGCCGAACTGTTTGAAGTTTCTTCCCATTTCTCGCACAATGAATGAAAACTCGCAAAGCGACACACAAATTATATTGCTAACACGCACATGTAGTTGCGACTATATATATACATACAAACAAGATCTCTTTTTTTGCACATTCAAAGTTTGAGATTGCTAGTGAGGCCTGCCCCCTCATAAAATGTACCAGAAAATCGAATCATAGGGTACAATCTTACCATGGAAAAAATTGGAGGCGAAACAATGAACTCATGTTTTGATTGAAACAAAAATATGTTGTTAGGTAATGCAAATGTTTTCAAATAGCACACGGTTCACTCACGAAAGTTGTGTGTCCACTAAACCATGGTTGATGCCGCCACCCCCTTTGCCACGCGCGTGATCTGAGTTGTGCGTTCTGATTGGCCAGAACCCAAACCCCACGAATTGTACGTCTGCACCGTTGGATTCTCCTTGATCGAACGGTGATCCTCATCCGTTTAGATGGCACATGCAGTTCCGGTTGTGATTTTATTTATATCCACAAATTGCACGTTCAATTCAGAAAATGCCTTAAATATAGCAAACGATTCCTGAAATGCGTTAGAAAATCAAACCCGTGGTACAATGGTGAATGCCTACCGTGGAAATTTTTATGAGGCCAAACGATGAAATCACCGACCACTGGAGTTTGAATTGACACGTCTCCTTTTGGAAACCATGGTCCTTCATGGAAGATTCTCCGGTTTGGAAGGAGGAATCATCAAAACATGTGCCAAACTTTACCAAAAAAAATCCCCGGGGTCGTGAGAGCAAGCCACAGGCACACACCGATTTTGATGAAGTTTGGACCCCATATGAATTCCCAGTAATTAAAATACCAACTAGGCCTACGCCGGTGGCAGCAACTCGCGGCCGAAATGTTTGAAACTACTCCCCCTTTCTCAGACAATGGATGAAAATTCGCAAGGCGACAAACAAATGATTTGTACACCTTCTTTGCTAACTAACACCCCAAATGTAGTTAAACAACGATTTTGAATTTAATTATATGCACTAAATGCAAGGTAAGTGCAAAAAATGACTAGAATATAGCAACGAGACCTGTAATGGGCCAAAAAATAAAACCTAGGGTATATACGTGATTGTTTACCATGAAAATAATTCAAAGCAGAACGATGTAGTCATTGATGATTGGAGTCCGAAGTACCGCATCTCCTTTTGGAAATTATGATACTTCTTGTGAGATGCTCCTATTTGGAAGGTGTGAGCATCAAAACTCGTGCCATCTTTACCAAAAAAATCCATGCGATCCTGAGAACACGGCACGGTGACACACCGATTTTCGTTATTTCCGGACTCTATATGCATTTCCTGTAATTAGAATACCAACAAGGCATATGCCTGTGTCCGCACCCTGCAGCCGAACAGTTTGAATTTTTCCCATTTCTCGAACAATGAATGAAAACTCCCAAAGAGACACACAAACGAGCTTGCTAGCTAGCTAGCACCCACGTGTAGTTGCGACTATAGCAAACGACTCAAATATAGCAAACAATACCTCAAATGCACAAAAACATCGAACCGTTGGGTACAATGGTAATTTTCTACCATGGAAAACAATTTGGAGGCCAAACGATGAACTCTTATTTTCATTCAAACGAAAATGTGCTTTTAGTTCATGTAAATGTTTTCAATTAGCCCCTCACAAAAAAAGTTTTCAAATACCACATGATTCACTTAGGAAAGCCGTGTACCTACCAAACCGTGGCCAATGCCCCCCCCCCTCTGCTGCGCGCACGATCTGAGTCGTGCGTTCTGATTAGCCAGAACCCAAACCCCACGGATCGTACGTCTGCACCGTTGGATTCTCCTTGATCGAACGGCAATCCTCATCCCTTTCGACAACACATGCAGTTCCGGTTGTGATTTTATTTATATCCACAAATTGCACGTTCAATTCAAAAAATGCCTTAAATATAGCAAATGATTCCTGAAATGCGTTAGAAAATCAAACCCGTGGTACAATGGTGAATGCCTACAGTGGTAATTTTTATGAGGCCAAAAGATGAAGTCACCGACCACTAGAGTTTGAATTGACACGTCTCCTTTTGGAAACCATGGTCCTTCATGTGAGATTCTCCGGTTTGGAAGGAGCAATCATCAAAACATATGCCAAACTTTACCAAAAAAAATTCCCCGGGGTCATGAGAGCATGCCACAGGCACACACCGATTTCGAGGAAGTCTGGACTCCATCTGAATTCCCAGTAATCAAAATATCAACTAGGCCTACGCCGGTGGCAGCAACTCGCGACCGAAATGTTTGAAACTACTCCCCGTTTCTCGGATAATGGATGAAAATTCGCAAAGCGACACACAAATGATTTGTACACCTTCTTTGCTAACTAACACCCCAAATGTAGTTGTAGAATGGTTTTGAATTTAATTATATGCACTAAATGCAAGGTAAGTGCAAAAAAATGACTTGAATATAGCAATGAGACCTGAAATGGGCCAGAAAATCAAACCTAGGGTATATACGTGATTTTTTAGCGTGAAAATAATTCAAAGCAGAACGATGTAGTCACTGATGATTGGAGTCTGAAGTGTCGCATCTCCTTTTGGAAACTACGATACTTCTTGTGAGATGCTCCTATTTGGAAGGTGTGAGAACCAAAACTCGTGCCATCTTTACCAAAACAATTCCATGTGACCCTGAGAACACGGCACGGTGACACACCGATTTTCGTTATTTCCGGACTCTATATGCATTTCCTGTAATTAGAATACCAACAAGGCATATACCTCTGGACGCACCCTGTAGCTGAACAGTTTGAATTTTTTCCCGTTTCTTGAACAATGAATAAAACTCCCAAAGCGACACACAAATGAGCTTGCTAGCTAGCTAGCACCCATGTGTAGTTGCGACTATAGCAAATGACTCAAATATAGCAAACGATACATCAAATGCACGAAAAAATTGAACCATTGGGTACAATGGTAATTTTCTACCATGGAAAACAATTTGGAGGCCAAACGATGAACTCTTGTTTTCATTCAAACGAAAATGTGCTTTTTGTTCATGCAAATGTTTTCAATTAGCCCCTCAAAATAAAAGTTTTCAAATAGCACATGATTCACTCAGGAAAGCCGTGTGCCTACCGAACCGTGGCCAATGCCCCCCCTCTGCTGCGCGCGCGATCTGAGTCGTGCGTTCTGATTGGCCAGAACCATAATCCCACGGATCGTATGTCTGCACCGTTGGATGCTCTTAGATCGAACGACAATTATGATCCCTTTCGACTGGAAATGCAGTCCGGCTAGGAATTGATTTATATGCTAAAATGCACGGTAAATGCCAAAAAAGTCTTACATATAGCACGTGAGACCTGAAATGCGCCAGCAAATCAAACCCGTGGTATAATGGTGATTGTTTAACGTGGGAAAAATTTAGAGGTGAAACGGTGAACTCACGTCTTCATTTCAAAATTAGTACATCTTCATTTCAAACGAAATTATTCTCCTTGTGCACACAAGTGCTTAGAGGCAACCATTTGCATAGGCCTTTCCGTGCGGTGATCGGGGATATTTTTCACCCTTTTCACCTAGGCCGCCAATAGCCCCCCCCC